>OX336371.1:33503405-34103405 GCA_946902895.1 Fragum fragum
CTCCATAATCATTGGCCTCTATCAGGCTGCGCAGATACGTGCCAATGGGTAAAAGATTTAAAACTCGATTATAGTTCAAGCCAGGGTGTTCATATACCAAACAAGCTCTTCTGAAGTGATGACCTTTGACCTTTTGCTCTTGTGAAATTAAGAAAAAACGAACAAACAAACGAATAACCAAATAACTAGACAAAACAACTTTATCTAAAACTTTAATATTTTAAATGATTGATTTTGAGTTAAAACAGGTTGCAATTTGTCAATTAGTTAATAACCTTTGACCTACTTAGAAGTAAAGTGCTTATACTTGCATGTGCCTTGCGTCTGCATACGAATGTTTAACAGGCGTTATCTGATGACAGAATTTTAGACTGGTCCAAAATGGAAGAAGCTGCAGACAACGATAGTAGAAAACTGAATGTTGAAAAGAACACATTGTGATAAAAGCAAAAGTTACTTTTCAAAAGCAAAATTCTCCCTTTTCCACGATGACCATCGCTATACATTAATAGGGCTTTGAAAAGCTGGTTTGTATTGGAATGGGTTAATGACATACGCCTTAATACGGTATTGTTTTTCAAAAATCTAGACTTGCTCTACTTCAAATGGGTATAGTAGATCATATTATAAGCAAGTACATTTCAAAAGGGAACAATCCTATATGATAGAAAATATTATGGGGAGACAAAAATTGCTTTTTACAAGCAATTTCTTTTTTTTTCACAATGTTTTCTCAAATACAATATAAGCGAGACGTTGAAATCAGGAATTTTGTGGAAAAGGGTTAAATGCCAGTCAAGCATGAGCTATTTTGTAAGAATTTAGACAGGGAATTCCATAGACTGGTTAACCTGTCCCATCGACGCTGCTCTTCGATGTATTGTAAGCCTAGAACAGGTTCGCAAGTCAATGAATTCTATGGTTCTGAGCAAGAACATCGACTGTTTGACGCATTGGAAGGCCTCGAAAATATTTTCGGACCAGAAAAATAAAATCCTAATCAAGACACGCTTTAACCCACCACCACAAATTCTTGCATTATTATGATCAAAAGAAAACTAACAGTGGAAAACTTTGTCTAAAAGGGAGAAAATGCCTGTAGCAATTTTATCTACAACCAGGCACTAATTCGTTTATCTAAACAAGCTTTCAATTAAGGCGTATATCCTCTTTGAATTTGGTGGAGTCTAAACTTTTATTCAGTAGCATCTTATAATTATCAGCCCATTACTAGACCAAATTTTAGGCTAGATCAGATTGAAAATTGTTTCAAACTACAATGCAAAGTGTGTTGATATTTCAAACGAAATGGCAGTTTTGGTAGAAAACTGAGTGATCACAGGGATAGTTGATGTTTCAAATAGTTTCTCTGAATAGTGACACATTGCACTGGTGTCTTTTTCGGTGAGCCAACCGATCAATTCCCTTTTTGACAGGGCTCGGTCATGTATAAAACGGTAATTGTTGTCGCTTTGTTTTGAAGTGTTTTGAAGTTAATGACATTTAGTCACAGTTACAAAAGAATCAAACGAAAGACGCCGTTCAATATAGTTCTAAGTGTCCATTCAAAATATATTCTGTTCGAACAGCTCTGCGTGCGTCTGTGAAAAGGATAGTGCATACGTGAATTAAAAACATAATGAAGGGCAATCAAGAACATTGTAGTAAATTATAAACATGTTTTTTTTTGTTTTTCAACGTTTGATCAGCACCCAATTCACGTACAGTGTAGAGGTAGACCAGGCTTAGCACGCGTGTTCCATTGTTTTAAAAATAGGACCTTCAATTTTTAAATTGACGACTAGATTGATTGATTGATTGAATGGGGTTTAACGCCGATTTTAACAGTATTTCAGTCATATCGCGGCGGCTTGAGCACCTAACAGTGGATTCCTGGTATTTCTCACACCAGTACTACCACTACATCCTTTCCTAGCCTCCAGCTGCTATCCCACTTAGGTTTACGATTATCCACCCATTGGTGAGAGACAATGGTCGGAAAGAATATTTGCCGCCGCCGGGGATCGAACCCATGACACCCATGATTGAAGATTAGGAGTCTGGCGCGCTACCGACTGCGCTATGGCGGCGGCTGGACGACTAGATATGAGACTGCTCTCAGTTGAATGAAAGTTCAGACTACATATTTCAAAGTGAGTGTAAGTTAAAACGATTGAACGAAAATGATTTTTCCTACGACAAGCCCTAAACACCTTATCCCATTATCACACGACAACATTTTGACTGGTCCATATTGAAAAAAGTTGCAGACGACAATTTCAAACTGATGAAATTTCAAAATTCTTGTCTTGTAAGGTAGAAACATTGTGGATAATGAAGAAATTGCTTGTTATAAGCAGTTTCTTCATTATCCCCATGTTTTTCAAACCCCTTTTCTCCAGATGTATAAAACAGCGGGATGGTGTGGGTTACATACTGTACCTTTTCTTAGTTTCTTGATCTATTTTGATATTGGTTTTAGTTGTTTGAATACGAGTTGATTGACCGATCGCGTATTTAAAACATGTTAAGAGTACTTCAAAGTACATTAACCTTTCAATATCTCTTATTTGCACACAAGACGAAGCAATTTTATACTTGTCCGAAATCATAGGGACTGCAGGCGACAATGCAAATGCAGTAAAAGCGCATTATAGGATAAAATTCATTGTGGAATAGGATTGTTTGTTAGAATTTCAAAGCTTCATGTATTTGTACAGAGTACTGGTATGTGAGATTGCAGAAATGGTTTGGACCATTTCCCTAATATTCGGGGGAATTTCACAAAACCGTGTTGACTTGTACTCTGGAAAACAATTTATTACCTGAAAAGAAGATACTTCTTGTAACAAGCAACGTCTTCCTTTTAGCACAACGACTTCCATTTTATAATATATCGTCGTTGTCGTGTGATTCAAGCTGTAGTTACGACGTTTTAGAATGACAACGACGATATTTTCTTTCCATTCTATGTATGTTGTAAAAATCATCTTGTTTAACCTGTTTGACAAGTCTAGCGATACGTAAATATTGAATATAGGGTGTAAAAAGTATTTTTAGATTGAAATGTAGTGGTTCTATTCTGAAAAAAAAAAAAATTGAAAAGAAGGGGGAAAAACAACAATAACAACAAAGAAAAACGGTTTTAACTATTGGTAGCGTTTCTTTTGTCTTTTAGTATACACAATTCGATAGATCTACAATGCGGTTATTACAAAAGAAAGCCTGTGTCATACAGGTTACTTTGTTATGTGACAGTATTGTTTGAGGGAATCGAGCCACATTGTCGAGCTACATTTTAACCATTTGACCAAGGACAACGAAACTTAGCACGACCGCATTCCATGTAGGAACTTGAAACATAAGTTCTTTTTATCACAGAGGTTTATAAGGTCAGGGCTGCAGCAGCTCGCCTTATAAAACCATAAGGTTTAAAGTCCGATTTATTAGACGAACCACGTGTTGTAAAGTGGCCTACGTTACTGGCATCATAAATGCAATAATGCCCGTTTATTCTTTAAAAACAGTCTCTGTTAGATTTTGGTACGGATTACAGTGGCACTGTTTTCTCGGGCGTCAGAAAAGCATGTAATGTAAAAGTTCAGTTGGTAACAAACTCGAAACTTTGCCATTTTTTGCGAGTGAGGACGTTTGACCTTTATCCCTTATAGACTTTAATATTATATTTCGAATCTACGGACCGCCTCTGTCAAAACGCTTGGCCAATCAAAATTCACTTTACAATTCTTATCTCGAACATTTATTTAACCCTTTCCTGTTTAATCCCTGTATTTACTTCCCTGTTTTTTATGCTTCCGAAAACATTGTGGAAATGGAAGAAATTGCTTGTAAATTTCTTCTTTTTTCACAATGTTTTCTACCCTATTGAATGATTATTTTTCGAATAAGTTCAACTTAAAAGTGTCGCCCGCAAAACCTTTTGAATTTGGACCAGTCTAGAATTTCAAAAAACGGGTTTGTTTATACATTTTCATGGACCGGCGACTTAACCCATTCCACAAAATTACGCTTGTTGATGCTCCAACCCCTCCCTGAAAAATAAAATAGAAAAAATGAGAAAACAATGTGTAAAATGAAGGAATTGCTTGTAACAAGCAATCTCTTCGTTTTACGCAGTGTTTTTACCTAGAAAGCTTGAATCTTTTATTTCACAAGCTTTGAAATCGTCTGCAACTCCTTGCAATTTGAATAAGTCCAAAATGTTGCCATTTCATAACGCGGTGACTACTCTTTATTAAAACAATTGTTACAACGTTTAGGTTGCCAACCAAATGTGTGCTTTTTGTCAGATGTTACCTTCCATGTATAAATGTTGTTTGATATCTCAGTCAGACTGACTTGACGGAGGTCATAAGTCTTGTTTAGCGACTTATTCGGGCTATGTTTTTGAACTCATTGGAATCGACTCAGAGAAACGATTCTCACGCGTTAAAACAACACAGGATTATGTGGTCATTACGAAATGAGTCATATAAGCCAGAAAATTACAATAAGATTGACCCTTTGTATATTTCATACAAAGTGTACGAAACGACCGTTTCTTGTAAGCGGCCACTCTTTGGTTATCCCATGCCAGACCGATTGATATCAGTTTTACTGTACATCGATAGCCTCGACGAAATAAAAACTGTCGATATTAGAACGTTTTAGCCCTATCAATTCTTTTTTTTCATTGACGCCATCTATCTAAGAAAGGTTTGAACTGGGGATTGTTTGGCAAGGGTATAAGTAGAATCTTGACATGAATGAGTCTATGATAAACGAATTTCAAGGCACATTTATTCATATATACAAATTAATGTCGGTTTTCGTAAATATAATGTAATGGAAACACGCTGAAAACTCCTAACTATGTTTAATGGGGAGATTTTTACTTGCAAAAAGACTTATCAACAGTTGGTTGCGATGCACACCCAAGATCAAGGAAAATAAAACTAACTTGGCGTGGATGGACAAATAACTTAATTTGTAGTTTCGTCTTTCAATAACGGGCGTTCTGATTGGTCGAAAAAAACAATTCATACCCCCTAGCACAAAATTATGAGCGCGCAGCATTTTGCCGCCAAAAATAGTTACATACAAAAAGTATTAAAATTTGTATTTTTGTTTCGCTCGATTCTGTTAAATCATAAGAAATGAAGAGAACAATTTTTGGTTTCATAGAGGTTAGAACCGAAAAACCTAATCACACATATGAAACCGATTCGCGTATTCATACTGCCGGTGTGATTGGTTTTTCGGTTCATATCTCTATGAAAAGAAACAAAACAAAACAATCTCTTCATTTCTTAAATATTGTAGTTACACTACACTAAAATTGAACATATCAGCTGATTTAAAAGGAAAAGATCTAATTGATGAAGCAGTTTTTATATTCCCGAATTTATGGTTTAGACCCGACGACAAAAAGAGTAGACTGGTCCAAATTCATAGATGTTGCTCACGACATATTGTTGTTGATGAAATTTTCTATGTTTTAACAATCTGGGTCGAAAACACTGTGGATAATGAAGAAACTGATTGTAACAAGTAATTTCTTCTTTTTACACAATAGGTCGTCAAAAGGCATCATTGTATGGGAATGGGTTAAACACAAACACCTACAACATTAGTCCATATCAACCTGATCAGGGTACTTTCCTGTGTTCACATGAATAATGGTCATCCCATTTCGTCGTTGTCGACCAAACACCTTAACTACAAGTTGAAAGAAGCAAGAGGTACGAGGTTTGGTCGACGAACGACGTTATAACTGAATACAACAGTTTACAGACCGTTTCAAGACAAATAACTTCAGTCATAGATTTACAGTATATCGACCAGTCATTTAAGTCAGAGCTGTGCCCGGTAATATACTATGGTAGAAAGACCGGCCTGTATTTCTTGTGTGTTGGTTATCAACAGCATAACAGCATAACAGCATTTTCCGAAAACGTCAAATGCGACATTTTGCTAGCCGTTGTACGATCAAAAACAGTAAATAGCTTCCAATACAAGATGTCGAAGAAAAACTTCCAATCTTATTGTCATACCTCGACCTCGATATAATATCGTAAATACATTTTAATCATTTTTTTCCTGCCAGCAGAACAAGAAATGATTTACAGACTTGTCAATAAAAAGGTCACAAAATAAGAACGTTTGCAAACTCAGGCAAACCAGACCAGCCAGCACATGAAATAACGCAACTTATTTAAAATGCAGTTTGAAGATTATTGATAGCTTAAAGGTAGGTATCGATGTTTTTTCATGTCACAGATTTTGAAATTTCTCATTCCCTTTCCTTTACCATTTTAATACAATATTCTGAAAAGTTTTGCTAAAATCAGCGGTCGTTTATTTGAATAAACAAGGGTATTTCCATAAAAGCCTACGTAGGCTGTTAGTATATTTTTTAAATTAAGCCGAGACAGTTGCGAAGAATATTGGGTCATTCAACCGTTGAAGTGCGTATAACCGTTGGAATCCCGTATTCAGTTTGAATTACATCAAACCAACGTCATCAATACGTCATCAGGAGCTATGTCTGCTAGCCGGTCTTCAATTCTGTGATGATCAGCTCAAAACTACCATAAGCATTAATACGAGTATTGACACTTACCGTATTTTTGGCGCATTTTGTGTGAAATAATTAAGACATTGGTTGTTTCGCTTGTCAATTTGTTGACTTTGGGTCATATGCAAATGAAGTCGTGCGTTGTCGACAACCGAATACCGTGATATCTAAAAATAACCTGGAATTCCGCTAAACCTTTTCTATACAACCCAAAAAAAGCCACTTTAAGCCTATCAGACATTAGCTGACTCAAATTTAAGTTTTAAGCGTCCGTTTTAGCGTATTTTAGGCGATTGGCAAATTTTTCTTATCTAGGTGTCAGAAACCTCGATACCTCATGTTAATCCTTTAGCCCGAATCGAACCCATGACATCCCATGATTGAAGATTAGGAGTCTGACGCGCTACCGAATGCGCTACGACGACGGCCCCTCGAAAGCTATAATTCCATTTAAGAAGAGTCTGGTAGCCAGACTAATAGCGCACGTGCGAGTACGATTCTACGGTCTTGCGAGTTATGGCCTGAGGAAAGCAGAACTCCATTGCGATAACTTCTTTGGTGTTAAAGGCAGACAATGAACATAATATAATCTAGGAAATCTTTTTCAGTTACTTCCCTTACCTTTTATAATCAAATTCAATGGTACTGCGTTGATTGGACTATGTATAAGGTTAAAGTGAGTCTTCTACTAATTAGAGTTGGATAAAACGAACTGAAAACCCTGAATTCTAATCACATTCTTTTTGTCTATACGATTTGGAGTCATGTATTTTCATTCTCTATGTTGAAATCTTTTTCCACGGGAGATATAATAATGATCTTAAACCGCCAAACCATCCGTCTGTCCGGAATCTCGTATTTTTTCTCAAGAAAATAGAAATTAATATGGCGATTAGTCTCTTTTATGAAAAGTATAATTGAAAATAACAACAAAATTAATCTCGTTAGATACTAAACTTAGATATTTGGCGATCGTCAGGTCTAGCCTATTCTACCTTACTATTAAACCTTTTCCTGTTTTTTTTTTTTTTTTTTTTTTTTTTTTTTTTTTTAATTTAGACTGGTCCAAATTGAAAGAGGTTACATACAACAATGAAAATTGAAATTAACTTGAAATGAAACCATCCTTTGTGGTCGAAAACATTGTGGTAAAGGAGAAATTGCTTATTACAAGTAATTTCTTCTTTGTCCACAATGTTTTCACAAGTATAAGATCACAATGACGTAAAATACCGGGTTAGTACAGGAAAGGGATAATAGTTTGACTTTTGCTGAGCAAAAATATGTTTTTTAGTATCTGTCTTGCGTACGGGGGAGGTCTTTTTTCACCTGACAGGAAACTTTTATTCAAGTTTTTGTATCCGTGGCCTAAATTAAATCGTACAAATAGAACTCTATCGGTTCTCTAAACTTCATTGTTACCCACCGAATATCATTCGATACTGATGCTAGGGCATATCGTCGTTGTCATTCTAAAACCTCGTAACTGCAGCTCGTTTCAAGCCGTAGGTACGAGGTTTTCGTATGACAACGACGATACGGTTTCCTGCAAAGGGCACAGTAGACTTTATGATCTTAGTTAAAAAGATTAAACAATTCACGTTATTATTCAACTGACGGATCTGTGGCTACTCTCACTGGCCTCGGATATGGCTGTTTGACTGAGGTAATTAATAGGGAATATCATGTTTCGATAGAGTTAAAACATCTATTATTTGCTCTAAGCTGCGGCGTGATATTTTGAAATTGCACGAGACCGGAGGTCGAGTGGAATATCAAATTTTCCTCCACAGCGTGAAGCAAATACAAGACATATATCGCTGTCTTTACAAAATATTACATATTATAATATACCTGTTTTCTTATTAAATAAATTTGATGAAACGATAAAAAAAATCTATATTCAATAAAGTGCTGCCATTCTGATTACGTTTATTTGCATTATGACGTCATATACATAATGAAAATGACATCATCTTAGACTGCCTTATATACAACCGTATTTGATACTGTGAGCTTTTGTGATCGGTAATTGTCCGGCGTCCGTCTGTCCGTCCGTAAACAAATCTTAAAAAATCTTCTCCTCCTAAACCATAAGGCCCAGAGCTTTGATATTTGGTATGTTTCATCACCTATTGACCCTCTACCAAAATACTTCAAAGAATTACCGTATTCTGAAAATTAGCCCTTTTCTGTGCGATCCCTGATTTTACGAAGGAAATCTTAAAAAATATTCTCCTCCTAAACCATAAAGCCTGGAGCTTACATATTTGGTATGTATCATCACCTATTTACTCTCTACCAAAATACTTTTCTGTGCAATTCCTGATATTACAACGGAATAAAGAAGGAAATCTTTAAAAATCTTCTTCTCCCAAACCATAAGGCCTAGAGCTCTGATATTCGGTATGTATCATCACCTATTTACTCTCTACCAAAATACTTCAAAGAATTACTGCATTCTGAAAATTAGTCCTTTTCTGTGCGATTCCAAATTTTACAACGGAATAAAGCAGGAAATCTTTGAAAATTTTCTTCTCCCGAACCACAAGGCCTAGAGCTCTGATATTTGGTACATATCATCATCTATTGACCCTCTTCCAAAATACCGTGCTGTGCGATCCCTGATTTTACGACGGAATAAAGAAGGAAGTCTTTTAAAGTATTCTTCTCCTAAACCATTAGGCCTAGAGCTTTTATATTTGGTATGTATTGATGTCTATACTTCAAAGCATTGCCTTATTCAGGAAATTAGGGTTATATGGTGGGATCATCAATATAGCTAGGATTAAAAGAGAAAATCCTTAAACATTTTCTCAATTAGACAGAGGGCTTTGCTATTTTGTATATATCATAAATCCATGAACCATCATACTCAGGGGAGCGATTTAGGACCATTACGGTCCTCTTGTTTTCTGATTTTGTCTGTGTGGAATGTATATATTTTACTAAAAATGTGTATAGGTATATGATAAACGACATTATTTTTAAAATTATGGGATAAAAAACAAGATTAAACGTAGTTACGACGATTAAGTTATCAAATTAACAAACATGTTTAACATAAATGAGTGAGTTAAATGTTTATTTCCGGTTGGCTGAAACTACGATATTTAGGTCAGCCACCGTAAAATTATGTTGTTACATGTTGCTGAATCCCATCCCTCCTAATCATCAAAGTACTGAAAGTACTGTAAGCTCGCAAAGCATGGTTGAATAAAAACATCTTTCCCTTGGTGGCTTGAAAACATTGTGGACATTGAAGAATTCGCTTGTTACAAGCAATTTCTTTATTGTCCACAATGTTTTCCAAAGCCTTTTTCTTGAGATGCTTAAAAAGCAGAATTGAGTGGGAATGGGTTAAATAGCATGCTTTTCAAAGAGATCTCTACCGTTTGAATAGAGTTTGTAATATTCCTGATATACATAAGAACTACTTTTTGTGGCATAGACATTCAATGATTTAGTGGTTAATCCTCCAGTGGCAGTTTGCACTGGTTGAACTTTTAGAAGTTCTCAAAAAAAATTCCGTTAACTTAAGCTATCAAAGCTGACGCTTGCTAGCTAAAAAGGAACTTCCTGTATATTAGTTATGCGAAAATAAAGTTTGTTCCTTTATAAACCTTTACATCGGCGGATTGAAAAAACCCCCCATTTTGAGATGCAAAAATAAAAAGCATTCAAAAGCCCTTGACATTTTAGAAAGTATCCACCATTAACTTTTATTTCAAAAAGCAAAGATTACCAGCTTTTATCACATTATCGCAGTATTCCACCACTTTAAAATTTTGTAGAATTATTTCAAGGTAATTTTGTGGTAAAAGAAAATAAAAAAAAAAAAAAAAAATAAATAAAAAAGATGCTCGATACTTTGTCTTATTTTCTCATCATGCTTTGACTGGAACTGCCCTTATTTCCAATCACTTTGATATGTATGCATTTTTTGCAATTTTGGTCCGATCTGAAAGTCTGTCGCCTTGTAGAGGAATTACAATAATTTAACGTTTTAATGGATTTTATTTTTCTTGTTTTTCCTTTTAAATTTTCTATGTTTTATATAAAGGACAGCATCTGAATTTACGGATCGCGTCTGTCAATGAAAGATCAATCGACAAATTATATATTTCATTTAGAACGGAAGTGAACTTAGAACTCCGACATTAGCCGACGTTTATGTGATTTTTTTTCAGTTTTGCGACTTATTCAAGCTATAATTACGACGTTTGGGTCCCTAAACAACATTGTTACTTTTTTGTTCCATGTGCCATAAACGCAGATTCATATTAACCCTTGTCATGCTTAACCCGGAATATTCCGGTTTTGGCAGGGGGTGTAGACCAAGATCAGTCTGCACATAAGTGCAGTCTGATCTTGGTCTACACCCCCTGCTTGTACTTTTCTTACCAGAGTTGTATATGAAATTGATTTTTAAAAGAAATATTGCTTTTTGAATAACGGGTTCTTTCAGTGTTTTCAGCTCTTTGATTTTACAGCAATCCAGTGAGGTAATTTATACAGCATGACAAGGAATTTCCCTGTCGGAGCTCAGTGGGCGGGGTCACGATCCGTCAAAATGGCCCTAACTTAACAAGTCTTGGCCTACTGCATAAAACCCTATTCAAAATTGCAAAAAAAAGTTAAAGGGCTGTAGGCACTGGGGTTCTTTTTAAAAAACCTCTTATTAACAACTCTGTCTTGAAGTGACAAACTGGTTATCTAGACTAAGATCAGACTGCAGGAATGTGCAGGTCTTCTGTCATAACAGGACAATCTCGAATTAAGTATGACAAGGGTTAACAATGTTTCTACACCCATTCCAACAGAATCCAGCTTTTTACGACTAACAAGATAATGACTTTTAAAAACATTGTGGAAAATTATAAAAGAATATTCTTGTATCGAGCAATTCCTTCATCTGCAACAATGTTTTCTTTCATAAAGTTTTCATCAACAGTTTCTTCTATTTCCGGCTAGTCTAGTAATGTGTTAAATAAATCTTCGGACAAAACATAAAAACTCAAGGACATCACTGTTATGCAGCAACTGTTCTTTTTTTTAATTATTTGAATGATAGTTTTGAAACACAATAATTCCGTTCACTGTTTTTATAAATATAATATTAGAAACAAAGGTCACTAACAAAACGCGTTTGTTTACTTTTCATTATTCGTTTTTGTGTTTTAGATTTAAGCTTTTACACTTTATCACCTATGAAAAAATTGAGTGAGATTAGAGCGAGAACAATTATATGAAACGGAGGCATTTTCAGGAAATGAGACTTTACCGAATTCGGTGAAAGGAAATCCATCTCAATGCATTTCCTTGTCTGCAGCAATCGTAGGTTTTTCAAGGATCGACTTCTGAAAATGTACACACGAAACTGGAACTGGTCATCTGTTATCGAAAAAAAAACTGGCAACCCTATCTTTACTAGCCGAACTAAGCTCATAATTTAGCATTCACCTTAACCCATTCCCACACAGTGACGCTTTTTGGCGCCCCTCAAGAAAAACAATCGGGAAAGCATTATGTGAAATGAAGAAATTGCTTGTAACACGCAATTCATTCATTTTCCACAATGTTTTCTATCCAAAAATTTAAAAAACTAAAATTTCATAAACTTTGAATTGTCGTCTGTAACTCCTTTCAATTTGGACGATTCTCGATTTTGCCGTCTGGTAATTGGTAAATAAATCACTGTCAGATTGACATAACGGAAATACCAGGACTTTCAAGCCGCTTAGTCGTGTAATTAGAATTAGATTGCATTGGCTGGTTTGTATGTTAAAATTTTGGCCTTCAGTATTTTGAGTTTTGATTTTCAGTTTCCGTTTAACCCATTATCAGACGGCAATTTTTTGGACTAGTCAAAATTTTAAATTGTTGCAGACGACAATATAACGTTAATGAAGTTTTAGATTTTTTCAACTTTCTGGATAGAAAATATTGCGTAAAATGAAGAAATTGCTTGTTACACAATGTTTTCCAAATTGTTTTCTCGAGGGACGTCTAATAGCGTCACTGTGTGTGAATGGGTTTAAGCAGATAAGTCCTCATTTTGAAAGAGCGGGAAAGCGTTTGTAGGAATTTGTCGGTTACTATTATCTCGACTTTATCATAAAGAATACACCGACAGAACAGGCTGATCTGGCGGTGCTCCAACTAATGTCATATTTAAAAAGTCAGCTTTTTTTATTAAAACTTGTATAGATCGATTTGTATGAAATGTACAATCAATAATGGAAAATTGATGAAAATCCTTGATAAGCAAAAATGATGATGAAGCGCAGTGTTATATTGTCTGTGGCGCAGCAATGCAATGGTTTATGTTGGCACGATCGCAGGATGATCATTTGTCGTCTACCTCGACATCGGCTGAATCTGCAAATGGTGAAGAAACAAAACTATCTGTTACTAAATCGTGAGAAGAACCTTGATAAGCGTCTTTGTTAAAACTGGAGGAAGATGAGCCTACATTATTAACGCGAGATAAAATGTCCGTGTTTAGAAACATCGTGGTTTCTTCTGACGTGTATTCATTTTGATTGCTTGGTTGTAAAGTATTGATAAAATTCACATTATCAAAATCATAATCACTAATTGCATCGAACTGATCAACGAAATTACTTACATCATTGACACTTTCAATAATATCACTCGCTGCTTCAACAACCGGTTTAACAATTTCACTAGTAGTATCTGCAATTTCCCCAGCGGTATCTGTGATAGGTTCAACTATACTATCTGGTGATAGATTATCAACTGAGTCGGTAAAGGTATCAACAATATTGCTTGATGCTTCTATTATTGGCTTCACAGTATCACTTGCAGCTTCGGCTAATGGCTCTACAAAGTCACTCGATGCTTCTAAAATAGGCTCCACGACATCACTTGATGCCTCAACTACTGGCTCAACAAAATCACTTGCAACATCTGTCATATCTTCCGCTACATCTGTAACTTTGTCGACAAGATCTCCAGATAGTCCATCGTCGGTGACGCTGTTAAGTATTTCATTTGTACCTTCAACAATAGGCTCAATGGAATCGGATAGAATGTCCGGGACATCATCGGTTGTGTCTTTGGTTACATCAAACAGATTTTCAACAGTATTGTCAATCTTATCGTCGACGCCTTCAACCAGATTATCAGAGACTTCTTCAACGGGTTCAATAATCGAATCATCTAGCGCTTCAGACACGCTGTCGGCAGTGGTAGATAAAGTTTCTGCGATGTCGTCGTTTAAGTCTCTTGCCGAATCGGCAATATTTCCAACTGTGTCGTCGCTGAAGTCTTCTACCGAGTCTTTGATAGGCTCAATAACGCCATCATCTAACACTTCGGATGCATATTCGACAGGATTAGATACAGCATCCGATATTTTATCATTAATATCAGTCGTTGCATCAACAACGCTTTCGAGCGTTTCCCCAAGCTTTCCACCTATATTATCAAAAGAATCACTTGGAGATTCGACGAGAGATTCTATAATGCCACCAGGACCGTCAGAAATGGTACCCGTGATATCATCTAAATCATCACCAGCATCTCCGTCTATGTCAAGAATTTTTTCAGCGACATCGTCTCCTATATCATCAACAGAATCACTACTCTCCTGCAAGACATCTATCCCTTTAGTTATTCTATCTCCAACATTTTCGATTAAGTCACCTTTAATATCTAACATTGGAGAATCATCGAGTGAATCACCTAGATCAATGTCATCAACGAATTCCTTTTCTAGTTTATCTTCTCCAGATAAAATATCACTTGTAGATTCTACATCTGGCTCCACAGCATCGCCCATACCGTCAGAAATAGCGTCTCCTAAATCTTCAAAAGTATCCTTTATATCATTTCTAAGAATATTATCTCTTAGTCCATCATGGATATCACCAAAGTCAAGGTCTAAAGGTTTAAATACATCATCTGGAATTTCTGGCACAACGTCTTCTAGATCATCTTGTGAATCACCCAAGTCTATCTTAAGTGAATAATCAGGTAATGAATCGCCTATATCTGAAACCGTGTCAGCCAATTTATCGACGGAACCTTCCACCACGTCCTCGATATCGTCACCGATGTCACTGATAATATCGTCATTGAGTTCCGTGGCTTTGATATCATCAAAAGTGTTGTCTTTTTCGAAGAAGTCATCTCGACCCGTCAAATCTTCGATTAAATCGTCAATTTTGTCATCCCTCAAATCACCAAAAGCTTTACCTCTGTCATCACTACCTACATATTCATCGTCATCATTATCATCATTATCATCATTATTATCAAACTTAGTCTCCTCGTCGTCATCATCATCATCATCTCCTTCATCATCATCATCCCCTTCATCAACATCATCATCCCCTTCATCAACATCATCGTCGTCATTATCATCATCAACATCATCGTTGTTGTCATTATTGTCATCGGAATAGTTATTATCATCATCATCATCGCCATAATTATCATCATCGTCGTCGTCATTATCATCATCATCGTCGTCTTTGTCATTTACTGATATCTTGCCTATATCTATAACGTCATTATCAGTTATATCAGCTAAACTCTCTACAGCATTCTCTGCTGTATCGTCCACAAGGTCGTCTAAGATATCATCGTCATCGTCATCAAAAGTAGATAATTTTCCAATTTCTTCACTAACATCATCAAGTAAATCTTTAATTTCATCGTCGTCGTCATTCTCGTCATCTTCCGCGTTATAATCTTCTCGGTCGTCTAAATCATCGAGAGTTACCCTTTCGTCGATTTCATCACTGGCTACGTCCAGTATATCTTCTATAGGATCTGACAAATCAGGTGTTTCACTTAAATCGTCATGTTTGTCTGTCAGTGAATCGTCATCAGATATTTCAAGTTCATCCGTTGCTTTATCCGAAACATCATCGAAAGCTCCAACTAAGCCACCCCTTTGTAGGCTATCAGATAGAGATTCCCCAACGTTTTCTAAAATATCTTCTGCTTTTGAGTCATCTATTGAATCTAATATATCGTCAACAAATTCTTCCACCAATTGCTGTAACCTTTCGCTTGAGAATGGTTCGCCGTCTTCGGATATTCTTTCTATTAAATCTGGTATTCTGTCCTCAATATCGCTAAGGACAATACTACTCACATCTATCGGGATATCAAGCACCTTTAATGCATCTTTTATGTAACTCTTTATCATAATGGACATATCATCATTCAAAATGCTTGTTACAGGTGGCACAACTTGCAACGATTCAGTTCTGACATTTGTCTTATCTTCCAATGGTACTCCTTGTTGAGATGTGACGATACGCGAGTTTCTTTCTTCGACAGGTCCACGGATAGCTTTCACGACATCATTTGAACTAGACGACGATGGTGTAACTGAAGTTGGGAATAATCGGTTTAAAGGTATTGGTATACCAAAACTTATGTCACTTTCATCTGAGAGGTCAATTCGCCTTGGGACAAGAACATTCTGTTTTGTTGGCCTTGCAGTTGGCGTCGCAATAAACCCTTGTTTATTGGCAGGTCTAGCGAGAGCTTTGTTCGTTCTGTCATGTACAACAACACAGCATCCTGCGGGGTCTTTGTCGTTGAAACCGCGTATCTGCAGGAAGACAATTTTATTAAAAAAGATTTTCAAACAGAGCTGATGATAAATTTGATTTACTTTGTATTTTGATAATACTCTTCTTTTGCCTTGCTTGTCAGGCTCTGAAAATTTGAGAATATGATCTCAAATGATTTATACATTAAGTTAATTCTTTGCTCTTTAAAAAGATAGACTGGTCTGAATTCAAAGGTTTTACAGCCGACAAATTAAAGTTGATGTTATTTAAAAATTAATCATTTAGGAGGGCAGAAATTATTATGGAAAAAGTAGAAATTGCTTGATATATATAATTTCTACTTTTTCCACAATGTTTTCTTAAGTGTAAAACACAGGAATGTAAAAACCAACAATTGAACAGGAAAGGACTAAGTCGATCAAATATAAATAGATTCGTAATAAAATGATCACTAAGTATGGGTTTGTTTTCCTTGCCTGATTTTACAGCCGTTTGGTTGTTGTTTTATGTTGTTATTTAGTTTTTGTTGTTGTTTTTTATGTACTATGACTGTAGATAAAAATGAACATGGACAACTCGATAAAAACTTATAAATACGGGATTTATATCATCATCAACCTACAATATCTTGAATTTCGAAGCAACATTAACCCATTTACCAGATGACAATAATTAAGACAGGTCCAAATTCAAAGATGTGGCAGACGACAATACTTTAAGTTTTTCTGTCTTTTGAGGTAGAAGACATTGTGAATAATGAAGTAATGGCTTGTAAAAAAGTAGAAGACATTGTGAATTATGAAGTAATTGCTTGTAAAAAGCGATTTCTTCATATCCACGATGTTTCCAAAAGCTCCTGATCTTAGGGGCGTCAAAAAGCGTCATTGTGTGATAATGTTTTAAGGTATCAGTGGCGGGAGCAGGGAAATAAACTATCAAATTCAAAGTTTTTTATATAAATTAAGCCCATTTCCTTACCTTTTTACATGCATTAATATCTAACAAAACCCATAGCATGCATTTCCTCTATTTGTTATTGGTTTTTCCCCTTTTGTTTTATGTATTTGTAAATAAATATCCAGATTTTTTAAATGTTACTCGTCAACTCACCAAATAACCCAATCTCTGTCTTTTACTATCTTATAGAAATCGCGCTTTACTTTGACTACCCTGCGCAAGTTCGTGCCAAAGAGAAACGATAATGGCAGTAACTACCTTATACAATCCATGTTAGTAATATTAACTCATTCCATGCAAATAGAATTTCGACCGACTATTGACGCTTTGACCAAAAGCATTACATCAACATTTCTATTAATTGACCAATCGCTTGCCCCGCCCACTGACTCCCTAGGCACCGCCCATTAACTCCTACAGGAAGACCCGCTTCGATTTTTAACGGCGTCAATTTGCAAAATTCATGGCCAGGAGCATGTAACAAAAAAGTAAAATGGTTCGTTGGTGACGTAAACGCCGTAACTACAGCTTGAATAAGCTGTAGTTACGACGTTTAAGTCGCCAAACCAACAATAAGTTAACAAAAATGGCGTCCAATGTAGGAATTGAAAAGCTCAGGTCCGGACTGAATAAATCATTTGATTGGTCGGTTATGCCTTGATTGACAGCCGCGATTGGTCAATAGTCAATGCATCTCAATCATTTAAAAACTACATATAGGACTTTGTTTTATACCCAATTGACGGATCGCTGACTCCGCCTACTGAACAACAGAAATAACGACTAAGATATCAAACGACGTTATTTTGTAAAATTCATGATCACTAATATGTAAAAAATATAATAAAATGATTGGTTGGTGACCTAAACGTTGTATCTACAGCTTGAATAATCTTTAGCTGCGTCGTGTGAGTCGCCAAACCAAAAAAAATGTTGATCAGGTTGAAGGTCAAAGATGACTTATAGTCTAAATGAATTGTTTGATTGGTCGATGGGTTCTTTGATTGACAGCCGCGACCCTTCAATTCAATATTCCGATAAACCAAATAAGAACTATTAACCGATTCCCACACAACACAATTTTTGACTGGTCCTTATTGAAAGAAGTTGCAGACGACAATTTCGAGTTGATGGAATTTTGAGATTTTTCGTCTTTTTGGCTAGAAAACATTGTGGATAATGAAGAAATTGCTCTTTTAAGGAGCATAAAAAGGAGGGCTTGAGTGGGAATGTGTTAATAGACGGACCGTTATACTCAAACGCTGAGTTTCGAAGGAAAATTCCACTTAAATATTATGCAGAATTCATGGTCATAAACATGTTACAAAATATGGCTGGTATAAGCTTGAATAAGCTGTAGTTACAACGTTTAAGTCTCCAAACCAAAACAAGAGCGCTTCACATAAATGTCGACTCATATCCTAGATCAATAGTCACGACATTGAGGATATAGTATAAATGCATGATTTGATATATCGATTTTTTTAAATTTTGACAGCCGCGATCCGTCGGTTAAGCAAGAGTAGATAATGATAAAAAAAAAATCGAACTGTAAGAATTCTTACTTCCAATCAATCATGCTTATCAAAACTCTAAAACTTGATATAAACCTCACTAAACTCTAACTCAGTTTTCAGCATGCTTCAATCTAATAAAATGCATTATGCACGTCCTTGTTAAACTTCCCTTGACTATTTTACCGAAACAAGCAAAGAAATATAATTTACACATTTTATCATAGATATCCAAACAATTATGTTTTAAAACTAGAAAAATTGTTACTCACTAAGGCGAGACAGGTCCATTTTGGGAACTTTTTTAAATTTATATTTGAAAAAGAGAAAAGATCCGGAAGAGGTCATCAAGCGACGATATAAAAAAGTCATACATGCGTTTAGGTAGAATGACCATTTAAGGTGTAGGTGTAGAATTGATTCAAAAGACACCCTGGTCAGCCTGCACAGTCCGTGCATTCTGACTAGAGTAGACGCTTTTTGCACTTATCAGGAGGTCCTGGTTTTGTAACGTTACAAATGTGTACACATGATCTGTTTTGAAATTAACAATATAATTATGAATTAATCAAGGGAAGTTACTAGTACATACACTTCTCTAGAAAAGACAAAAGAGTTACCCTATATCCTAGGTCTGCAAACACCGGTCTGATCTAAAGTAAAGTTTTTTGAAGCAACCTGTGTTACGTATTATTCTCATTTATTGACATGACAAAAGCGGTTTTTATTATATAAACAAACGCTTCTAGGTTTGTTTCGGCTAACTTTGACATTGTGAAGATTGCCCAGAAGACCTGTGATTTCTGGTGCCTTCGTGTATTATAGTGAATGTGTACGGCATTTCCAGCCTAGATCACCCTATGCACTTTCACAATCTGATTACCTTCTTCACTATGCACTCAGGTGGTAGCTAGAGACGTGAATTTTCTCTAGACGATAAGTGAATACAAAGAGTGGCATCCAAGCTGTTCATTTCTTTTTCATAACTATTTGCACACTCACTATAAATCTTACACATATTTTTGAGTAAATTACTGAACTTTAAGACCTATTAGAAAAGTCTCGGGCATCATCTGTGATCGGTATTTTTCGGCGTTAAATCGGCCCGAAAATGCAAATTTTGGGTTCAAAGTGAATACAAAACAAACGATATACTTACAAGCATATGCTTAAAGACGAAAGCTGCACTATAAAATCAATGATGTAATTCATACTAACACATTCCAAAACAACAAAATCTTAGACTGGTACAAGTGAAAGAGGTTGCAGACAACAATTCAAAGTTGTTGAAATTTTGAAAATATTTGTCTTATGGGGAAGAAAATATTTTGGATAATGAAGAAATTGCTTGTAACAGGCAATATCTCCATTTTCCACCATATTTCTAAAGCTGCTGTATTGAAGGGCGTAAAAAGGAGGGATTGAGTAGAAATGGATTAAAGGAACAGAAAGTTTTTCCAACGTTTTGTGGATGCGATTGTTTAACCCTTGTCATAATACATGTATAATTTATCAATCATTTTTTTAGGAATTGCATGAAAACCAAAGGACTAAGAGCACTGGCAGGTCGAAATATGCATGGTCAATACTTTTTCGAAAAATAATTTCATAAACCACTTAAACTTCAAAGGGACTGATGGTGGTTTTTCTAGGATCAGATTCCAAGTGTGTTACAGGCTGATCTAAGACTACACCACATGCTTTAAACAGGAATATTCCGGGTTCAGCATGACAAGCGTTAAACTAATCTTGGTCACTTCAGATGTCTATGTAAAAGTTTTTGTATGAATTAAAGCCTGAAATTCGATTTATATTTTGTCATTATTCCATTAACCGTTTCCTGGTTAATCCCTGGTTTTTACGTCCCTGTGATTAAATGATTGAGAAAACATTGTGGAAAAAGAAGAAATTGCTTGTAACAAGCAATTTCTTCTTTTGCCACAATATTTTTCCCCTATCGAATGATTACATATCATATAAATTAGACTTTAAATTGTTGTCTGAAAAACCTTTCAATTTGGACCGGTCTAAAATTTCAAAAAACAGGAAAGGGTTAAGCCACTTACAACAATGGACCGTCCAAATATCGAGTACCGTCCATATAGACTCGCCGGAACATTAGTCATATCAACTTGAGCATTTCCTTTGTCGTCCGGCACGAAATCACCCAAATGGCCGGTGTATCTGAGAAAATAAAAGAAAGAATGTTTTTGTTTTTGTAAAGGAACAAGCCAAAAACTTATACTGACACATGTATCTGAATAAATTAACAACAACAAAATAAAACCGATATTGAAACTAAATCAATCACACGTACAAACACGTAAATAAACAAAAGCAAAAAAGAAAACAAAACTATTTTGCCTGGACAAGTAAATTGTATATGACGTAATTATCCTGGATCTTAAACTTTCAATTATTCATTGTAACAAGCAGGTTCTTCATTTTCTATCTCTTCAATTTCCGTTCTATTCTTTTCTTGAAGGTCGCAAAAGCGAGATTGTATTGGAATTGGGAGAGTTACCATTCTTGAATTTTATATTTCCTTCCATCACGATCTCTCTCCCTCTGAAGAAAAGTACCACCCACTAATTAGTTTGTAAACTGCACTTGTCATTAAATTATTTATTAAACTGGTGACATTTCATTTTTTTATTCAGAAGAGGTGGCCTAGAGAAAAATTAAAATAAAAAGCACAGTCACTTTAGGAAAAGTATTTATGCAGTTATAGTTATTTTGCATCAAGTTATCCCCTTTTGTATCCTATTTGTCATGCTAACGAATGAGGAGATCATCTTTTATTAAAATAGATAGTTTCTGTTGATATCAATCGCCCACTGAACTCAGACAGGAAGTTCCACTTCGATATAAAACAACGTTATTTCGCAAATTTTTTGACCAGTAATACGTAACAAAAACATAAATGGCTGGCGACCTTAACGTGGTAAATACAGCTTGAATAAGATGTAGTTACGATGTTTACGTGTACGACGTTTACGACGTTTACGACGTTTAAGTCGCCAAAACGACAAAAAAGCTTCATTGTCAAACAATGTTGGAGTTCAATGTTCTCTTACGATTTAAATGAACAATTCGATTTATCGATCTGTCTTTTGATTGACAGCCACGAACCGTCAGAACTATTTATCAAATTAGTAATGTTACATACATAGCATTGAATCATGAAACTATTGATCAACTGACGGATTGCTAGCCCCGCCTACTGACCTCTGGCATGCACTTCGACTTGGATGTAAAACAGTGTTATTTTTTTTCAAAATTATTATTAGAAACATGTGATAAGATAATAAAATAGTTGGTTGGTTGGCGACCTTGAATAAAATGTTGTAGGACATTTAAGTTGCCAAACTATCAAGAATATTTCACATAAATGTCGACCAATATCGGAGTTAAAAGTTCACTTCTAATATAGATGAACGATTTGATTGGTCGATCGATTTTTTGATTGACAGATGAGAACCGTCCACTATACGAATGTGATGTTTAAAAGGAATGGCAATAATACAACGGAAGGGAATAACAATTCTGTATTAAAAGGTACCCCCAAATTTCCTGTGATGAGACCTTAGATAAGAAAATCCGGATAAAACTATTGGCGCAGTACGTAATTGACGGATGGTTGGTCACACCCACCGAACACCGTTTGATCTATCTGTAGTTATGACGTTTAAGTCTCCAAAATTAACAAAAGTACTTGACACAAATTTAGGAGTTAAACTTCATTCCGCACTAACTGATTAATTTGGTTGGTCGTTTTATTTTGTTTATTAATTCATTTTTATTTACTGACAGCAGCGAGTTTTAGAGAAATATCGATTCGAACAGAACGATAGATCGATGAAAGAACACACAGACAAACAGATAATGGCTATATGCTCATCTTTTGAGTTGACTGGCCTGTCCGAAGGTAATACTGGTGAACCTGCCCCGTCTACGCTGCTCTCCAATATCGCAGATCAGCGTAGATGGGACAGGCTCACCAGTCTAACCTCTGGAGGAGCGTTATAAGGAAGGTAGGAAAAATATTCTACAGTGCGATTAATCAAAGCTGAGTTACCTGGAGGTCTCAAAAAGGTTCCCGACTCGTTTACAGTTACCAGCTATGTCGCCATATTGATGTACCTCCAACCGGAAGTAGGTTCCTTTTGAAACAGGCAACCCTTCTAATCGTACTGACATGTGTAAGGGTCCACTCAATCCACCAGATTTCTGTCATATAGATAAAAAAGACCTTTTATGACCCATAAGATATTGATTGCAGTGATGATTATAGTTGTACATCGATTGGTGTGCAAAATGTCAAGCTCTCGTTACGACATGTTCACGCCAAACGACGAATGTTACTAGTTACTGAATTAAACTAATATTGGAAGTACCCGTTAATTTAATGACATTGAGCTTTCGGGTTATCAGTCGTTAACCATTTCAGCACTACAGTTTTGACCCGTTCCCTTAGAATTCCGCTTCATACGCCCCCAGGAGAAAAGCTTTGGAAGACATTGTGGACAATGAAGAAATTGCTTGACACAAGCAATTTCTTGGTTATTCATAATGCTTTTCTGTTCGAAAAAACCTCAAAATTCATACATTTTTTTTTCAAACTTAAAAAAATCGACTACAACTTCTCTGAATTTGGACCAGTGTAAATTTTATTGTGTGGTAATAGGTTAATTGCTCCACCGTATCCAATGGTGGATCTAGAACTCGCGGATTTCATATAGAAGCTTTGTGTCGTAAATATCTGTAGTGCGCATAGAGAAGACTCTGATCAGACTGTGCGAATGCACAGGCTTGTCCGATTTGCATATCTTTTATGATTGGAAATGTTACGCCAAAGCTTAAATTGTGATTGTCCTAATATCATTCCGTACTGGGTTACATAAAGACATAATTATCATGTAGCTTTTATGAAAATATAGACATTGAGTGTATGTGTTACATTACCTTTTGGTATAATCTTATACGTCCACTGACAGTCCATTCTCGCGGCCACGTTGCTCCTAAATCACATTCGCCGAGAATAAAATCTAAAAAAAGAAGAAGACAATATCATTATCAATAGGAACAAAACATCTGTTTTCTGTTCTCGACCATACCCGTTAGTCCGTCCCAAATTAAGGAAGTTTCGATGATTGTTTTGTTCGATGTGCATTCGTCAAAACGTTTATCGCTAATGGCATCGTTGTCCCAGCATAAATTCTAACGCAAATGAATGCTCTTTTAAATCAACTCAGGTTCGAATCCTAACGAAGCTTGTGCTATTCACTTCCAATGAATGGGGTTTAACGCCACTTTAACATTATCTTCAATCATGGGATATCATGGGTTCGATCCCCGACGGCGGCACATGTCCTTTCCGCCATTTGTATCTTACCAATGGGTGGATAACCGTAAACCTATTTGAAAAAGAAGTTGGAGGCTAGGAAAGGGTGAAGTGGTAGTACTGGTGTTTAAGATACGAGGAATCCATGGTTAGGTGCTTCAGCCACCGCGATATGAATGAAATACCGTTAAAAGTGGCGTTACATCCCAGTTAATCAATCAACCCAAAACTGACCCTTTTTACTCTATTTTCAATTTAATTTAGTAAAAATCGGACAGGACTGTAACCCCGTATGACGGTGCCATGACGATGAATCAGCCGAAATGGGGTTATCATCGCTTCTATCCCCCGTTAAAATTAAAGGTCATCTCCATCAATTCTCCGAAATTGGTTTAGTAGACGAGAACGAGAAAAGAAACTAACCACTTATACAGATTGTTACCTTTAAGCAAGTTTTTTGAAGAAAGGTTCATCAAATCCCTTTCGAAAAGTTTTGAAATACTTGAATCAGTAGATATAAATAAACGCCAGACGAATGCGTCAGTGCTGTAGATGCGGTGTGATGACTTTGTTTTCCGACATTTATACTCTTTGATTGATCTCTTAATTGTCCGTTAATTATTGACCATTACGAATTGCTTATTTTTGTCCAGCAAATGTCAGTCGGGACACACCGATTCATATATCAACTGTCAAAACGGGCCGATTGCTTGTTTACAAAAATTTTAGAACTTCGCAGTATTTTTATCAAGTGAGTGAATTTCGATATATTTGATGTCGATTTATCGCGACAGCTTCTGTATCTCCCTAATTCGCTCACTAATTTCAGTCATTTAACCCATTCCCATACAACCCCTCATTTTACAACCGTAAAAAAAATAGGTTTGAAAAACATTGTGGCTTCTGAAGAAATTGCTTGAAGCAAGAATTTTCTTCAATGTCCACATTATTTTCAGCCCTAAAAGATAAAGATTGCATGCATACATCGATCAATCTATCAATCTATCAATCAATGAATGAATCAATCAATCAATCAATCAAACAAACAAACAAACAAACAAACAAACAAACAAACTAGTGTTTATTATTTGTTTATACGTATAGAAAATATCTAAGATTAAGCAATAGTTTTTGTTTAATTGTTTCGTCTGTTTGTTCGTTTGATGGTTCTTTATTTAGACATGAAGTGGATATTTTTTATGTCATGGATGCATGAAACATGGATTTTCGTAACAGTAGTGGCGAAACGGAATCATACAAAGTTAGATTATTTCATTTTTGGCACATACTGTAGACAAATTATATAAATTTTAGACTATTTATAATGGACCTACTTTGTACACACGCAAATGATAGTTGCGTACTCAAAATGTTTTCTTGGAGGCGTGAAAAGAATCTTATAATGAACTATCAAAATCTCAAAATGAAAGAAGTTTATTAACACAGACAGAATTAGATTATTTGAGTACATAAGTCTATATTATAGTAGGTAGGCTTAATTATATTGTGTTTGATGATATTTTATATTCAGTAATTGTCAGTAAATAGAAACATCTCAAATATCTTTTGTCATAATTGGTCGAATATTTGCCCTGACTTGTTTCACTTTTACTTGTTTTACGTGAAAGTATACATTGATGTTACATTTTCTCTATTGTCTGTTAACCTAACCATATACTTTATCGTTGCATATTAGTGAAAGTTGGGACACTTAGCTGTCAATTGCATGAAATCTTACAAAATAGCGATACCAATTCTTAAAACTTAAAAGTTCAAACTCAGCGCCTTTATAAACATTAGAAAATGACCAATTGCGGCTGTTTATCAATGAAAGAATCAACCAATCAAAACACTCACCGAGACCGGAAGAGAACTTTGGACAGTGGGTTCTCTCCGGTACGTTCAGTGGTTCCCGGTGCTTCAGTTGTTCTCGCGACTCACAGATTAATAATTCGAGAAAGCTTTGAGACAAGGAGAATTGCTTGTGACGGATAATATCTCGTCTAAAATATAGATTGTCAGATTTTTAAAAGCCATTTTATTGATATATGATTTTTTTCAAATGACGTCTGCAGTTTTTTTCGTCATTGATCGACCAAGATGTCGTAAATACAACCTTGTTTAAGCTGTATTTACGATATTTTTGGTCGTCCACTGATGATATTTTTCCTTGGGTAAAGGATATAAGCTCATTCATTATAGCTCATTATTCTTCTTAGCGTCATAAGATATGAAAATGGATTTCATGCGTGATACATCATACTAAAATTCGTCGTTGCCATTGCAAAATGTCGCAACTAAAACTTTGATAAGCTGTAGTTACGACATTTTGTATGCCCAACTACGAATTATTGTATAGTTAGAAACTAGTTCTACACGATTTACTTAACCATTTCCTTTTTTACAAAAATCTTAGACTTGTTCGATTTCAAAGAGATCGCAGACGACAACTTAAAGTGAGATTTATTCAAAATATTACTATCCCAGTATATCCTAGATTATACCTTTTAAACCTATAAAAAATTTACCATCCGATAATATTCCTTTCATATGTTAGGGTAGAAAATAATGTTGTAACCAAGCAATTTCTTCTTTCCCCCAAAATGTTTTCTCAAAAAAAAAAAAAAAAAAAAAAGATCATAGAGAGGTAAAAATCAGGGATTGTACGGGAACGGGAAAGGGTAAATGGATGTTAGATTATTCTAAATACCTTTGATTCAAAAGATTATCAAAATCTGTTTAAGTGATTTTTATTCTTATGCATTTACAGCAATTATGTACCTACCGATGGAAAGAGAACATATATCCTATTATCAAATCAATGAAGCCATAAAGCATTTTAGTAGACCGTCCTCTGTGACTTCTTATGTTCATTTTTATGGAAACATTATTTTGATCCCCTTAACCCATTCCCACACACTTTTAAAGACTGGTCCAAATTCTAAGAAAATGCAGATGACAATTTCTAGTAGATGGGTTTTTTGTCTTCTTGGATAGAAAACATTGTGGATACAAGCAATTTCGTCATTTTCCACGATGTTTTCCAAAGCTTTTTTCTTTGAAGGGATAAAAAGGAGGGATAGTTTGAGGATGGGTTAAATACGCCGCATTAATCTTGTATTATATTCACAAAAATATCCACTGACTTAAGAAGATAAAGTTCCATCTCCGTTGGTTCCTTTGTTCGGTACTTTGTGTCGCAAGGTTTAGAAGTCAATTCTAAGATACACACCGTATCCAGAGAACATCGTTGATGTAGATGGAAACTTTCTCATTAAGATTTTTTAAAAGATATTTAACGAAATCTAGCTGTGTTTATATGAATGAATGGCACTCTGTTTACCAATGGTAGGTAGTAAGTCTTGCGATCGGTTGCTAATTGGTTTTTCTCTCGCCCGGAGCGTGGTAACTTTTCTAAGAGGGCGAAAGAAATAACTAACTCATCGCTCCTTGCGAAAAAAATAACTAACTCATCGATCCTACTCTCCACCAAGGTGTATTATTGGGTACTTTTAAAAGCTGTAAGCCAATGTGCCGTGGCTGCCAGATGCAGCCGTCTTTCAATTTGAAATGAACAAGGGTTAAAGTGTAAAGTTTGTTGAATTAGTCATACATAGAAACAGACAACAGACCGATTATTATTTTTTTGGGGGGGGGGGGGGGTTGTGGGGTCGGTTCGAGATAGACAGAGTAAAATGAAATAAAATTCTATGCGGTGATTAAAGTAAAAGAAACCAAATTAAAGAGAGCGCTTCAAAATTTGGTTAACTCCTTTTGACCCATTCCCAAAATCCAAATTTTAGTAACAAAATAATTTCCTTTTCTATTACCCCTTTGCAAAACACAACTGAGCAATTGATTAACTGTCCAATTTTAAAAAGGGGGGGGTACAAATCACAATAGGATACTTTCTTACCTTTGCTTTCTTCGTAAAACTGTCTTCTAGAAGGGGTAGAACCCATTGTCATTGTGTTACCCCACATTCGTCTCAAACTGAATCCATTCAAGTAAGTTTGATCTGAAATAGATGTCCACAATCGTAAACTTAAAAGTATTTTCGACGCAAACTGAATCCATTCAAGCAGTACTGATCCGAAATAGATATAGCTAATCTTCGTCTCCAGCTGAATCCATTCAAATAAATTCGATCTGAAATAGATGTCGATAATCGTAAACTATAAACTATCTTCGTCGCTAATCGAAAACTATGAATTATCTTCGACTAAAACTGAAACCATTCCAGTAAGTTTGATCTGAAATAGATGTCGATAATCGTAAACTATAAACTATCTTGTTTGATAGCCCCTGCATCTCAAGTCGTTCAGATGAGAATGTAACCAAATGCCAGATGATTAATTATTAGATTGGTCCAAATTCAAAGCTTGACTTTATGGGTAGAAAACATTGTGGATAACGAAGCATTTATGTTCATTTTCATCAAGCTTCTTTTTATTGGGGCGGTAAAAAGCGTCATTGTGTGGGAATGGGTTAAACCGAGACCCGACTCCATATGACTCAATTTGTTGATTTGGACGTAAAACCATATACAACCAAACAATAATTCGTTTAGTCGAATACTAACCCATTCCCACCAATTCCAGCTTTTAAACTTCACAACGAAAAAAAGGAGGGATTAGAAAATGTTTGGAAAATGAAGGAATTGCTTGTTATACAATTTACTAATCATACATAATGTTTTATACCCCAAAAGACAAAGTTTTTTTTTTTAAGTTTTCGTTGATTAAGAAGAGTCGTCTGCAATTTCTTTGAATTTGGACCAGTCTAAAACATTGTCGTCTGATGATGGGTTAACCCATTCTCAAAGAATCTCGCCATTTCTTCGCGCCTCATGAAAAAAGCCTGGGAAAACATTTGGAAAATGAAATGCTTGTACCAAGCAATGTTTCCCTCATTAAATATAAATATTCTTAAATTTTCACCAATCCAAAATTATGGTCTGTAACGTCTTTGAGTTTGGACCAGTCTAAACTGATTGCGTCTGGTATTGAGTATAAAGACCATGTATATGTGGTTAATAGTGCTTATCAAAGTAAATCTGGCCTTACACACTTCATCCCGACATTACGGCAAATTGGTTTTTAACGAATATTTTAATGAACCTTTCATATTCGGACTTGATGAATGATCGTTAGCCACGCCCACTAACCTCCGATATGACAGTTTGAATTATAATAAACGACATGTCGTAACTTAGATAAGCTGTAGCTAGTGTATGTAAGTCTCTAAACCACAAAATAGTTGACAAAAACGTGATAAACTATCTCTTCTGTCTAAATAAATACTCTGGTTGTTCTATCGACGTTTTGATTGATAGCTTCGTATGAGTGAATTAGATTTTTTCATCGGCAGTGGCGATTGAATCAATTGCATGAAGTCTTAGGAGGGGAGCAAGATAGCTTGAAATATAGCACTCAATTCTGATATAAACTTGGGTTCTTGAAATCATTAGAAAAAAATATCAATGATGATACTCATCATTAAGTATTCATCAATAGCAGAGAACTTTGTTAAGCTTGAAATACTTTAGAGATAGTTTTCGCTAAAATCAAAACCCCGTCTTGTTGTTAATTCGGTAAATTTTATGTATTTCTTCTGCAAACTAGATCATATAAGTAAACCTGGTAACTTAAGTTATGACAAAGACATTTAAATGGTAACGAAATTGCTGAAGTACGATTGAGGGAACGCCAGATTACGGCGGTCTGAACGTCACCACAACTGTACTTAAGACCTCTCACGATTACCTTATCATGCAGTCAATTTTCTCCAGCAAACACCCCTATTAACCCATTCCCACACAGCAAAATTTTAGACTGGTCCAAATTGAAAAAAGCTGCAGACGACAATTTCAAGTTGATGAAATCTGAAATTTCTTCATCTTTTTGGATAGAAAACATTGTGGATAATGAAGAAATTGCTTGATACAAGCAATTTCTTCATTTTTCACAATGTTTTCCAAGGCTTTATTCTTGGGATGCGTAAAAAGGAGGGATTGAGTGGGAATGTATTAAGATATCATTTTCATTAAGCGACCAACATTAAAATAAATTCCATTTCCAAAAACAAAGGATCTTCTTAATTGGATGTGTTTGGTGATAAAAATATCAAAACTAAATCCTATCTTAGAACCGTCGCTATTGTGTTCCACCAACAAAAGAATAAGTGATAACCCGACAGTAAATCAACGATGCAGTCCAACCGATCCCTCATATATCAAATAAAAGTATATTCAGTGACCATTCACGTAAACGACCATATTTTGGTGCCGACTTGAGTGATCGCTTATTACAAGTTTAACAGTACTTCTGTACCCTTGTGATCTGAAGATTTTGAATTTTCCTCAGAGTTATCCTTTTGTCGCGATCTCACTCTTGTGCTTCACCTTTTTAATTTTACGATTTCACCGTCCTACTCTCTCGGTTCGCCATTCTACATTCACGCTTTCAACATCTTACTCTCGCGGTTCAGCATCCTACTTCTACGATTTCACCATTACTCTCGCGGTTCACGACTTTACTTTCACGAATTTAGCATCTTACATTCGCGGTTCACCCTTATACTTTCGGGGCTCACCATTCTACTTTTACAATTTCACCATTCGACTCTAACGATTTCACAATCTTACTCTCGTTTTCAACCATTTCATCTTCACGATTTCAGCTTCTTACTCTTACGTTTCACCGTTCTACTTTAACGATTTCACGATCCTACCCTCGCGTTTTATAATTCCACTTTCATAATCTCGACATCTTACTTTGATGTTTCACCATTCTACTTTAACAAGTTCACCATCTTGCTCTAGCGTTCCACCTTTCTATTTTCACGATTTCAGCATCTTACTCTCGCGTTTCACCATTCTACTTTCACGGTTCTACTCTGGCTGTTCATCGTTTTACTTCACCAGTTCCCGTCATCTTACTCTCGCGTCTCACCACTTTAATTTTACTAGTTCACTATCTTACTATCGCGTCTCACGATTCTTTTTTTTTCGCGATTTTACCATCTTACTCTCGCGATTTAGCAATGAGAAGGGATACAATAAGAGAGGTTTCTGAACAATAGTCACATTTATTCGTTACAGCGTTACTCTTTAAAAGCTAACCATTTTCAGACAGACACGGTCAATCGCTATAACATGTTGTAGTGCAGACACAATTCTCGTTGTAAATGACGGATCTCCACTAACAGTCAAAAGATCGAATCATCAATTAAGTCATTCTTTTAGAATGGAATGAACTTCATGCTAAGCAATTCTGTTTGTTTGGAGACTTATACGTTGTAACTACAGCTTAGCCCACCAACCAACGATTTGATTTATATTGTATGTCTCTTACAATATATTTTACAATATAATGTCGTTAAATCGCATGCATCTGTTTATTTCTTATGGATAACACTTACATAGCGCCTATTATGCTCTATAAAGTCCTGTACTATATAGTATATAGATATTTTATAGGAATTTTTAAAATCACAAAACATTGCCCTGTGTGTTAATTCGGCCATGTCAGAGGTCTGTTGACAATGCCAGCGATCCGTCAGTTGCATACAGGCCGTAAAGTAGTTCTGAGGAAATAAGCACATCTAAAGGTGATAGTTTGATCAAGCGATGAGTACGAAGGTCAGATAGCGGGAAGAAAATGCCAAGAAAGTGAGGCCGGGTTCGGTGAGAACCACACGACATAATGATGGAGAGATCTATAGAATGCGGTGTCAGAGCAGCATGGTGGTCGAAGTACGATGAGATTATCAGTGTGGTCCCATAATCGTACAATCGTAATTTCGTGATCTCATCGTCGCGCTCTCGTGTTTTTGTCATCGGTTTCTAGTGTTCTCACTACGTTTTTCTCGTCTCTCATGGTTAAGATAAAAGGAATTTTAGGAAAACGGCTGAGCGTTCTTGATGACAATAGATAGAAATTCATAATCCAGTCTTATCGGGCTCACGTAAGTCATGGGTTCACTTTCCGTCAAGAGCACACGTGACTTATTTTGTAAGCCCGTTATCACTTAAACCCGCAATTTTACGCACTGAAGAAATAAACCATTACAAGAAAATATGTGAAAAAAGAATTTGCTTTAACACACAATTCATCTTTTTCTTACAATAATTTTTAGCTAATATGATACTTATTTTTTCATTTGAACCTTGAAATACCGCCTGTAACTACTTCCAATTTCGACAGTTCTACATTTTTGTCGATAGGTAATGGGTTAAAGATTTAAAGCAGCGTCAACTAATCCAGACCGTCAAGGGTGATTCATCATTCGATCGACTCGAAAATCAAAAAAAGTATCAACAATAATCAGACTGTCCGAACTTCGCAGGCTGGCCTGAATCCACCAGAAAAAATCCGAAACATAGGTTGAAATATATTTATTTTCATATCGTCGTTGGCGTTCAAAATGTTGTAACTACAGCTTTATTCAAGCTGTAGTTACGATATTGTGCTCGCCCAACGACGATATATTGCTTCCCAAAGGCCGATGATTGATTGATCTGATCCATTATAAAATGTGAACATGTTCAGCGTGGTGTGCAGACTCTACCTGACCGGACAGCTATTGGTTTCGTTTAGAATATTCGCTGGTTGGCTAAAGAACCTTTAACTCAGTATCTATCTAAAATTCGTACTGTGAAGGCACGGATCAATCCGGAAGGAAGCAGAGGCCGATCTTAGTCTTAAATTTACGCATTTGTGTATTTATTCGATTAACTGATTGATTGTATGAATGAATGGGGGTTAGCGCAGCTTTTAACGGCATTTCAGTCATATCTCGGCGGCTGGAGCTCCTAACAATAGATTCCTGATATTTCTCACACCAGTATTACCACTACATCCTTTCCTATCCTCAAACTGCTATCCCACTTAGGTTTACGAGTATCCACCCATTGATAAGAGAAAAATGTCGGGAAGGATATGTGCCGCCGCCGGGGATCGAACCATGACATCTTTGTCATTGAAGCAAACATTTGTTCATGAAGCCAATTAGAATTTTATAATCTTGGTGAACACAACTGATTTTGTTGGAAATGTGAATCACAGGCTCGTCCTTGTTTAGAGTAATTTTCTGATGCTTCGCGTGATGAGACACAGATACATCGGAACCTAGAGACAATAGGGTGAATAATACATTTAAACCATTCACACAAAATCAAGTTTTTGATGCCCCAAAGAAAAACAATTGAGAAACATCGTGGAAAATGAAAACATTGCTTGTAACACAATGTTTTCAACCCAGATAGTTTAAAACTTTAAACCTCAAAAGGTTTAAATTGCTGTCTGTAACTTCTTTCAGGTTGGACCAGTCTAAAATTCTGTAGAGTGGGAATGGGTTGAGGAGATGATTGGAGCTTTCTGTTTATATTGGCAGCCTGGTGCTTCTTTAAAGGGAGTTAAATCTTTTCAAAACTAGACAAGGGTATCAATTAATTGCCCTGTCTCTAAAACGAAGTTTTTTTTATGCGCTTACCAGTAAACCTGAGTTTAAGAGGCATGAACGAAGAAAAATGCTATACATTAACCGATTCCAATACAAAACCCCTTAGAAAATAAGATCAGAAAACATTGTGGAAAAAAATGCTTTTCACAGGCAATTTCTTCATTATCCCCAATACTTTCTACCTAATTTACGCTACTTTATAAACTGTCGTCTGCAACTTCTTTGATTTTTGGACCAGTCTAAATTTTTGTCATATTGCAATGCGTTAAAGGTCCAAACATTGACGAGTGCGACCAGTCTACTAGAAAAAAGCGCGTGAACATCATCTAATTACGATGAGCAATAGGTCAAACATCCTGTACAATCCAATATATGTTTATTCATTTGTTTCATTACCAATAACATACAGTATTGACAATTATAGCATATACATGATTTACGAAAACATCATTAACAGTCACTTGGGATCAACGACTTTCTGTCGTAGCTCAGTTAATTCAGAAAAGAAATGTCGACCGTGCGCGAGCAAAATGTCCTAACTACAGCATTGATACAGACGAAATGTATTTCCTCTAAGAGTATATATTTTCTTTGTCGGTATATTTTGAAGCGATAGAAATGATTTATCAACTAACATGATGACCCTCTAACACCTTTCTTAGACGATTAGAAAAAGTTTTAACTCTTGTCATGCTGAATGAAAATTCTGTTTAGTATTGCACCAAAAAAAAGGACTGAAATCACTGTAAGCATTAGTTGAAGGTTAATATTTCATTTAAAAACTGATTCTATAAACAATTCTGGTTTGAAAGGGACAAGCAGGAGGTGTAGACTAAGATCAGACTGCACATATGTGCAGGCTGCTCTTTGTCTATACCTTCTGCAAAAACAGGAATATTCCGGACTCAGCATGACAAGGGTTAAATTCCAGTATACACTTTGAATACGAACTGGGTGCCATCCCACGACATGATGTACACACACCGTTATGACAGAATGCAATTAGATAAGCCAGAATTTTAAAAGCTAAACAAGGTTTAACAAGGTGTCTCAGACTTTCAGAATTTCATAACTCGCGTTGATAAAACAGTCGCCATTTTTTCGTATCATGGACGGATTGCCGTCACTTCCAAAATGTCTTTTTTTTTTCAGGTTTTGCTCCAAATAAGCTAGTGACGGTGAAGCATCGCCATGAAAAACTAATGACAAGTATCCGTTACACTGAATTGTGACGATTAGGCATCAGATAGTATATACAAATCATCTTTGGTGACCAAAATATTCATTCTGTATTTACTATGTTTTTTAGTCTCCCGCAAACGATACTTTTTCTTAATTCAGGAAATCGTGAAAAATATACCCGCGCTTTGTCCGACCAATCGATAATAGGATTCTTCTTGTATTGTTTCCCATTTGGTCCCGTTTGGATGAGGGACCAAATATTAGTTAAGGCCAAACTCCATTCATTAATTTCTTATCTTAAACCTATGTTGGATGAGCAGTCTGAAGCTCGTACAGGATGTAGTGGCAGAACTGGCGAGCGATAACAAGAATCCATGGTTAGGTGTTCCAGCAGATATGAGTGAGATACTGTTTATAGTGGTGTAAACAATCAAACAAGTCATGAGAGTATGGACGTATCTATGTTTGCTTTCTTTGAACTTCACTGAGAAGACCGAATGCGTGCTTATGCGTAAATGGTGTTCATCAATAAAGATGGGTAAAGTATCATTTCATTACTGAGATTTTAGTCTAAAAAAGAGACGATGAATAAAAAATATCTAACAAATTAAATTCTTACCATAAACTGGTCTAGTATTGACAAGATTTAAAAATAATCCGAATAGTACTGGTGTAAAAATATTTAAATCCATTTTGAGAGTTGCCTTACACTGTTAGAATTACCAAAACTATATTTCTATTGACTACCGCTAAAATATTAATTATCAACTATTGACTCATTTTGGCATCTCAAAATATCCGCACGTTTTATTTGTAAACACGTATTTTGGCTTGGAAAAAATAAGCCGTTTTTATGTTGACAGGCAAAAAAACGTCGAAACGCGAACAAGACAAATCTATAGACGGTCCAATCAAGGTACACACAAATTGCTCATTGTGGTAAATCGTCGCAAAATTGTTGGATATGAAAATATCATGGTTCAGTGGAAAAACGTTTTGTCTTACTCCCACGATAAGAAATGAACAGACGATGAATTTGCCAATTGCTGTTCCCGCCCACTTACTCCCTAGGCCACGCCCATTAACTCCAACAGGAAGTCCCACTACGATTTCAAACGGTGAGTAGCGTGTTATAAAACCGTAGAACAGCTAGCTGGCGAAGTTGTAGTTACGACGTTTAAGTCGCCAAACAAACAAAAAGATTTAAAAAATTGCGGCCGATGTCGGAGATCAAATCTAATTTCTGATCTAAATGAGTGATTTCATTGGTCGACAGGTCATTTAATTGACGTCACGATTAGTCAATGAGTCACAAACAGAGAATCTTCGCCAGAGACAGAAGAACCTGTTTTCGAACAATACTGCTTTTTTACGACAAGAAGAATATTTTCTTTTTGAAAACATTGTGGTAAAATGAAGAAACTGCTCATTTCAGATGATGTTGGCTTCCATGAAAGACAAATTAATCATAATAAGAAAATAATAATAATAATTATGAAATAAATGAATAGGTAAAAATTGATAATTGAGTTAAATCAGCTTTTTTATTCATTTTTTTTTTCTGCTGTTGACTTCTTTTTGGAAAACATGATAATGCGACCAAAAACTCATATTTACACGTTTCGTTAAATCTAAAGCAGTTTTGCCTTTCCTATTTGTGGAACGTAAAATGGACAACTTGTCAAAAACCAATAACTGCAACTCTTAAACCTCTATCAACCTTTATACGATTTCCGTCGTTATATTGAATTCCTGTAGGCTTTCGGAATATAAAACACTTTTGAATAAGATTGAAGGGGTGATTTTATTCTTTTTCCAATCCATTCCCACACAATCCCGCCTTTTTATGCCCGACAAAAAATAACTTTGTTAAAATTTACAAGCAATTTCTTCATTATGAACAATGTTTTCAACACCGAAAGACTAGAAAAAAAAGTAAAATTCCAAAAAACTATGAAATATCGTCTGCAACTTCTTGCAATATTGACAAATCAAAAATTTTGTTTTTTGTGAATGGGTTAAAGATGTCTTCAAAATCCACGATATGTCCTTGTAATGGTATGATATCGTTGTTGGGTGTGCAAAATGTCGTAACTACAACTGGAACAATGCTTCGGTTACGACATTTTGCTAGCTCAACGACGATACATTGAATAAAACTTAAATCGTAGGGCGGAAAGCGACTTCCTGAGATACGGGAACAGTATCGTTCCTTGTCAGACAGTATAGGCTGACCAGAGTAGAAACATCTTGCTTTAATGATTCTATGTCTGAATCTACAATGGCCATTCTACCTTATCGTATACTTTTTTTTAGAATGAACGTATCTTATTGACAACTGCTGGATTCTGTCTCAGTTTCCCCTGGAGGACCATTTTCGCGTGATGGTAATGTTCGTTTATCCAAAATCAGTAACAGGGCATTATAGGTTTCTGTTATATTCTCTGAATAAAACACCAAACACGAACTAACTTTTCTTCGATTGCCATGCTTAGTGTCTTACTCTAACGTTTGAAACGCTACTTCACATATCGACGATATCATATAGCATAATGAGGTTTTTGTCATAGAACAATAACATGGTCACGATATTAGGATACTTGTGGCCAACTTTTTCTACTTTTCAAATTCAAACCAGAGTTCGGTTTTTGTTGTTGTTGTTTTTAATTATGTTACTTTGGTTCGTAACTGTTTCTTTTGTTTCTGTTTTAAAAGAAACCGTGTTTTTAGGTTCAATTATTTGAAGGGAAAAAGCATAACAATATCTTATTTTTTTGTTCTGATTTTTATTCATTTCGGACCAGTATATTGTCTATATTTGTAAAAGTAATAACCTTGAGTAATTGACAACGTCCTTGTTTGGTAAAATTTATGCTTTCCTAATTGGCCTCAATACATAATTTGTCATAATGAATCAGCCCTTCCTAATTTCTATCTTCAAATCTACGCAGTGTTGTTTTTGTACATATATAATTATTATTAGCTAGCAAAGCGTCAGCTTTGATAGCTTAAGTAAACATACAAAATTTTGAGGTCGTCTCAAAGTTCAACGAGTGCAAACTGCCACTGGAGGCTTAACCACTAAATCCACTGAATGTCTACGCAAAAAAAGTAGTTCTTGTATACACTCGAGCGTATTGTGTTAAAAATGACTGGCTATGTGAATTAACTTTATTCAAATTGTAGAGAACACCTTCAAAGCATGCTATACAACCCACTCTAATTCAATCCCGCTTTTTTAAGAATCTCAAAAAAGGGGCTTTGGAAAACATTGTGGACACTGAAGAAATTGCTTCTAACAAGCAATTTCTTCAGTGTCCACAATGTTTTCATCCCTACAAATGGCAAAGAAGATTACATAACAAAACAATACTTTGCTAGCTTACAGTACTTTCAGTACTTTGATTATCATTTATCTACTGTCGTCACGGTAGCATTTACCAGTATGAGTTACACCCTAAAAAGATAGTTGTTACATATACGGGGGATGGTAAAGGATAGTGAATGATACAGGACGAAACTAAAGGGAGGTCCACTTGATCCTTATTCCTTGTCAATCTGAATATAATCCTCATCTGAACTTACATTAAAATAAAAGGACTGAAAGCACTGGAAACACTGGTTAAGAGTAAAAAATATTTTGAAAATTAAATTCGTCAACAACTATCGGTTGAAGGAGTTAAACAGGAGGTACAGACTAAGATCAGACTGCACTTATGTGCAGGCTGATCTTTTTCAATACCTTCTGCCAAAGCAGCAATATTCCAGCATGATAAGGAATAGCGTACTCTGTTTATATTGCCATCACTAGGGACTTCCGAGATTAGTTTGTTGTATGTTAATCAGTACGCAATCAATATACCCTCCGGAAATTTCTTAAAAAAGTCGATGATGTTCTACGAAAACCTCGTAAGTACAGCTTGTGAGAGGCTGTAGTTACGGGGTTTTCGTAAAATACCTACGAAATGTCTTAAAAGACAAGACCTAGCAAAGATGAATTAAAATTACTGTTCACATTACGAAAATAAATTCGAAATAAGATAAAATGACCGCTCTCTATTAAGCGTAAAGTCTCTAACCTTGTCACCCTGCGCAATCAGCCCTGTCGAGTGTCGCTAGTTTTCGTTACCATATGTCCCGTTTTGGCTTTACAATCTAAATCATCTATCTTTATATCAAGGCGCTTATATTCGTCCATGGTCAAAACACTCAAGTCTTCCGGATCATTTACTGGATCAGTTTTAAATGATAACTCGAACTTGACCAATCGCGTGTGTCAATCAAAGTATCAACCGACCAATCAAATCTTTCATTTCCGGTAGAAGTGAACTTTGAATTTCGACATTTAGGTGAAGCACTTTTTTTGGTTTAGCTTCTTAAACGTCGTAAATACAACCCATGATTGGAAATCAAATGGGCTACCAACTTCGCTATGGCCGCGACTGGGTCGGTTTGGACGTTGTGCTGTAATTTATGCTTATCGTTTTTGAAAGTTCCAGTATTTTTTATATTTGTCCCATGTGTTTTTCGAGATTAAAACTAGTTACAGTATCATTCTTGTCACGTGCATACCAGCGAGCTTTAAAATGCGAATTTGACAAGATAATGAATTTTGATAGATATTGCTAATTGGACTCTCAAAAGATGTAAGTAAAAATATTTCAAGAGGCATTTGAGCTCCGTCATTTCCCCCCAAATAGTAGTAGTTGTGATAATGGATGGATAAAAATTTATCATTTTCAATTCGACCCTCTGTATGACATTCAAATTATTTATATAAGGAACATAAAATTGCTTTATTTTCAAACACCGTCTACTGCTTTAACTTAACCTTTTGTTTTTGCATCTGCTTATTTTCCTCTACATTAAATAAAACACTTTGACATTTTCCAGTATAATACCTTATTGTTACGTCCCAGTGTTTTTATACTTAAAAGATTTTCGTGGCAAAAGAAAAAATTGCTTGTAACAAGCAATTTCTTCTTTTCTCACAACATTTTCTACCCTATAGTTTGGTTACTTTTCAAATTACACCCCCCTTTCAACTGTCGTCTGTAACTTCTTTCAAATTGGACATGGCTAAAATTTTGAAAAACACAGGAAATGGATCAGAACAGAGAGTGTTATGTGTGTAGGGGTGTGTGTGTGTGCGAATATGTTAGTGCGTGCACTCGGATCACGCGCGTGTGTGTGAGCGTGTGGTTATTTAATATTTGTATTACATCTAAGGATTGTGTTGATCAGAAACACACTTGAATGTTAGCTCTTTCTTTCTAGGCTAGAGCGCGATACTCACAAATTATTTTGATAGCAAAGCGTCAGCTTTGATAGCTTAAGTAAACAGGCAAAATTTGAGGTCGCTCAAAGTTCAATGAGTGCAAACCGTCACTGTGGGCTTAACCACTAAATTCGTTAAATGCCTACGCCATAAAAAAGTAGTTCTTGTGTATTTAGAAATATTACAAACTCTGCCTTTATCTCCTAGGTATTTTTCGCTCACTTGAGCTGACTCTGCTCAATCTTCAAAGAAGTTGCAGACGACAATTCAAATTGTTGAAAATTATAAAAATGTATCTCTCTGGGTGGAAAACAATGTGGAAAAAGAAGAAATTGCCTGTTTCAAACAATTTCTTCATTTTCCACATTGTTTTCACCAACTATTTTCTAAAGGGGCGTAGAAAGGAGGAATTGTGTGGGAATGGGGTAACTCCTTGGTTACTTTAACCTAGTTTCTTTATCATTGTAATGTTTGACAAAGAAGATTACTAAACCAAAAAATGCTTTGCTAGCTTACAGGACTTTTCAGTACTTTGATTTTAAAAATCAAATGACCAAGACAAACCATAATAACACTTGCACCTATTAAATAAACCTGTATATATTACCATTTAAAATGAGTCGGAAATAAACAGTAATTCATTGTTAAAACATTTCTCATCGTCTAAACTTCCGCCATATTAAATATTTAGAATATTTACCGTGCCGTCTTCAAGAAAGGACACAATCAATAGGAATAGTAATAATATCTAGACAATCATTAAATGAGATTGATACACGCAAAGGTTTCTTGTCACAGAAAATACATTTTGTTACTAGAATTAAGCCTTTCTTCCACAATTGGCTGTAACCTGTGAAGATATCTTACCTTTCTTACCACATGTGTCTATGACAGATTTGAGAATACATTGACCCGTGTATAATGAGCAATGAATTAAGTAGTGAATGGTACAACATTGCAGCGAAAACCTTACCTATATTTTATCTCAAATATTCTAAGGTAAATGGACGGCTTGGTTCTTTAATGAAAATATGACAAGAAAGAAAGTTTGACATATAACATTATAGATGAAAAAATTGCAACTTGAAATGTTTTTGGAGAACGGCATACTTAAATAATTTTATTATTTTGTACTCGGATCATTATATTTTAAAGATGTTCGAGTCATATGCACATTATCTAATATCTCACGCAGAAAACCGGAGTTAGTCCACCTTTCTCAGAGGTATACGGGCGTAAGCGAAGCGATTTCTGGCAATCGGACATAAATTTGCTTAGTGTGATTCATAAAAGTTTCCACATGATACTTATTTTGCAAAACGGCCTGGCGTGTCATATGCCATTAATTAACAACAGCCGGTTAGAGACGGAATATGCTACCCGATAAAGTGTTTGTCACAAAATTATGATTTGAATCTTTAATCATGGGGTGTCATGGGTTCGATCCCCGGCGGCAGCACATATGCTTTCCGACATTTCCCTCTCTCCCATGGGTGGATAGTCGTAAACCTAAGTGGGATAGGAGCTGGAGGCTAGGAAAGGATGTAGTGCTAGTACTGGTGTGAGAAATACCAGGAATCCATAGTAAGGTGCTCCAGCCAACGCGATATGACTGAAATACTGTTCAAAGTGGCGTTTAACCCCATTCAATAACAATAACCATACCTAGAGATATAACGCATATTATAAAGTCATGAAAATTTCTGACTTCGGATCGGAAAAATACAAAAGTTGAAGTTATCATAGCTTTAACGTTTAAGAATTTTAAGATAGTTTTGTATAGGACTTTAAATGATCAATACCAGTAAGGACTTTCAAGATATTTCGAGAAAAGATGTGTTTTGGAGAAAATGAAATTTTATAGGAAGTACCTTCTTTTTCCATGACAAGGCCACTAATACTATGGATGAAATACATTTCGCAATACCAGAAAGAACTGGTGTATGAAAAAAAAAGAAACATTTTTACTTGAATAGTCTTAAAACAACCAGGAAATGTTTCATTTCAAAGTCAAAAATACACGAAACATAAACTTACAGGACAATATGCCCCCTTTTAAGATAACATGGATTCATGGATTAAAACATGAGGTAAATATTAACTAGGAATTATAATAAAAATCATATTTGTGAAATGTCAATAAATTTTGGCAATGTTTAAAGGAGATATAAATGAAACTACGAATTTGACATTTAGTCCTCTTTTTCGTGACAAAGCCTCAAATCCAATGACAGAGAAATGCACTTCTGGGCATCATCATGAGGACATAACATTTAAAGGCTCATCCAATTTGGTCGAAAAGGTTTCGTAGAAATTACTCCGTACGGACAGATGAAGCGGCGACTTCGGGGAGCATGAGAAATGATGATAATTTATCTGAATCTTCATTTAATGTTACTGCAGTATTTAAAACTGCAATGTTGAGCTTTTGTCTTTAACCCATTCCAACTCAAGCCCTCCTTTTTACGCATCTCCAGAAAAGGGCTTTGGAAAACATTGTGGAAAATGAAGAAATTGCTTGCATCAAGCAATTTCTCCATTATCCACAATGTTTTCTATCCAAAACGACAATAAAGTTAATAATTCCATCAACTTTAAATTGTCGTCTGCAGCTTCTTTCAATTTGGACCAGTCTAAAATTTTGTTGTGTTGGAATGGGTTAAATGACGTCCTGTTAATGTGGCATGAAAAATTAGAATTTCTTGTCGACCGTTGATGCTCATGTTTTTAAAACAAAGTAGTGCAAGATGGTAAGAATGTTTTAAATAATAATAATAATGATAATTATAATGAAACAAACATTATGATTTCATACTTTAGAGCACAAATTAGCCTTTTTATTTCGTTAACTATTGTGCGGGTTACACTGTATTGGGAAATGCATAACAGAAATATTTGATCACCTAGAGAATTGATCTAATAAGTTTTGGAAAAAAGAAATTAATTTCCTTTACAACATCAGGAAAAAGTAAAAACTAAGTCGTATACTTTGAGGTTAAATGACAGATTTAGGTCTCTATAAAAGAAATTAAAACATCATTGAAAACAAAATTCAATTTACTCTGGTAAGATTTTCTTTTATGTGTTCTTGCGAACGCCAGATCGTTGTACTGATTTTGATAATCTAAACCTTTTTCAATCAGGTAAAATTCATTCTTTAGAGATTATTCTTTTAAAAAAAGGTCGCTTAGGTAACAGTATGTTACCAGATAAAGCTACCAATCTGAGATGCTAAACGCATCTCACAGGTTTCGGAAAATATTGAACTATATATGAATCACAGCCAACAAAAAACTCAAGCCCCCGTGAAGGGGGTTAAACCGTTTCTTTCTAGTGGCCTATATGTATGTCCTTAGTTAAGATATTTCAGTGCGAAGGTACCATGTTAATATTCTTTAAGCACATACATAAGCGAAATTTGGCGCAACATGAATAAAAATATTTTTAAATGGGCGTTACATCTCATTACAAAAATACCCCCTCCCGACGATTTAAGATTCTTCAGCCAATATTTTACATTCAACCCTTATCCCAACATTTCGTGAGCGTTTTTTGTCTGTTTGTGCTCAAAAGTAACCCAAAATAAGATTTCACAATAAAATGATGCATATTTCTTACTGAAGGTTATGTTCATTTATTGCGCAACTAATTTCTAACAGATGAGGAAGGTAGAATAAACTAGGTAGTGAATATTACAGTATATTTTCATATTATTCAGAATATTAAGAAGAAAAGAGGTTGCAACATATTCTTACCAATTTAAAATATCACTAAATACTAGGTCCCTGTAAATTTATCAGCATTAAAGTTGCAAATGCTTTAAAAAGACTATTAACTCAAAATTTGGATACTATGACGTAAAGCTTTAGAGGTCTTAAAAAAAACACCCAAAAAACAGCATTTACAAATGGCTTAAATGAAAATCTTATTAGTAATGAATCGATTTCTTACATCTTGTCAAAACTGGCAGTGCTCTGTGACATCCCTTTCATCATTTCATTTAACACGAAAAACGTGATCATAAGCTCTAAAAGTTTGTTGGCCACGGTGTTGTCTTCTTTTAAGACACTTTGACAAAAAGATGTCATATTCATATAAAACAATCATATAAAACAATTTAAATGAAATAAGAATTAATACATTGAAAGGTAAATTAGATTGTTGATTTCTCTTCAATACATAATTCTTTTCAATTCGGTCATTTTTTGAAAAAAGTAAGTATGTCAGAACTTGATTACAATGCTCTTCATTACAGAAATAAAAGCTTCGATGAAATTCAACTATGTGCTGTGATAAACCTTTTGAATCAATTACTTTTATATACTATAACATGCTGATCTGAGCTCAATTTAAATTCATTTAGATTTCGAAAGACAATACAGCCCACACTCCTTACTGTAAACTGTAAAAGTCTAGGACTATCGGTGCCTTGATTCGAAATGTAAGCTTCTTGTTTTGAATAGATGCAAATATATGTTGACTAGAGAAGATAGAAGCACACCACTTAATAAAACTATCTAAAAGGAACAAAGAGACGCAAATTAGGTGAAATTAATTCCAATTTTCTTCAACCATGTACCATTTTCTGTGTTCTTGGGATAATTGTTCCATATTAATAAAGAACTATATCGACACATGCTTTACACACATGTATTCTTACTTGTGGTACTTCAGTGACTCATATTCAATTTCATGTCTTATTGCTTCAAGTAATTTTACATGTAGAAGAAATATATTCTCCTGTAGACCAAAGCTCTAGTATCAGTAAGGGTTTGCGTTGCCAACAAAGGCTCGCCAAAGGTATGGTCTTTTCATTATACAAAAGTCTTTGTTTAATGTTATCAAACTTTGTCAAAGTATTCACAGCAATACGAGAGAGCACAATTCTTGTAACAAATATGGCAATAACGTATGGTTGAACTAGCGTAAACGTACTAGTTAATAAATCATCACGTCATTCAATATACAAATAATGATAACGATAGCATTTTAAAAGAAAAAATAGCTTAAATGACAAAGTATGAAAATTTTTTTAAAAAAATACGCAAATCATACAAACAATCATGTAAAAACAAACAAAACGAACAACACCAAAACAAATAAAAAACAATAGGAAAAAAAAAACAAACGAACTGGTAACTAACAACAAGGAAACTGTTTACAAAAGTTGGCTATCTCTTTCAAAAAGCTGTTTTCAGAAAACTCAGATTTGATAGGTCGCGCGACATGCTTTTTTTAAAAACCTTTTCGCACCTTTAATTCTTGATAAGTGACTCCGTTTGACAATTTAGGTTGATGTATCAGTGACATTAACCCACTGCAGCACATATCAAAGTGCAAAATGATTCTCAATCAAGATTACAGCTGTGTCATGGCCCATATGCATACTGATAAGACAGATGATGGATTATAACCCATTACAAGGCGATAACAACATAGACAGGACTAACATGAAGGAAAACAAGAGAAAAATGCAAGCGCGTTTAAAAAAGAAATAGGATAGTTGAAATAAACATACTTTAACGAAAAGTAGATAATGGCGATGGCGATAATGTTGAATAAAGGCTAAAAAATGGACTTTAATGTATTTTCAGGCTATCTAGAATAAAAACAACAACTTAAATTCATAGGAAGGAATACTTTACACTTGAACTGATATGATAGCTCAATTATTTACTGTGATAGATTGAGGAACTTTTGGCAGAACACCACAAGGCATCAGTGCAGGCGGTAGGCCTGGCGGTTTGGGAGAAGAAGATTTCAAAATAATTCCTTCTTTGTCTCACCCTAAAGTCTATGAGCTCACAATAAAGGGCTCAGAGTACAGTTTTATCAATTTTCAAGGTAAGTACCACAAGGGGATTCTGCAAAAAAAAAAGAAAAATTTGCGCCCATAGAATTCGACGGGACGAGTTCCAAAGATTTCAATATTTATCTTTCTGTAAAATCCAGGAACCCACAAAATACGGACACACGATTTACGATGAGCACAATAGCCCACGTTGGCTTAAAACATAATCACACAAAAATTATATTCTTTAACGTCAAAAAAGGTAGTGGGAAAAAGATGAAAGACATTCAACGGAAACATAATAAAATCACATTTACTTCTCGAACATCAAGCAAGAATAGACATAACATGTAAATAAATAGATAAATAACTTGTTTATAGTAATGTCGCCTGCTTTTATTCTAGATGAAACAGGTTTACGTTTTCCTTGGATGTGGGTGAAAATTATGCAAAGCAATTAATTAGTGGCGTGTCAGAAAATCAATAGAACTTTGGAGAATATTTGATTGTTTTTCGTTCTGTTGTTGGTAGCTTGTCCCCATGCCAGGGCCTGAAATGAAAAAGGAAAGATTTGGGTTCATGTTCATTTCTTAAACTAGGACAACAAAGAATAGTATTGAAGGTTTCTTTGCATTCTATCCATTTCTAGATGAAGTAGTACATTAAATATACATATATGATAAATCGCTATACTGCAACCTCGACCTTTCGACGTCGTGTCTTTCATATGATCTCATCATGATTTCTTATGATATAAGGCCGGCAAGATCGTTTTAACTTGTCTATCAAAAGGCCTTTCCCTTGAAAACCAAGAAACTCAAAATCAACATTATTTCCTAGTGGTAACTTTTTGATATGAATAAAAATCCATACAATTTATAATCATTCATATGATCAAAAATACGCCAAAATCGTAATTAGTTGAAAATTTGGCCTTTTTCCGTAAATATTTATTCTTCTTTCACACGAATTCACATTTATAAGTTTCAAGGTGTACATACCTGTAGTACATTCTAGGTGCAAACTTTATGTTTACAGGCTGGAACACCTTAAAACAAGATGAAAACAGATTAATAGTAATTAATAGAAAGGACGAAAGAAGGTAGCAACGTTTAGAAAGTAACAGTTGGTTTGATTGAAGTGTGTTTGTTGTTTTTAATTTCGATGACTCGTTGTTCTTACCGTGTTCTTATTTGTCGTTTTTAATGTCAGTCAAACAATATTTCAAGCCACAGATAATCCATGCTACACGTAGCCGAGCGATATTGGTCATTTTTACTTTGTGATGTTTGAAGGCAAGTGGCGCATGCTCTAGCTATTTTTCTTTCTGCATGTAGAAATGAATATTTCATCCCTCGAGTTAAAGATTGAAGTCACGACCCTAGAACATAGGATAAAGCGTTGAGAACTCAGTAGGAGAACAATGAAGTCATAGTCACCTTAGGATATGTACACTGTGTCGAATACCAAACGATACCTCTACCATATATCAAATTTCACACAAAAATGTCAAAACTTAAAGCATGTCAGGTATTAGTAACTTGCCTCTGTCATCGTCCAGTTAAGATTAATGCAAATTTAAAGAAATAGTACAAGTTTTTGGTTTTACACATGTTAGCATATCAGTCTTGATTGTAAAAACAAATATTATAATATATTCAAATACATGTATATGTAAGTGAAATGAACATTTGAATATTTTTCTTTAAATACGCCCCCATTCTAGTGTGGTATCAAATGCACCTCCTACTTCATAATACAATACAGACCCCGCCTAATATAAAGTGAATCCAGACGAGTGTGATACCGGAACACAACATTTTGTTTGTACTTTACTTTCCAAATTTAAAATATATGTATACATACCGGAATAGCACAAGTATTTGGGGCTTCTATCTGTATTTCTTTCTTTTTAATTAATTTCTGGACTAGTTCACTTGAGGACTTTGGTCCTGAAAAAAAGAACATTTTGTACACGAGGTAATTAACGCTTTTAAGCCTTTTAAGTGAAATAGCGATAATTAAAAGAACGAGTATATTGTGTTTGAATGAATACTATTCAAATACTTTTATTATTTAAACATAAAACTCAACCAATCATCATTCCAAATAAGGTAAAAGAGACTGACACTTGGCTGACATTTTCGATTGATTTAGGTATGTTTTAGAATTATCTGCCAGATAGTAAGCTATATTCAGGAGGCTCCTGAAATTTTTACCTACCTTGAGAAAGAACTGTCGGCGAAGTTTCAAACACAGTTACCGAGTTGGCCCCTATTTTTGTTTTCTGTGTGGTTTCTAGGAAGCTTGTTGCTGCTGTAATTGGTCTTGAGATTGGGTTGGTATTTTGCTTCAATTCCGACCGTGTAGTCTGGGATCTAGCAAACTTTTGCCCTGGTCTGACTAAAGCGGACTTAGCACGCCTAATATCGGTTTCCCGTTTTCGATGGACTTCAAGTTGTTCTATAATAATAGAATAATTGAAAATTCAGAGAGCAGACGTCTTTGTTGTTCGATATCTTAATTAACGACAAACGACTATTTCAGCATAGAATCATTAATTTGTGAACGTTCAAAACTTAAATTCAACCGAAAACTATGCTGTGACAAAAATAAGCAATTGCAAAAGATTGCCTGTGAAACATAATAGCAAAAGAAAGGTTTATTAATGATTTTTTCTTTACAATAATGTCATTCCCTCGTCTTATTTTTCTTAATGGTTTGCCTTCAATTTGCAGTTTTTAAATGCAAACCAGATTAAAACTAGAGATTGGTTTTTTAACAAAAACAAATGTCTTCCCACTATGTTGATAGCAATCGGAACCCACTCAGCCATTCCCTTAAACTTCGAAACAGCCTTCGGACGTATATGATACGGAGCATTATGCAACAAAACGGTGCATTTTGTTAGTCGGAAAAAGTGTATAAAAACGTAGTACGTAATCTCAGCTAAACGGATTTTCTGAAAGTTTAAAAATCGCCAAAAAAGCTTAATATTCTATTGTGTTGTTTTATGCTTTGCCCCGTTTTGCTCTGATGTGAAGTTTTCTTTGAAGACCAAACAGAGTCCTTTCAAAACCGTTTTCGGGTGCATTTTACCATATATTTTGCCATAGCGAATAGCGCAATTTTTGGAAGTTTCTCAAGTGAAGATTTAAAGATGGTCTAAATCGAGGTTTGGTTCATACAATTGAAGGAGTATTTCCGATAGTGTAGATAGATGCAGTAATATGGCAGCCATTTTTAACCACCGTTTAATTTGGAAAAAAAGAAAAACGACGTCCACAACGACATATGATACTGAACCAGTTAGTGTAGTTTCATTAAATCTGTCCAGTGGTAACTGAGCATTAATCCGAACAAGAAAATATATTTTTACGGAGTACAGTGGCGGTCATTTTAAAACCAGCAACTATTTTTGAGAAAAAAAAGCTTTGTGCACAACTAGTGGTGATACCAAACAAATGTATAAATCATCACCTAAAGCTGTCCAACTCTTTGTTTGGACAAGAAAATATCGATTTACATGGTACAATGGCCGCTGCATTAAAACTGGTGGTTTTTTAAAAAAGAAAAAAATGTATGCAGAAAGGTGTGTGAACTCTTATCAATACCGATCAAATGGTTAGTGAGCATTCTCCTGCATAAGAAAATATTAATTATCGAGTACAATGGTTGCGATTTAGAAACCAACGACCATTAAAAAAACGTTATGCATATATGGAGGAGATACTAAACAACTGTGTTAATTCATCGAATTCGGTCCAGCTATTACCAAGCACTTGTCTTGACAAGAAGATATCGATTTAAATATCATAATGGCGGGCATCTTGGAATCTGCGTCCTTTTTGAAAAAAAAAGGTTACGCACAACTATAGGCAACACTGAATGAGCGTCTGAAGTTTCATCGAAATCGGTTACTGAGAATTTGTCCGGCCAAAAAAAGAGCATAAAGGGAGTAAAATAGCGGCCATTTTGAAAACAAAGTGAGAGTGAAGTTTAATCAAAATCGGTCCAACAGTTACCGAGCATTCATTTGGACAAAAATGTCAATTTACGCAGTAAAACGACGGCCACTTTGAAAACGGCGGCAATTCGAAAAAGGAAAAAAGTCATCCACAATAAGAGGTGTTACCGAACAAGAGTGTGAAGTTTCATCAAATTTGGTCCGAGCATTCGTCCGACATGAATTTGTTGATTGACGAAGTAAATTGGAAGCCATTTTTAAAACGGTGGCCATTTTGATAAGAAGAAAAATGTCAAGCACAAATAGAAGTAATATTAAACCAAGTCATCAAACCGGCGACTTATTCCGATAAAACTAAAATGTCATGCACAACTAGAGATGGTACTTAATGTGTATGTGAATTTTCATCAAATTGGTTTATCGGTTACCGAGCATTCTTCCCGGTAAAAAAATGTCGATTTATTTCAATGGCGACCAATTTCGAACTGGCGCCAGTTTGAAAAAGAATATTGTCGTTCACAAGAGGTGATTCTAAACAAGTGTTTAAAGTTTCAATTGGTGCAACGCTTCCCGAACTTTCTTCCGCATGAGAAAATTTGGACGGACGGGTAATGGCTAGACAGACAGACAGACGTTACAGGCAAAATGATATGTCTGCAAGGGGCCCGGTAGCATAATTTCCTATAGATAGAACGACTTGGCATAGATAAACAAAAGATATCTGAGGTAAAGCTACATATCTATGCTCAAATCCCTTTCTTGTTGAAGTATGCCCACGTAAAATTTATTATAAGAGGTTTAGAAACTGAATTTAGATCTGCACTTACTAAAAAATTCTTGCGCCGACTGTGGCCTGCCTACATGTTGTCGTATGGCATTCCCATAGTCCATTCTTCTCTTTAAAGACATTCTGTTAGTCTCTGCTACCTGTGGTGTCCCGCAACGAAAAACATTATTGTTATTGATATTTGTTGGTTTGTCAGTTTGAGAAACAGGGGCAGACAGGGGACGTAACCTTTCCTGTATTGACTGACTGGCTTGTGCTTCTGAAAAATACATAAAAGATCGCCATTCGTCAGAATGGAATGATTACAAAGGACCCAGTTTGTCACAAATCCCTCGCTCTTGTTCACTAAATACATTTCTACGAAGTATTATTGTCTTTCTCGATAGTTTTGTTTGATTGGCCGACTGGATTATTTGAGAATCTGTTTCTGCATGTCCCAGAGGCAGGTAGCAAAAGAAAAATAATATCGAACAGGAAAATTGTACAAATATAATTGATAATAACTATACAAATTGCTGTAGTGAATATTAAGTAAATGATATATAGAAAATAAAACATACATTAATAGCTTGGTGAAAAACACCGTACGTGTCCATACAATGTAAGGATAGTTACTATGTGTTTGCACTAAGCGATCGAAATAATTTTTATAGCCTTTATTGGTAATGAATATTTTAAAGTTGTACTTGCCTAACTGTTTCTTTGAAGGCTTATCTGGAGTCAAATTAATCTTCGTTATGGTATGTGGAACACTTAGTGGGAATAAGAACCTGATAAGAATAAAAAAGGTTAGCGGGAATCAGAACCTGCTAAAAAACGACTCGGTGGGTATAAGAACCTGCCAAGAGTGTAAGCAAAATAGATGTAATAAATTACATTTGTATTTAAATATGATTGGAAATGATAAGCATGTAGAAATATTGCACCCTAAATAATCTAATTAATTTTCAAACTACAAATACATATTAGCAAAGTTTAATTTGTCGTCTGTAACTTCTTTCAATTTTAACCAGTCTATATATTTCTGTCGCCTTGAAACGGGTCAACGGGAAATTAGTGTTAAAAATGATTACTCTGGGAAAAAAGGTCAGTTAAACGATATTGTAACAATCATTCAATTATTCTACATCTTCATTCTAATGTTTTCTAGAAATACGAACGAACATGGGTATGATACTGAAACTACATGTAGTGTAAAATGTGTTTGCATAAGAAAAAACACCAGTATTTTTTCATTATACATACTTATCGTAAAACTCGAGTATACAAGGATGTTGGAAGTTGTTACAAGTGAGGTAGGTCTCGGCTTCTTGACACAGACGCACGGCCTAAAACGGCAATAGAAGAAGATAGTTTAGTCTAGATTGTAGATAAACATTACTTAGTCCAGATTATAGATGAAGATAATTTATTCCAGATTGTAAACTATATAATATAGAACCCTCGCAGCGACATAAAATCAAAGTACTGAAAGTACTGCTAGCTAGCAAAGCATGGTTTAATTAAGTAATCTTCTTTGCCTTCTTTGTCCTTTGTAGGGTAGAAAGAATTGTGGACACTGAAGAAATTGCTTGTTAAAAGCAATTTATTCATTGTCCACAATGTTTTCCAAAGCCTTTTCTTGGGATTTTTAAAAGGCGGGGATTAGTGAGAATGTATTGTATAGTATGCTTTTAAATAAAGTTTTTTCATGTGACCAGTGATGTTTAATACAATATGCTCAAATGAGCTAAAATTATTTAGTAGATGAACTATCAATATTCCTGAAATACACAAGAACTCCTTTTTTGTGTAGACATTCAATGAATTTAGGGGTTAAGCCTCTAGTGGCATTTTGCGTTCATTGAACTATGAGAAGACCTCAAAATTTTGTCTGTTAGCTTAAGCTACCAAAATTGACGCTTTGCTAGCTAAAAACTATGCATTTCCATCCCCCCTTTTTAGTTTGCATCATATAGCAAAGGAAAACACCAGATTTTTAATTTGATTTCAACAATTTTCTACCATCTTAGTAAAATTTTGAAACATAACGTATCATTGAAAATAATCTGAAGCACGTAAATCGTGTGACATTTAATAAATCGATATCGATCTATTCCCTAAAACTCAACCTTGATGATGCTTATGATAATAACAGTAATAATGATATCTTTATTTCATGGAGGTAAAATATTAGGACATTCATTTCAAATTAAACAACTTGAAGTTTACTCTTTTCACAACGTTGCCTTCAATGGAAGAAAATTAAATGAATGTAATGATTTAATTAACGACGTTACCACGTCATATACATGAGAACTAAATACGTATGATGACGATAAAAATGATGACATTTTGTGAAATTGCGGTGGATGGATTTGATTGGAACAAATGAAAAGAATACAGAACTATCAAACCTCTAGACTGTCACACCCTATACTTTAATGAGTTAAACAATTCCCAAGCCACACATTTTTAGACTGATCCTAATTGAAAGAAGCTGCAGACGACAATTTCAAGCTGATGAGATTTTATGTTGTTTTTGTTGTGTTTTTTTTTTTTTTTTTTTTTTTTTTTGGGGGGGGGGTGATAGAAAACATTGTGGATAATGTAAAAATTGCTTGTTACAAGCAATTTCTTTATTTTCCACAATGTTTTCCAAAACTTTTTTTGGGGAACCAGGATGATAGTTTATTTATTTATTTATTTTTTATCTTTATACAAGTGTGTATATATTACATTTCTAATACAGACTAACCCATGTATGATTTATAATATGTAAACCTATTTACAATTTATAGACGTTGTTTTTTTTTTTTTTTTTTTTTTTTTGCACAAATAATATAGAAATGAAAGTACTGAAAGTACTGTAAGCTAGCAAAGTATGGTTTTGTTAAGTAACATTCTTTTCAAAGGTCATGATGATAAATAAACGAGGTTAAAGTAACCCAGGGGTTAACCAATTACGCAATGACACAATCTTCGACCGATTCAAATTCAAATTAAAAGAAGTTGCAGACGACGATTTCAAGTTGGTAGAATTTAGAAAATCTTGCCCTTGTAGGGTAAAAAACATTGTGGAAATTTACAACCAGTTTCTTCATTGCCAACAATGTTTTCCAAAGCATATTTCTTGATTTGCTAAAAAAAGCGAAATTGAGTGGGAATGAGATAAATAGCATGCTTTTGAAATAGTTCTTCACAATTTGAATTTGAATTTTGAGAAGACATCAAATTTTAGTTTTAGTCTGTTAACTTAAGCTATCAAAGTTGACGCTTTGCTAGCTAAAAACAAAATTAGTACTTATTAACCCGATTGTGCAGACGACAACCATATATCGTTTTCGCTAAAAAATAAAAAGTCATTCGGTAGGGTAGAAACTATTGTGGTAAAAGAAGAAGCAATTTATTCTTTTTCTTAAATGTTTTCTCGGATATGAATACAAAGTACGTAAAAAGTAGGGAATGAACAGGGAGTGATTAAAAATGGTAAATCTATGCAACTATCGCACATCGCTAATGTTAGAAGATCTAATGGAAAGTATACAAAAAAAAAGAAGAAGGAGAGAAAAAAAACATGTAGTTGAAAAAAGTTTGTGACAACCCATTCCCACACAGTGACGCTTTTATGTCGCGCCTAAAGAATGAGCAATTGGGAAAACATAGTGTAAAATGAAGAAATTGATTGCAACAAGTAATTTCTTAAATTTGCATATCGTTTTCTATCCAGAGAGTTTAAAGAATAAAAAAATTCACAAACTTTCAAATGTCGTCTGCAACTCCTTTCAATTTGGACCAGTCTAAAATTTCGTCGCCTGGTAATGGGTAAAGATTAATGCTAGAAAGATATTTCATTTTCAGGCTAAAACAGTTGGTAAGATGCCTCACAATGAATATAAGACATTTGACCAATCGCGGCTATCAATCAAATAATCAACCGACCAATCAAATCAATTACTTAACTCGGACCTGAGCTTTCAACTCCAACATTTGCCTCTATTTCTATTAACCATTTTTGTTGACTTGGCGACTTAAACTTCCTAACTACAGCTTATTCAAGCTGTATTTACGACAATAGGGTGCCAACCAACCATTTTACTTTTTGCTACATGCTACTGATCATAAATTTCGAAAAAATAGCGCCGTTAAAAATCGAATCGTACCTTCTTAACGACTTAACTCCTGCTTATTTAATCTGTAGCTACGACGTTAAGTTCGCCAGCACTTTTCTTTTTTTTTTTTTTATCTTTTTTATATGCAACTGGTGATAAGTTCGTTATGCAAAATAACATCATTAAATATCGAATTGTAATTTCCTGTCGGAGTCATTGTGCGGGCCAACGGAGCAAGACAGCGGGGTCAGAGGCTTGGTCAATTATGCTTACCGAAATTATTGTTAAGAAATGGAAATGTGAAATAATTGATTAAAATTTCAACCATGAGACGGACAAATAGACCGACGAAAATAAAGTCAGGCATATACATAGACTAACGTACATACAACGATAAAACACATACGCGTCCGACCTATTAGTTAGGTATCATAAAATTAAGTAGTTTACATGAAAGAGTAATTTAATTGTTTTGCAGAATTATTACATTGCAACTGTTTTTCAAATATCACCATTTTATATTTTGAATTAAAGGGACTGAATTACTTTCACCCTGACAGATTAAACAAAAGTGAGCTTTATGAATGCGGTTAAATACACTTCGAAGAGAAACAAAACAAATAGGGCATAAATAACCAGAAACTATTTAACCCTTTTCCACACAGTGACAGTTTTTGACATGCCTCAAGGTTTGTGGTAAATGAAGAATTGCTTGTTAAAAGCCATTTCTTCATTATCAACAATGTACAATGTTGTTTTAACCAAAAAGAGATAGATTTTCAAACTTTTGTCAATTTAGACCAGTCTAAAATTTTGTCATGTGGTAATGGATTAAAAGGACAGAAATTGTGATTACTAAACACTATACTTCAAGGATAGGTTAAGGTGGACAAGTTGCATGCAGTAAAAGAGGGATAAAGAGTACAAAGAATTAAATGCATCTTCATAAAAACGCGAATTAGGATTCGATTAAATGAATCTTTAAAGGACGGGAAAAAACACGATTTAACTTATTCCCACACAATCCCTTAATTTTACTCTCCTTAAGAAAAAGAAGGTTTGGAAATCATTGTGGAAAATGAAGAAATTGCTTGTAACAAGCAATTTCTTCATTTTCCACAATTTTTCCTGTCCCATTAGACAAAGACCTTAATAAATCCATCGATTAGAAATTGTCGTCTGCAACATCTTTGAATTTAGACCAGTCTAAAACTCTATCATGTGGTAATGGGTTGAGATGCATTGAATTCCTTTTTCACGGAGTGGTGAGAAAGTGAAAGACTACCTAGGGTACTAGAATTTAAAAAAAAAACTTTGAAAAGAAAGTTCTAAATTACATCTAGATGTACCTTCTTTTTTAATTTTATATACTCTGATTCGTCATCGCTCAGGTCTAAAAACTTAAGAAGAAATAGATTCTTAACCCATTGCATACGACAACATTTTAGACTGGTCTAAATTTAAAGTTTATGGAATCTTGGATTTTTTCATCTTTCTTTGTAGAAAACATTGTGTAAAAATGAATAAATTGCTTGTCGCAAGCAATTTCTTCATTCCACATAATGTTCTCCTAATTGATTTTCTTGAGGGGCATCAAAAAGCGTCACTGTGTAGGAACGGGTTAAATCAAATAGTCTTGTTATTATTTGAACTGTTGACGAAAGGTTTTGAAAGTTACGAAAAATTAAAAACTCCTGAAATAAAAAGTATAAAGAAACAAGCCCTAACTATTTACTTAACTCTTTCCTGTTAAAAAACGTGATTTATCGTCATCGTGATTTTATAGTTGAAAAATATTGTGGAAAAGGGAGAAATGGCTTATGACAAGCACCTTATCCTTTTCTCACAATATTGTCTACCACTTAGGATGTTTTCATTTCAAATTGCATCCAGTTTTCATTGTCGTCTCCAACCTCTTTCCATAAGAACTAGTCTGAAATTTCAAAAACTGGAAAGACTATACTAAGCTTCGTTATTGTTATTTTTGATAATGAAATCATTTGAATATAACTTTTCGAATCCAAAAATCTTTCCTTGGCTAATGTTTATACCCCCCCCCCCAAAAAAAAAAAAAAAATTAAAAATTGGAAAATGTTATAGAAGTATTAATATACCGAAGCCGTTGCCAGACGAAAAGTTGCAGACGACAATTTGTAGTTTATGAGTGTTTAGAATTACTTTTGTCGGGGAAAGAACAAAATCCAAATAATGCAGAAATTGTAACAAGCAATATCTTCATTTTCCACAATGTTTCCTAAAGCTTTTTTCTCGAGTGGCGTAATAATAGGTTGAAAGAATGACCATAGTGTGTTTAATTCGATCAACATGAACGAGATATGTGCAAGACATTACTCATCATGCAATAAATTTTCAATGTTTCTTTTTTATTAATTCCATAATGATCTTTAAAACAATCTGAAACAACAAAGGTCCGTGAGCACACGAGGGTTCTGTGAGCGAGAACAAACGGTGTGTGTAATCTACCTTTCCGTAAAATCCATATTGCTGTGTGTCATCAGTCACCTGTTGTTATATACATGTACCAGAACACTTTAAAGAACAGTCAATTATTTTACTATTTCAAACGAATATAATGCTGTTTTTGTCCATTCAAATATACAAAGGATAAACCCGACGAATTCAAGACTTTTTTACGCCGACTTCACCGCCCCCCCCTCCCCTTTTAAAAAAGATACAACGTTGAAATTTTAAATTCTTATTTCTTATAATTCTTATGTTCTTTAGAGAGCAGTATGTATGTTTTCAGTAGATGGTCTTGAATGAAAAGCGTAAGATAATGTGCACTTTAATAAAAATCAAGGAAGGATTTATCACTCCAAGAAAAGAAATCCGAAAGCGAACAACGTTGGTTTAAACCCATTTAACAAATTGGGGCAGTCTTATCAATTTATATAATTGTTTTCAATTTATCGTATATTTGACGCTTTTGAAAAAAGTTTCATTCGCTGCAAGACAAATAATCGTAACTCAATCTTATCGAATTTTCGATTTGTGTACTGTTTGGCTCGAAGATGAGACCAGGAATGCATACTTTATGTCAAATAAAGAAAATGAGCATGGGCATGACATTTTCAACAACTACGCATTCGCACAGTCTGGCCAGAGTCTTTACTATACGCTCTACAAATCGCTACTGTCCCGAAGCTTCGTAAGACGATCATTTAATAAAGCTGTAGTTACGACATTTTGTTCGCGCACAGAAGACATGGCTCGAAATGTCAAGCAATATCTCAAATGAACATGTCGTCGTAGACGTGTTAAATTTAGTAACTACAGTTTTATTCACGCCTAACGACGACGTATCTCTAAATTTGCTTTCCATCCAATTTGGGCCATCTTTCATCGAAGTGTTCGATTGGTTGACAGTTTTTAGAAGATACCTACCAGTGGTTTAGTAAAAGATGCTTTCAGCATTGTGGCACAGACATGTTCCTTGTCAATTTTCAAAGCTTCTTCTAAATCACGGAGACCCTGAAATACAATATTATGGTTATGCTATTATTTGAGTCGTTCTTACCTTTACAAAGGGAGTGCATGTGGCGATCATTATGAATAACACGCTCTTGCCTAATAGAAATGTTTTTGATGGATAATTGACATCTTATTCAAACTGTACTTACGATGTTTAGCTCGCCAGCAAAGTAGTTATTTTATTGGAGTCCCTAAGGAGGGGAGAATTCTCCCTTTCGTGCCTCCTCACGTCCCTCAAGGTTCCCAAATTCTTAAATGGCTTTTACATGAGAAAAATGTTTAATATCCTATATACTTACATAGTTACATAGTGGATGTCAACATGTCTTAGCAAATGACCAATCATTAATTCATTTTGAGAATTGCAAAAGATTTTTTTTCACACGTGGTAGAGACGTTTAAGTATAACAGTTATATCTTTTGAAATTTCATGAACAACATTTAAAGAGACATTTACTATTGTTTTCATTTTAAGTATCCCTGCAATGTACTTTTTAACATGATCACGGCGACGCATATAAATGGACTCAGTTTTTTTCCCGTTCAGAATGAATTAAGACTTATTTATTTATTCGTCTTTATTTTCACTCATTTATCATTTTTTTTAAACCTTAAGAATATTTGACGAATCGCGGCCGTCAATCTATGAATCAACCGACCAATCAAATGATTTATTCAGCCCGGACCTTATTAACTCCGACATTGGCGGCCATTTTTTGTTTACTTTTATTGTTGGTTTGGTGACTTAAACGTCGTAACTACAGCTTACTCAAGCTGTAGTTACGACGTTTAGGTAACAAACCAACCATTTTACTTTTTTGTTACATGCTACTTGCCATAAATTTTACAAAATAACGTCGTTAAAAATCGAAGCGGAACTTTTGTCGGAGTTAATGGGCGGTGCCTAAGGAGTCAGTGGGCGTGGCCAGCGATTGGTCAGTTGCAAAGCACTGCAGTTAATCATCGAATGTCAGTTCTAGAAGCCCAGTTAAGTGTTGGAGGTATTGACTTCAAAATTCGAGATTGTTGTTCGAATCCAAAACTGAAATTACTATATTCAACAAACTAGTTGTCTTTCGGGTGAGTGTGTATTTCCGTTTATTTATCGTCGTTACTGTAGCAAGTGCCCATATGAGCGACGCCCCAAGAAGACGGTTTATTGTTACGGGGGATAGTATGAGAGATAGTAGTAAAGAACGAAACTGCTGAGAACTCCGCCTTGTTCTTTAACGTGCTCGATGGATAGCACCGCCACACGGGGCCTCGGTTTAACGTCTCATCCGAAAGAAAATTAGTTTGTTAGTTAATATGGTCAGCCCAGGGCTCGAAACCGTTATCTTCAGGTTTTAGGTCAAGTGCTCTACCAACTGAGCTGATCGGGCTGAGCCGGTAGAGTAGGTCTTTATCTAACATTGATTTACACCGAACACTCATTTCAAAGCAATCTCCACATGACTCCGATAGGATCGATCGATTGGATGGGGCCGCGGCCTACTCCGAAAGGAAGTTCCAATTAGATATTAAACATCATTATTTTACAAAATTGATGGCCATAAATATGCAACAGAAAAAAGTCTTAAATAACTTGAATAAGCTGTAGTTACAACGTGTAAGTAGCCAAACCAACAAAAAATGTTCCACATAAATGGCGCCCAATGTTGGAGTTCAAAGTTGAATTATGACATTGGTCGACTGATTCTCTAAATGACATATGCGATCGGTCTATTAATATCATGGATGTATAACACACACCTCTTAGCCCATCAGAGTGTAAGACTTCAGATTAAAGCGGCTCTTGCACAAATTATGAAGAGGAAGAAGAAAAAAATGGCTCTTAATTTTCAAATTTCTATCCGTTATGCTTTAAGACATTTGAAAGAAGGTGATTAGGCCGATTTTGTAATGAGAATGACTGTTCATAACTTTAAAAAAAGCAAGAAAGAAAAGAAGAAAATATTTAGCGTTACGAGACGCCAAATAATTTAACGAAGTACAATCCAAATTCAACTGGAATTCAGGGGGTAAAAAAGTTAACTGTCGACTGCACCCAAAAGTGCATTATTTGTGGTTTCCTTGGCGTTTCATTTACGTATTTTGCTTCCGCTAGCAAATCTTTCGTTATTGACCTCACCCGAAGACTAACGACCTAATCCGATAAATTCCAATGTTTCAAAGTAGGGCATAGGGAACATATCAGATTTTTTAAATTGAATTTATTGTGAGTTTAGTAGTTTTAACACGAAGAAAGAAAATTAATCCTGAAAAGGACATTGATAAATATTGGAAAAGCAGAGAAATTTACGATATCAAATATTTATGAAAATCTGTTCAAGAGACACTACTATTAAAGTAGATCTATTCTACATGCACCTTTAACAATAGTTATATAAAATTGAACCCTATGTGACCTAAAAGTATGTTTAATGCGGTTTTTTTTCTAATAAACTCAAATTTCTACAGAAAAGGGTTTGAAAGTTTACTAAATATTTTCTAAATTTAAAGGAAATCGGAAAGGGAGTGAATCGACCAACCGATGCCGGATGTGAGCTTCGAACTCCGAAATTGACTGATATTTATATTAAACTTTTTGTTGGTTTGGAGACTTAAACGTCCTACCTACTGCTTATTCAATCTGTAGTTACCTGGTTATGGTTGCGACCCAACAACTTTATTTTTGTATCATGTGACTGGCAATTAATATTGCCAAAAAACGCAAATATACAATATAAAAAATGAAAGTGGAACTTTCTGTCGGAATAAGTGGGTGTGGTCAGCGTAGTTACTGAGTGGGGCTAGTGATCGGTCAATTTGATTATGACTTTAAGAAAGGATAACTAACCTGAATTTCATCATCAAAGGTGCTTCTGACCAACGCTCGTATACAATATACATACTGAAAATAAATACACGTTATCATAAAAACAAAGCACTTAAAGAACACATCTTTTGTCTTCAGTCAGTTGGAAAATTTCATACATACAACTCAAATTAAGTTTGTGTTTGGATTAAAATGTCTTTCGGTCACCTAGGTAAAAGAGAAAAAAACATTTTAAAGGTTAATAATGTGAGTTTAGGATGAATTTTAAACATATTTTATAGTCTACAAGCAAGTTCTTTTAACTGGGGAAAATATCTTACAAAAAGATATTAATTTGAAATTCTGTATCTAGATATTTTCTCGAATGATATAAATCTTCATTTAGTCAAACAAAGTATTCAGCTGAGATCACACACAAAAAGGGGTCTTACTTCAAATTGTTTTTTAGTGCGGGGAAGTTTCGTTTTTTAACATTATTATTTAATCCTTTCCCGAGTTTTACGTCCCTGTGGTATCATAATTGAGAAAACATGTGAAAAAGAAGAAATTGCTTTTGACGAGCAATTTCTGCTTTTCCCATATTGTTTTCTATCATATAGGATGGTTGCTCTTTGAATTGTAGTCATTTAATAATGTTGTTTGCCATCCCTTTGAATTCGATAAACAGTAAAGGGTTAAGAATGAGTGGAACAATAATGACAAAAAGACTAATCTTACCGCGTTTCCACTGTCCAAAACAACAGCTTTCTCCGCATCCTTAATAGATTGTTTGTAATGGCCTGAAATTTAATAACAATGCAGGTTATAAGTGTGCGCGAGCGCATTGTGTGCTAGCTTGTTTTAATTTTCAAATAACCATATCTACAAGTGCCACACTTTTAACAAATATGTATATAAATAAAAGGAATACATGATAATAACAAATTTAATGATTGAAAATTAATACTAAAAACAATAGATAAAATAGTAAATGAAGCATCAAAAATACATGTGAAATAGATAAGCTTAAATGTAAATCGAATCAAATGTTTCAGGTCTAATGCTTTGTATGTATGTTTATCAATCACCTTTACCAAACCACGCGTTTTTTTTTGTTTTTTTTTTTCAATCTTCTTATCAGCGTTTCTGTCTTCAAATGAACACGATGAAAGACATTATTACTGGACATCAAACTTTTTTTCAGTAGGTCTATTTTAGGTGAAAAGGTTGCAGGCGGCAAATTCTAATTAAAAGATAGGAAATAATCGTGCTGGGAAAAAAAAACACGTTGGAAAAGGTGAAATTGCTTATCGTCAGGGGGGCGACTAAAATGTCGTTAAAACAACTTGAATAAAGTTGTTTTAACGACATTTCTGACTCCCACTTGCGCCATCTATTTGGGTTTGAGTAAATGACCGTAAAGAGAAAATGGATCCCCAAGGAACTCTTCGAAAATTTGAAAAAGAGATCGGATCCACCGGAGTTCAAGAGGATATAATATTTCAAGAGTAGCCATTTGGTAAAGTAGAATTGTTGTTTTTCTGACCCCGACCCACTGACCACTGACAAGTTAATTCGACTGAGATTTTATACGACTTTAGTAACATAATTTTCGACCAAGGTTTTAAAATAAAAAGCAAAATCGTTGACTAGCGACCAAAATATCGTAACTGCAGCTCGAATTATCTATATCTAAGACGTTTAAATCGACATATTAATAATAATGCTTCACATAAATGTCATTCAAAGTTCACTTCTGGTGTGATTTGGTGGGTCAGTCTATCTTTCTTGACGGCGAAATCCGTCAACTAACGTTCTACACTCACAAAGTCAACTTAGATCAAAAACTGTCGACCCAGTTTAGTTCGCGCATTTTGACCAGGGTCGAAACATTGAACACTCCCTAGTATTTTCCTTTCGCTTAGCGAGTCTCTTGAATAAATGCTAGGTTTTGTATCATTTCCTGTTCAATTCCTGGTTTTTTACGTCCCTGTGAATTTAAAATTGAGAAAACATTTTGGGAAAAAAGATATTGCTTTTAACTGGAAAATTTCTTCTTTTTCCAAAATATTTTCTATCCTCCTGAATGGTTATTATTCAAAATGAATCCAAATTGAATTTTCGTCTGCACTTTTGAATATGGACATTATTAAATTATTAAAGTATTAAATTTTGCAAAACAGATAAAGGTTAAATTACACAGTAATGGTTCCTATTATCGCTTTAACCCTTACCTAGAAATGCATGTGCAAATGCTCTTCTGGCATATACAGGGGTCATAAGGCAAGAATTGGTAAGACAACCCGCTAAACATCCGTTCTGAAAGTGAATGTAATAAGCATTTGTATAAATTTACGTTTTCTATATGAATTTTCGCAGAATTTTGATTGTCATTTAAAACGACGAGTTTTAACCCTTTCCAGCAGAACCGCTGATTTTTTTCATGTCCCTCTGATATTATACTTGAAATTGCTTGTAACAAGCAACTTCTTCTCTTTCCACACTATCTTCTATCATTTAGGATGATTACGTTTTGAATTGTACTTACTTTTTGATTTTACCGTTTGATTTTCGACAATTCCAAAATTTTGAGAAACAGGAAAAAGATAAATGAAGTTATATCTTTCTTGGAACTCTGAAATCATGATTAGGAGAAAAAAAGCTGGGGACGATAACCTAAGACAAATTTGATAAAAAACTAGGTTTATTTAGTCTGCTTGGGAAAATTATCAAATAGTTGTTTTTTTTTCCCTTTTTATCACCTTTTCCTGGCACTGGGTCACTGTACCCGTCTAATTACCAGTTTGGTTGAAACAGCGTTTTCAAAAATAAAACACATATTATGGTAATCGATAGATCACTTGCAGCGCCCACTAATCCAACGGGGAATTCGACGAGGTATCAAACGAATTGATTTATATTGAACGTGACATAAAACAAAAGACAAATTGTTTGTTGGCGATCTAAATGTCACAACTACAGCTTGAATAAGCTGTTTGAGTCGAAAAACAAACAAATATGCTTGACAAAAATGTTGGAATTAATAATTTACTCCCTGCCGAAATGAATAACTTGAATGGTCAATCGATTTCTGATTGACAGGACTGATCCATCAGTTTTCGGAAGAACACTTTTAGTTTGATATACACGGGCCTTAAACTTAGCAACTTTTCTTTAGAAATGCCCATCTCCTTCCAAACAAACAGAGAGTTTTTGCCTGAAGACTACGTGGTGATAACATTTTGAAAGGGAGAAAACTCTTACAAAACGGATTCAATCCTTAATCTTAAGTAATGTGTCCCTAGATGTATGTAGTGTTTCTTATTTGACCTAGGTTTTCCTTATTTAAGAAAAGAAGATGAAACCATGATTTGAGAAAAAACTGATTATTTTTACTAAAATTAAAGAAAGAAAGTATCTCGGAAAAAAGATGAAATTGTTAGTCAAAACCTCTTCTTATTTGCCTACCCGAATTTCTATACATCTGCACTACTTAGAATTATAAACATTTAACTTAAATTATTTATCTTAACCTCTCTGAATAGTAGTCAAGCAATTTTTGTCGTCTGCCAATGGGTCTTCACGTAAAACCGATTAAATGCTATAGCGCCTACCTACCTTGGCTATAGAGACATCTTGTATTGTTCTAGAAAACAGCTCTGTCGCTTTAATATGGTTCCCAATGTGTTGATAAGCCACACCGAGGTGGAAATGTAACTCGTATAACTATGAAAAGAACGAAATGTTGTAAATAGGAAACATATTTGACATTTTCGTATTTTCATTTTTGCAAATGTATTTCGAAGGGGTTGATGATTACTGATACGTGTAAGCCTGGTATGAATAATTATATTCTTGGTTCCATGAGTTTGAACATTCACAGATCAATGTTGTCCCATCAAAGAACCAATTAATCATCAATTTAGACCGGTAATGAACTTTGAATTGCGACAGTGGAAGAGATCTATCGGGGGCAATTTTGTTGGGCTGGCGACGTAAACGTCGTAACTATAATTTATTCAAGCTGTAGATATGTTTAGATTCCAAACCAACCATTTTACTTCCTTCTTACTCACAAAATAACGCCGATTTCTATCGAAGTGGAACAGTCGGAATTCAGTGAACATGGTTTTAACTATTTGAACCACTTTAACAATTCTGAATGGACGAACGAACGAACGACATATCGTCGGACTTCTACCGAAACCTCTTAACAACAACTTGCAGTAGGATGTAGTTACGAGGTTTTGGTAGAACACCGACGATATAAACAACCTTTCAATAATATGACGGATATTTGTGCGTAACCCTGGTACCACAAAGATCAGACTGTGGCCCACGATGCCATTGGGCATTAATGTACCCGAGTGACCGGTGGCACGGCCACGATTTTTTGTAAACTAACCACGAATTAAAGCGAGGAATACCTTCTGTCGCAAGATAAACGTGGCTTTAACCCTTTCCTGTTTCGCCAATGTTAGACCTGTCCAAATTCAAAGTTTTTTGCAGACAAAACTCGAAAGAGGATTTAATTTGAAAAATGACCATTCAGTAGGGTAGAAAATACTGTTGAAAAGAAGAAATTGATTGTCACAAGCTATTTCCCCATTTTCTACAATATTTTCTCAATTAATAATTTACAGGGACGTAAAAAATCAGGGTTTAAACGTGAAAGGGTTAATTCTGGGCTCGACGACCAATTCCTATTTCGGGTACATGTGTGACCAAACGATGACCGTCGGATCCTTGTCATTATATCATGTGGAGATCAGTGTTCATCAGGAGACACTTGCACATCCTTTGCAAGGTATTTTAGAGCCTAGATACTGATACTGATAAAACTCAGGAATTACACCAAGAAGCAAAATTGAATGAAGGTTAAAATTTGTTGAGAGCTTCGTAAATCACAAAACAATCAGTTCTTACCAACATGGAATAGTTGGACGGTGGCTCATAGTCATCCGGAAAGTGGTGTAAATCTATCAACCAGAGAAGCTCTTTATAGCTCTCTATAACCTGAAGAAAAACAGAAATATAAAACAAACATGTAAAGTGGTTACTTGGCGACTTGAATAACTGTAGTAATGACTTATAAGTTGTTTGACCAACAACAATATTTGGCCTAAATGTCCGCATTCAACATTAATTTCCGTTATAAATGAACGATTTGATTGGTCAATCGATTTTTGATTGACAGACGCGATCCGTCAATTTGAGGCGCTCTAGAAATGAGGCAACGAAAACACATTTATAAAAGGAGAATAGACAAGCATCGTATCCTTATTTTTTAATGTTTTCTAGCTTGTTTTCAAATAATTCCGACGACACCCCTTTCAAATTTCAGATCGGTCTATTATTTTGTCGTCTAGTAAAAAAACAAACGTTTACATAGAGATGTCTTGGAATGATTTTGAAACTGTCAAGCCATTTCTGTGCGCAAATTATACCTTTCGGGTTTGTTTCAATGAAATGAAAAAAGCTGACCAGAAATCTTTGTGGTAGAAACAAGAAGTCCTTTAGGGCCAAATCCCAAATGAATATATATTGTTAGATATGTACAATTTAGCCTGCATGTCTTTCCAAATTCTATAAACAAAACACTTATCGAACATTAAAGAACAAGTTTGCTATTTAATCAGAATGATAAATCAACTTTATTAACCAATAATCAATTATATTCTATTTCCTTTATCAGATTATAGTGTAAAAGACAATGAGAAATCGACGAGCATATCTTATAACACATTATAATACAATGGCGATTTTTGACACCCCAAGAAAAAAGAATTGTAGAAAATTTCTCCATTTTTCATCGTGTTTTCTAACCAGAAAGTTGAACAAAAACAAAATGAAATGAATAATAATAAATAATAAAAAAAACTATAATTTGTCTTCTACAACCTCTTTCAATTTGGACCATTCTAAGATTTTGAAGTCTTTAAATGGGTTTATTCATCTCACTAATGTAAGGCATCTAATCGAAGGATTTTCACTGTAAATAAAAATCGACCAAAATCAGTTTTTTCGAACTGAATTTACGGCGTTTAAGTCGGCAATCAATGATTCGTTGCTTGTTTTATGTCTTTGGCCATTTATTTTGCAAACTAAGGTCGTTTGAGGGTCAGTGGGCATGTCCGTCAATTGACGGATCGCTGATCACTCTGAATGAGCTCCTACAGGAAGATCCACTACGACATAAAACAAGGTTTATGGCCAGTAATATGTAAAAAAAAAAGTAATATTGTTGGTTGACGACCTAAACGTCGTAGCATTCGCTTGAACATGCTGTAGTTACGAAGTTAAAGTCGAAAAACCAGCAAAAATGTTACACATATTTATTTGAATTTTATGTCTAGTCTAAATGGACGATTTGATTGGTCGATTGATTCTTTGATTGACAGCGTCGATCCGTCAGTAGTAAAGATGAGTAGATGTGGTAAAATGTCCAAGGTATTTTTTTCTCTATTCACACACTTTACAGAATGTTTTCTATACTAATTGACTGCAATCTTGGTTGAGAAACGTTTAAAATTTCTTCCTCCAGTTAATGTTTTTAACCTTTTCCCGCTTACACAATTTTTAGACTTGTCCAAATTGAAAGAGGCTGCTGAGGGAAACGAACAGTGTGAGTAATTAGAAAAGAAGGCATCTTATGTGGTAGAAAATAGTGGGGAAAAAGAAGAAATTGCTTGTAAAATCACAGGGACGTAAAATTCAGGATCTGTACTGGAAGGGGTTAAACGATTTTTCAGTTATCAAAGTTGAAAATATAAACTACATAAATAATGAATAGATGTATAGACCTAACATAATTTAACTCATTACCGTACAAATAGACGCGATGAGGACAAACACTGTGAAAACAACAACTACAAAAAACAACCGAATTAGTCGCATCAAGCATTTTCCCTTTCCCATGTTTTCCATCCAACTAAGCACATATTTGTCCAACTTCTATCAATTTGGAGCAGTTAGAAATTTTGGATTTTGTCTGGTAATGGGTTAAAGATAAAAAGTTGAGATAGACAACAATAACAAGAGATTTTTGTTGATATATCTGTTATCATCCTGTCTATATTTGAAGAGGAATTTACTTAATCCTTTCAGTATTACGAATATTAAGTGGTTAAGCGTGGAAAATTATATCTTCAAATATCGATCTTAGAATTTTGTTGAATTAGATACATAAATACATTTTGTATATAAGAAAATTTTTACCTCATTACCAGACAGCAAAATTATACACTGGTTCAAATTGGAAGAGGTTGTTAAGGACAGGTTATGATGATGAAATTCAAAAAAATCTTGTGGATAAAAGAGTAAAGCAAGTTCTTCATATTCATCATTTTTCCTACATTTTTTTTCCTGGGGGGGGGGGGGGGAATAGCGAGATTGTATGGGATTTATTAAAACAAAGTCTATAATGTATTTTTATCAATATCCATAATTCGACAAGAAAGATGGAGGAAATTGCATTTTTAAACGACTTCACATCTGATATGCGTAAAGCGAAAACAATAAGAAGCCTAGGAATACGTAGAGTGCATATAGAATATCGTCGTTGGACGTACAAAATGTCGTAACTACAGCTTGAGTAAAGCTGTAGTTACGCCATTTTGTACGCCCAACGACAATATTTACTGAACCTTCAAAGAATCCAAGTGTCAGTACCTATCTATAAACTCGACAGTAAAAACTCTGATCAGACTGCCCGATCACGGAGACTGATCTGAATCTCGACAATACACCCTACTTATAACTATATTACTTAACCCATTACGAAACGACAAAGTTTTAGACTAGTCCAACTTGAAATAGGTTATTGACCACAAATTTATAGCAAAAACAAACAAACAAACACGTATTATATCAGGTAAAAAAAAACATTGTCAGAAAAGATGAAATTACTTGCTACAAGTAACAAGAAATAATTTCTTTGTGTCACAATGTGTTCAAAAGTTATATAGATGTTGGATTGTGTGGTAATGGGTTAGAGGCAAGGCAATTCGACTGATATATCAAACACTACTTTTAACTATATGGTCAAAGACATAAACCAGAAGGGAAATTATAGACTGGTGACCTAACCGTCGGTACTACAGTTTGAAAAAAGCTGCAGTTACGACGTTTGAGTCAGGTAATAACCGAAAATGTTTGACATACAAGTTTCGGGCCAGTCTTGTTTTCCCGTCCTAAATGAATGATTGGTCAATCAGACTTTTGGTTGACAGAAGCAATCCGTCAATTATCTAGTGGCTTTTTAAAACAACTACTTTTTCGTTTAACCCTTTCCCGTTTTTCAAAATTTTAGACCAGTCCAATTTGAAAGATGTTATAGACAACAATCAAAAGTGGGTGCAATTTGAAAAGTAACGAACCTACAGGTGAGAAAATATTGTGGGAAAAGAAGAAATTGCTTGTGACAAGCAATTTCTTCTTTTCCCACAATGTTTTCTAAAGTTTAAATTCACAGTGACGTGAAAACAAGGGATTGTACAGGAAAGGGTTAAATAATTGTTTGTGTAATATTGTGTAAAAAACGAAAGGGGAAAAACATAAAAAGTGCTGACCGACTCAAAATTATCCGTTTATAGTCCGATCACGTGAGCGCAGTATGACGGGGGGGGGGGGGGGATCTCTATCAGCCTTGTTCATATAATGTATCTGTTGGGGCGCAAAAGAGTAGGTTTGGTGTAAATGGGAGTGCTTCAAAAATATAATATCATTTACAAATGATCGAGATGTTGAACGATTTGGCTATTTTTATCCGCATGAAATGAAAGGGAAAAGAAAATCCCAGGGTAAGTAACCTTAGGACAAAGACCTGTTTGTTTAGCCATTTGGATACATTAGGGGTACACCCGTTCATATCTAAATCCATGCCAAATCAAATTGATTTATCAATAAAACCGGATTAAAAGGTCTAATTCAATGTAAATCGGTTGTCGTTGGAGTGTTTAAGCGATTACAAATGAGTTTCACTGTGGGAAAAAATGTGTGTCGCCAAGCTAAAAGGTTAAATATGAGCTCAAAAAGATATTTTGTGCATTTGTGATCCTAGTCACAACGAAAGAGAAAGCTGTAATCATATCAACTTATAAATGAAACAAGACTTTTAGGTTAGCCAGGTTGAAAATATAATTCATCATTGGGCGTGCAAAATGTCGTAACTACAGCTTTATTCAAGTTATAGTTATGACATTTAGTACGCCAAAAGACGAATTATAATATGAATGTTTGACAAGCTAGAATGGCATTCTTTTGTATCAAAATCTGCATTCAACGAAATTTTCCGACCTTGGTTGGAGTACATCTTGCATTAGTCTGGTACCAGACTTTTCTTAAAGAGAATTAATTCTTTCCACGTTTGGACAAGGATGCCAATTAAGTCCCATGAGTTTTTTTCTAAGCACTAGCCACAAACATAAACTTGGATTTTAGATACATACATGAGGAGAAAATGTTATACGTTAAAGGTCCAAACAAAAACGACTGCAGTCCAGTTTATTCTTCAAAGTACCGAAAGTCTGTAAGCTAGCAAAGCGTGGTTTCTGTTAACCCTTTCCTGTTTTGTAAATATTTTAGACCCATCCAAATTCAAAGGTTTGAAGACGAAATTTTAAAGTTGGTTTTATTTGAAAAACCAAAAGGTTTGAAGACGAAATTTTAAAGTTGGTTTTATTTGAAAAATAACCATTTAGTAGGGTAGAAAATATTGTGGAAAAAGAAGAAATTGCTTGTTACAAGCACTTTCTTCTTTTTCCGCATATTTTTCTCTATTATAAAATCACAGGGACGTAAAAACCAGGGATTAACCAGGAAGGGTTAAGTACTCTTCTTTGTCAAAGGCTATTGTGATAAATAAACGAGTTTGAAGCAAGTGAGGAGTTAACCTATTCCCAAACAATTCATTCTGTTTACTCCCCTTTAGAGAAGAGATCTCGAAAACAATGTGGAAAATAAAGAAATTGCTTGTTACAACCAATGTCTTCATTTTTCACATTGTTTTTTACCGAGAGAGATAAATATTTTAGAATTGTCAATTTGAAATTGTCGTCTACATCTTCTCTGAAGGCTCTTATCAGAGTCAATTTGAACACGATGTGCTCAAGTGAGCTAAGAATACCCAGAAGACGACCTTGCAGGCAAAGCTTGCAATATATCTGAAATACTTAAGTACTACTTTTTATGTCGTTGGCATTCAATGAAATTAGTGGTTAAGCCTTCAATGGCAGTTTGCACTCGTTGAATTCCAAGAAGACCTCAACATTTTGTCTGTTAAATTAATCCATTCCCACTCCCGCTTTTAGACGCATCCAAGGAAAAAAGTTCCTGAAAACATTACGGAAAAAGAAGAAATTGTTTGTTACAAGCAATTTCTTTATTATCCACAATGTTTTCTGCCAAAAAGATAAGAAAAATTCGTAAGCTTGGAATTGTCGGCTGCAATTCCTTTGAATTTGTACCAGTCTAAAATTTTGTTTTTTGGGAATGGGTTAAGCTATCAAAGTTGACGCTTTGCTATAACTAAAAAAGCCTGAGGGGTTTTATATCAAAGGTTAATTAATTTCTAGACCATCAATTTTCGAAAACGTGTCAGCCGGAATAGCTCAGTTGGGAGAGCGTTAGACTGAAGATCTAAAGGTCCCTGGTTCAATCCCGGGTTCCGGCGGCTGGCCATCTATTTTTTAGGATAATATACAAGACATCAACAGAAGCAAAAGATGAATAATCAAAACAAAAACGCTTTTCTAAAAGACCTTTTACTCTTTCCCAAGCCTGAAACTATAAAGCACACGAAAAATATTATACGGAAAATATGACATATTGTCATATGGAAGAAAAAAGTAATAATGTCCGAAATTCACCTTCGAGGTACCTCCTTTTTGAAGTTTTTTTCGTTAACAAATTATCAGACGACATAGTTCAAGGAAATTGCAGATGGCACCTAAAAGCGACAACAAATCGAAATTAAGTGTTGTTTTGTGGTAGGAAACATAAACGCAAAAGGAACAATCGCTTGTAACAAGCAATTAACAAGTAATTAACAAATCGCTTATCAATCTAAGAATCAATCGACCAACCAAATCATTCATTTGACCGGGAGTGAACTTCGACATTAACCGACACTAATTTGAAGCATTTCTTTTTTATAGATAGATAGATTTTTATTGACTTATACAATTACATGTATCTCGTCATACACAATAATTTAACAATTATACAATTTACTTTCGGTAGAAATGATAGATGAAAGATAGTAACTCTGATTTGCACGTTTGATTCACAATAGCTTTTATCATGATGGCTATATATATACCCATATACACACACATATACATATATACATATACACATACACATATATATGCACGTGTGTGTGTGCGCATACATATATCGTGGAGAGCGAAAAAGGTTGAAATATATACTCGATACATGTCTGTGGTTTTCAAACGTTCAGTATCAGAAATGAAATAAAACATATGAAATAAAACAAAATGACAAATGTACTGAGCAGTAAAAGTGTATCGAATAACTACATCTTAAGTAATACTTAATAATTCAATATCACGTATTTAGTATAGTCCTGCGTCGGTCGAATGCCATTTTTAAGTATTTACTAAGTCGTACTAGAGTTGTTCTGTGTGTACTATTTAAAAGTTGTATCAATTTGTAAGAAGTAGGGTTTTTGTAGAAGTAGGGTTTAATGAATTTTGTTCTGATATCAGAAAATAGATTGCAAACGAAAACAAAGTGGAACTCGTCTTCTAATTGGCCTGATTGACAACATGGGCATATTCGTTCTGACCTAGGGAATCTATTATTTCCATATCTTCCGGTTTCTATTCTTAAGCTATGTGATGAGGTTCTAATTCTGGAGAGTTGTATTCGTTGTGTTATAGTTTCACCACTTAAACGTCATAACTCAAGCTTATTAAAGATGGTCAACCTACGATTGTTACATGGTCCTGGCCATCAGTTTTGCAAAATAACGCTGTTTAACCCATTCCCACACAATGACGCTTTTAAACGCCCCTAAATATAAAAGCTTTGGAAAACATTGTGGACAATGAAGCAATTGCTTGTTACAAGCAATTACTTCATTATCCACAATGTTTTCTACCTAAAAAGATAAAGATTTTTAAAAAAAAATCTCACCAACTTAAAATTGTCGTCTGCAAACTTCTTTGAATTTGGACCAGTCTTAAATTTTTGTCGTCTGGAAATGGGTTAATATCGAAGTGGAACTTCCTTACGAGTAAAGTTTACAGGACGTGTGCGCATAAAGATGTACAATAAGGATCTTGTTATTTATTGCTGCTTCATTGGAATGACGCTCTGCCTGTAAACTTTTTTATTAACATTTACAACTTTGTTTCTTGTTTCAAAGTTTTGGAACAGTTCGTGTGTTTGTTAGCAATCCCCACTATGGTGTCTACCATCGAATCGATTTCTTATCTTACGCCTTTATACATTACCAGGCAGCAAAATTAAGACTGGTCAAAATTGAAAGAAGTTGCAAACGACGATTCAAAGTGTGCTTGAATTTATTTGTTACTAACTTTCCCATATTGTTTTCGTCGGCATAATTGTAGGGCCATGATATGGTGGAATGTATACTTAATTGACGTCTTCAACCTGTTTCCATTTTCAACATTAAAAATTGCCGCCAAACAATTCCTACCTTATTCCAGCGTTTGGATCGTTCATTCAGCATTGCCTGTCTCAGCAGTGAGTTGGCGGCAACATGTAAATCGTGCAATGTTCCAAAACTCCATTCCCGTTTCTTTCTCGGTGACACATTTGTCCGGCCCTCCGAAAATATACTAGCCGGCGAAAATATCTTTTCTGGCATTTTATTTTTCTTATTTCATTTCCTTTTTAACTTACATTAACACTAAACACGAGTATTCCAAGATATGTGAGTAAAATTTCCAACAAGTTCACATAATACACAGGTTAGACTAGAAATCCACCCTGTGTTTTATTTGTTTGTTAGACTATTCGTTATCCACCCAAGGCCACTCTAAGACAGTATCTATCTACGGAAAACAGGGGGTTGACCATGGTGAGACTACACAAATGCAGTCTGTTCGGAGTTTTATTTGTCACGAATTTGTTATCATCCCATTACCAGACGACAATTTTTTAGACTGGTCGAAGGTTGCTGATGACATTTCAAAGTGCGTTAAAATAAAAATAAAAAAAAACGGGTGCCAAGTGGGTAGAAAAAATTGTGAGATACGAAAAAATTGCTTGTTACAAGCAATTTCTCCTCTCACACAATGGTTTCCACGATTGAAATTCATTAGTGCGCCAGAAAGCGTCAGTTTGTGGCAATGGATTATTTGAAATGTTTGGCAAAGGTTTTAATGTGGTATGCATCTGTAGGTGTACGTGACGTGACAACAATCGCGACTGTCAATAAGTCGAATAGACAAATCATTCAGCGAAGTTTGAAGTCCAACATTTGCTACCATTTATGTAAAGGATTTTTGTTGGTTTCGCGACTTAAACGTCCTAACTACAGCTTATTCAAGTTGTAGTTACCATGTTTATTTCGCCAACCAACCCATCCATCTTTTTGTTACAATCTACTGGACATAATATATATGCAAAATAGCGCCGTTAAAAATCGAAGCGGGACTTCATGTTGGAGTTAATTGACGGGGGACAAATGAGTACGTAGGCGCGACCAGCGGTTGGTCAATTTCCAAACAACAAAATAGAAAGAAGTTGCAGATGACAATTTTTAGTTGATTTTTTTTTTTCTAGTTTTTTTGAGATTTACTAAGTGAATAATGAAAAAAATGCTTGTAACATGTTTGTAACAACATTTTTTTTTCTTAAGATTTTCCCTAGGCTGTCAAAAGGCGTTATTGTACGGGAAAGAGATAAACACCAAGCACCAAGTAAAGATTCAGATCAGCCTGATCAGGATCTTCACTATGTGCTGTAAAGATATATACGGACTTGGTGCTTGTCTAAATCATTAGCTTACATTCTAAATCCACCGAGTGGTTGTCCAGACTAGTCGATATCTGAGCTTTGCCCTCATAAAAATTGTTTAACCCATTCCCACAAAATGATGCTTTTTGACGCCCCCAAGAAAAGCAGGTTGGAAAACCTTGTGTAAGATGAAGAAATTGCTTGAAACAAGCAATATTTTCCACCCAGATAATTGGAAAAATATTGAATTTCATAAACTTTAAATTGTCGTCTAGAACTCCTTTCAATTCGGACCACTCTGAAATGTTGTCATCTGGTAATGGGTTAAAAAGTCAACACAGGCTCAATTGAGAATTTATCCGCACGCTTTGTCTAAATACTCCGTTTTCAATAGACGCCATGAATGTAGACGCTTCGAAAATAATATATATTAAACTGTTTCTTTTTCGCCTCGAAGTGACAGAAGCGTTGTAGAATACGAAAACGTGCAAATCGGAATGTTGAATTACAGGGAAACATCGAGGGATGTTTCCAAATTGTGAATATAGAAACGATGTAAGATATCAGATAAGTTATAATTGCAAAGCGACAGTAAAAGATGATTGCAAAGTGAGAGTAAAAGTCTATAACACTAATCAAACGTTACCTACGGTTTGAAACGAACGGGAAAAGAGTTAACTCCGATCCTGCTAATAATTATTTGATATTATTTCGACAGAAAGTCTCACTTTCATAAATTGTTAAGTCATACACACTTTCTGACAGTTGAGGACATATAGAATTAAAAGATTAGGGTTAGAGTTTTCCGCCGGATTAATGTCTAGAGAGTTAAGACTTCTAAATAATAACAATATTACGTCAATGACTTTTATATGGTTGGAAACCTGGATTTTCGCTTTTATATTTTATCATTTGTTCTTGTAAAGCAACTTTGTATTCCGAAAGTTTAACAGTCTGCGTTGATAACACAACTTTGCAATTCATCTCAAAAAGGCCCGGTTATTTCACAAAAATGATTCTTCAAAATGTAACTGAAAGTCAAATAAAAGTCCAGTGTAATAAAAATTCCTTTCTAACAATAATCCAAATCCTAGTTAAGATAGCAAATAAAACTAAATTAAATCTCTTAAACATAAAACCTGCTATCTTATCGATGGTGGCATATATTGGCTATTTCAATTTTACTATCAAGGAGCAAACAGATTCGACTATACAGACCCTTGTTATAAATCATACGGGAAAGTGAATTCGGTGTTAAAAGTATTATACATATATTTTACCGATTCTCATACAATCCCGCTTATTAACTCCCCACTTCTTCCCCGAAGAAAAAAGATTAAAAAAAAACATTGTGCTTTTTGTAAGCTCCTTACACACAATTTCAACAAAGTTTTTTTACATAGAAAGATAGACCTTTAAAATTTCATCTACTGAGAATGTCGTCTGCGACTCCTTCCAATGAGGACCAGTCTATAATTTTGTCGTCTTGTAATGGGTTTAATCGTACATCGTGCTTGTCTGTTTGTCGTGTATTTTCTATTTTTGTTATTGTTGTTGATGTTAAATTTTCTATCCTTGTCCAAATTCATTTTTTCATCCATAAAACCTCACATGTTGTCCAGTGACCAATTATAAGAAATAATTAGAAATGTCAATACTTGTACATTTTGTTTCCCACATTGATTATAAAGATCAAGTGGCCAAATATACGGGATGAATAGAATTCAACTTGATGCCGCGGCTATGTTTTCATATTTATAAGTATTGCTAGTTTTGACAGATTAAAATTACTCTAGAATGTCACTTAGGTACACGTTTTATTTATCTATTTATTTATTAAATTGTAATCATTTAATTTTGGAAAGTTAAAACGTACATCCATCGCTTAACCATTTCCTGCACAAACCTAGGGATTTACGACACTGTGATTCTATTCTTAAGAAAACACTGTGGAAAAAGAAGAAATTGCTAGTGACAAGCAATTTCTTCTTTTCCAACAATAATAACTCCCACGTAGGAAGGTTTTAATTCAAATTGCATCCTATTCTAAGTGTCGTCTGCAATCTCTTTCAGTTCGGATCAGTCGAGCTTTTTAAATAGCGGGAAAGGGTCGAGGGATCATAAATTAACGAAACGCAGCTTTCAAAAAAACAATGATTGCCCGTCAAATTATTTTAAGCGTTTTTGTTGGTTTGGTAACTCAAACACAGTATAGCTTATTGAAGCTGTAGTTATGACGTTGAGGTCTCAATCAAACGCAATTCGTTTCGGTTGCTTATTCGAGCTGAAGCTACGACGTATAGGTCGCAAACCAACAATTTTACTTTTTTGTTGAACGTTACTGGTTATAAACTTTGCAAAATTACGCCGTTTAATATAGCAGGGGAACTTCGTGTTGGAGATATGTTGGAGATCTGTAGGTGGAACTAGCGATCCGTCAATTGCTTACAGAGCCCATTTAACATACCTCTCCGACAGGTAGTTAGTCTCGGATACCAGACGGCAATAGTTTTTTGGTCGATGAGGTCAAGACGTTGTAACAACAACTTGATAATAAATCATTATTTTAAATTCGACCTTAGGGATAATATCTATTTCCAATAGTATAACAACCACATGTAATTTCGTCAGCCGGAATAGCTCAGTTGGGAGAGCGTTAGACTGAAGATCTAAAGGTCCCTGGTTCAATCCCGGGTTCCGGCGGCTGGTCATCTCTTTTACTTCAATGTAAGATTGATATAATGCAGGTCTTGTTGAGGAGAATAGCAGGAGGTAAGGTAGTGGTGTAAAATACCACACAAAATGTTTTCGTTTCAGGTAAACTCCGTTTTAATTGGCTGATCGATGGCCTGTTCCACTGAACTGTAACAGGAAGTTCCAAAGAGAAAATCAACGGTGTTATTTTGAAAATCAATATGGTCTATAGGATGTAGCAAAAAGTAAAACGGTTGATTGGCGACCATAACGTCCAAACTACAGCTTTAGAATAGTGTTGTTACGACGTTTAAGTCACCAACCCAACGAAAATGCGTTATTTAATGAAAAGTATTAGACAGAGTTCAAAGTTCACTTCCTCTCTGAATGAATAATTTGATTCTTCGACTGACAGGCGCGATCCATCAATTAAGACAAACCTCATTGCAAATTTCAACTATGTTCCGTTATTTGTGGTTGTTAACCTATTCCAGCTCAATGACTCTTTTAGACCCCAAGAAAAATAGCTTTGGAAAACATTGTGGAAAATGAAGAAATTGCTTGTTACAAGCAATTTCTTCATTATCGACACTGTTTTCTACCCCAAAACTATAAAAAAAAAGTCTAAAATTTTGTCATCTGGTAATGGGTTAAATGATGAATCTCATGAAAAAAAAACACAGTTCAATTGGGAAAATGTTCTGGGATAAGCTGCAAATTACTCGTTGAAAGAATATTACAGACGATCATCAAAACCGATGCGTTTTCCGCTACATGTATAGTGAAAACAAAAAGAAAATCGGCATTCTGTGAAATACATGTAGTACAATACACAGTCCTGTCGCTATGGGTTTCATAGAACAAATCGTCGGTTGACGACCAAGACATCGTAACTTAACTGTCTTTACAAGTTTTCAGTCGCCCAATTTGATAAAATAAATTCCAGCGAAGCTTCTTTCGGAATTCTATCCTGGGGTCCGTGGAAAAGAGTATCATACTAATACCACTTACTCTATTGAATTGATAGGTTCCCGATGTCTGATGTCGTTATGATAAAACTTATTCCTCGGTTCATGATGTCTGATGTGGTTATGATCAAACTCATTCCTCGGTTCACGATGTCTGATGTGGCTATGACCGAACTTATTCTTCTGTTCACGATGTCTGATGTGGTTATGATCAAACTCATTCCTCGGTTCACGATGTCTGATGTGGTTATGATCAAACTCATTCCTCGGTTCACGATGTCTGATGTGGTTATGATCGAACTCATTCCTCGGTTCACGATGTCTGATGTGGTTATGATCAAACTTATTCCTCGGTTCACGATGTCTGATGTGGTTATGATCGAACTCATTCCTCGGTTCACGATGTCTGATGTGGTAATGGTCAAACTTATTCATTTCTACATCGTTACAGTTCATGATTTTACTTTTATTTACGAACTAAACAATAACATAAACAAGGCAATGAAAGAAATATCGCACGAGAATTATAGATATTCAAGTTAAAGTGAGTGATCAAAGGTCAGTTTCGTCTATACCTGTGTAGACAAAGTTGACCTTTGGTCACTCACTATAACTTGTAAATCAATATATAGATTAAAGTCGTTTTATTGACGAGTGGTTTGTGTACTATTTTTTTTGTGTGTGTGTATGTGTTTTTTTTTTTTTTTTTTTTGTTACAGTGTCCTGCTCAATTCACAACCAGCCTAAATTTGGACTGTAACCAGCAACCAATCAAATTAGAAATCCCCCCCAGGCCCATTATACAGACGAAAAATGAAGTCCCCCCAACGACTACTGACTGCTATAAAACGCATCAACTAGATACATTTTTGATACCAGCAACCTTTTCGACCCGTACCCCAAGGGATATTTCAGATATCGAAACAAGGCAAGTACCCTTTTAGATCTTAAAATTAGGTAAGTAACATCTAAGAGCCTAATACAAGGGAAGTAACTCATGTCATAGTCACACTCGTTAGACACAGTCAGGGTTATTCCTAAACTCCGTTGTTCCCTGAAGTAGACCCAAATAAAATCCCGTGAGCTGCTTTACCTATGTTGAATGAATATTGACTCGTGAATTCTATCCTCTACTAAGTGTGTACACATATAAGTACCCAGAACTCTATTTGCACTAAGTAGACGATATGGTGACCTAAATTGGTATAGACCGCGTCTGAATTGTGTGCAACTGTTCGAATGGTTCTCAACTGGAACTATTTTGTCATAGGCCTGGATCTATAGGGACTATCGGAATGTTCTATAACAAAGACTAGATCTTATGAACCAACGACAGTTTTGAGAGAAAATGTACTCTCCAAAATCGACTCGCTTCGCTCTATCAAGTACTACAGATGTGTTTACCCACTAGGATTGTCCGTGACTTTGGTAGATTGGCCAAATCTTTCTGAAGAAATTACACCCCAAAACTACCTCCGTGTCATAAAGTGATGTGGTTAAGTGTACGTAAGTACATTTCTAGTTCAAGTTTTGGCTCGTTCACCAATATGTTAGTCATTCGAAATGAGCCCTTATGGTTGGAGAATTTGTTTCTCCTTGTCTTGTAAATGATGATTCACAATGTTGATCGTGTTTGATGTCGTATTTGGACGGTTCTAAAACATAGTTATATGACTAGCCTTTGAGGTTAAGTGAACTACTGTTCAACGCGGAGCAAACACAATACTAATATTCAGATCAGTTTGGTGAAAGCATCGACAGCATTAAGGATGTCATACGATACTTCCCTCTAAAGACCTCAATATCACTGATAACGATCAAGAATAAAAGGTTGGTCTGGTTCATTATTTCATTGGAAATATGTCTATTGTTCAGTATTAAAAATTTAATACAAAGTTGTCAAGAGGAAACCAGTGCGCGTTCTAACGTTTTCAGTCCTAACCTAACAAAGATGGGGAAACACACACAATCAAAATGATAATCACACTCAAACGCACACAAACGAAATGAGAAACACACTCAAACACATACAAAATGAGAAACACAAACATACAAAATGAGAAACACACACACATGAAATGAGAAGCACATACACACGAAATAAGAAACACACTCAAACCCAAATACACGAAATGAGAAACACACTCAAACACACACGAAATGAGAAACACACTCAAAAACACACTCAAAATGAGAAACACACACACATAAAATGAGAAACACACACACATGAAATTAGAAACACACACGCAAGAAATTAGAAACACACTCAAACACACACACGAAATGAGAAACACACTCAAACACACACACACGAAATGAGAAAACACACACACGAAATGAGAAACACACACACATGAAATGAGAAACACACTCAAACACACACACACACGAAATGAGAAACACACTCAAACACACACACACACACGAAATGAGAAACACACACACACGAAATTAGAATCACATTCAAAACACACACAAAATGAGAAACACACTCACACGAAATGAGGAACACACTCAAACACCCACACTCAAAATGAGAAACACACACACACGAAATGAGAAACACACTCAAACACACAAACGAAATTATCAACGGAATCGGCGATTGTAGTGATTGTATTTGGAGTTATCTGACTGTCTGAGTCTCTGAGATATGAATCTGAAAAGAAAATTTTCATGTTTGAAGCAATAGATAAGACAATTTGTGATCGTTTCTTTTGTTGATGAGTATAGATAAAAATCATTTCATCCATTGCAAATGATTTTTTAACTGTTATCCATTTCATTATAAACTAGACAGTATGTATACGGAAAATGACACGTAACGTGACGTTTCCAACAAATGACGAATAGCTAGACCCGCCTACTGACCTACAACAAGGCGTTGTAAACAACATTCGTTTATTAACCATTGCCTGTATTTTTTTTTTGTTGTTTTTATTCTTCTTTTTAATTTTAGATTCATTAAAATCGAAAGAGGTTGCAGACAACAATTAGAATTCGGTGCAATTTGAAATGAATCCATCCTATCTAGTAGAAAATATTGTGAGGAATGGAGAAATTGTTTTTTTCAAGCAATTTCTCCTTTTCTCACAATGTTTTCTCAAGTAATGTAAAATCCCGGGTTTGTAGAGAAAAGGGTTAAACATATGGGACACGAAATAAAAGGCACATCGTTGGTTGGCGATCTAAACGTCGTACCTTCATCTTAAATGAGGTGTAGTTTCGACGTTTAAGTCGCCCAACCAACAAAAAGGTTTGACATAAAAGTCGGAGTTCGAAGTTCACTTCCAGGCTGAATTGTATGATTTGATTGATTGTTTTGTTAACATCAACGTTCCGTCAATTGCACATTTTTATGCAGCCCGGACAGGCACTAAATGCAATTATAACATTCGCCGTGCGTCTGAAGCTCCTTTGAATCAGTTTCTATCAATACAGCGCATATTTTTAGACTTTGGCCAGACTGTCTGGCTGCACAGGCTGATTTGGGTCGTTGTGTATTTTTTCGAAATGTCGATGGGTTCAAATTTTATAAAGATAAAAAGAACAATACACATATTTATTTTGGTTTCATTTTTATCAGGACCTCACTTCATAATTGAAAGTGGTTTAACCCCAAGTACCCCTGTCAAATTTGATATCCCCTTTATTTACTTTGTATAGATTATTTTTTCCGCTATATCAAACAGAAATACAGAATTATAGTTCATATCACTCATAGTTCCTTTCTTTTTATTTTCGCCCAAAGTTACTTATTCTCATCGTGCTATTCTTGAAAATATATTTTCACAGGAAAAGAATAAGCCTGGGCTTTTCCAACCATTACACATGTGCGCCAAGTAAAGGCTCGGATCAGCCTGTATTCATCCCACAGTCTCATCAGAGTCTACAAATAGAAATAAATAACGCAATTTTGATCATTGGGAGTTAGCAACATTTCTGACCATTTCACATGTGCGCCAAGTGAAGGCTAGGATCAGTCTTAATATCTTCCAGTCTGATCAGAGTCTACAAATAGAAAAAAAATAACGCAATTTTGATAATAGGGAGTTAGCAACATTTCTGACCATTACACATACGCGCCAAGTTAAGACTCTGATCAGACACTTCAGATATATATCGACTCAAAGCTGCTTTGAGTGACCAACAACTGTGTTGCTGACCATGTCTGCACTTTGTGCATATGAAAAATGATTGGGGATATTACGCAAACGCTCATTTTAATTTTTTTCTTCAGTGGAAAACCTTTTAAAATTTAATATTCAAACGTTATAAATATAAAGCAATGAGTGAAGATCTCGACCAAACAATCGTAATTTGAGCTTTAATCAAGATGCAGTTACGATATTTTCATCGCCAATAAATGAGTTTTACTTGATTAAATACGGCCAATTTTGACACCTTATAACTTTTAATGAACTCGGATGAAATTTGATGCTAGTTTCACTATTCAAGTGACCGCCCTTTTTGACTTGAACAAACATTTATATTGACTGTAGAAAAGCTAGAATAAATATTGTTCCATATAAAAAGCTATAATGATTTAATTTAACGAAAAAGCCCATTTATGATGTGTAAACAAATTTAACTGCATGGTCTGTGAACTAAATTGGAAAAAAAACCTAGGAACAATATCTTTGGTTGACACTCTGAAGAAGGCTTTATCGAATGCATTGTGTAGGAGAGTAATTGATATAAGACGGCTCGTTACAAACGTTCACTGCACTCTGAAATATCAATTGACTTTAGTTTACAAGATATGTGGACAATATGGACTAATTTAAAATTGACCAATCGCGGCTGGGAATCAAAGTATTAACCGACCAATCAAATAATTCATAAAGATCGAAGAGCACATTGAAAGCCAACATTTATGTAAAGCTTTTTTGTTAGTTTGGCGACCGTTGAAGTTCGTAACTCTAGCTTATTGAAGCTGTAGTTACGACGTTAAGGTCCCTAAACACACATTTAACCCTTGTCATGCTATATAAACCACCTTACTGAATTGCTGTCAAATTAAAAGGCTGAAAGCACTGGTGGAACTTATTGTTCAAAAATCAACAATTCTTTTAGAAATCAACTTCATAAATAATTATAGCAGGAAAAGTACAAACAGGGGTATAGACTAGGATCAGCCTGCACATCAATTTGATTCATACCTCCATGAACAAAATTTTGAGCACGATGCCATTTTGAATGCTTCCGCACAAAATAGTTCCATACAAAAAAGTATCAAAAGTTGTAAAGTTTTGCTTTGTTCGCTCCATGCTATTAAATTATAAGAAATGAAGGGAATATTTTTTGTTTTCATGGAGGTATGAACCGAAAAAACTAATCACACAATGTATGAATGCGCTTCGCGTATTCATACAGTGTGATTAGTTTTTTCGGTTCATACCTCCATGAAAACAAAAAATATTCTCTTCATTTCTTAAATAAATACAAATTCTGTTTAATATCGAAGTGGAACTTCCTGTCGAAGTCAGTGGGTGCTACCTGCGAAGTAGGCGGGACCAACGATCTGTCAAATCTTGGCGGGTGAAATACAGTTTTAAAAAGCTATAGTTACGACGTTATTGTCGCCCGCCTACGAAATTGAATTGCATATATGTTGGATGTCAACTTTTCACTGTCGATGGTAATGTATTTATAGAACCGTTTCTTTCGGCAAAATGTTCGATGATAAAGCGCGAAATCGAATGATCCGATATATTTGTTGAACTCTTTAACTTTGTTTGATACTGTTTTTAAGCTTTTCCAACAGTTATCCTCATACGTTTCCGAACCAAGAACATACAAAGCGCTTATAAACTATCAAACCTTCAGATTTTCCAACCGCTTATTCAAGCTGTAGTTACGAGGGTTTTGGTCTTCCAATGACGATAAACTGAAAAAATGTACTGATATATGAAGCTTTTATCGTAGTACTTTGGTTAAGGCATTTTATGGAATCGTTTAACTTGAAAGGGGGGTTAACGTTGTGTTGTAAATTGCTTCTTGTTTGACCCTTGTATTTTCTGCATTTTTTTTATTATTATTATTAAAGTAACATAAATCATCATTGTCGATACAGTTGGTAGCTCTTCCTATTGGTTTGTTTCAGCAGTAAAAAGTTATTCCGAACATGTAAAAAAAAACTGGCCGCTTAGTAGGGGTTGTTGATCCTGAAGGCAAATCGGAAAGATACTCTTGCACAAATAAAAAAAAGCAAATAAATGAATTAGCTCACAAATGAATAAATTATCTGATTCATCAATCTAACTTGAAAATTACAAGGAAGTTGCATCATGCAGAATTTTAACGATAACCCTAAGGGTATTGATTGATAAAATTTGTTATTGTTTTTATCTCAAATCTTCGTCAGCCGGAATAGCTCAGTTGGGAGAGCGTTAGACTGAAGATCTAAAGGTCCCTGGTTCAATCCCGGGTTCCGGCGGCTGGCCATTTCTTTTTGCTTAGGCAAATGATTGCAGTTGTAGCAGTTTTGATAGAGGCAAGGAGCATTTTATTCATCAAATAATTGTTTTTCGTGGCCAAGCATCCTCATTTTTTCGTTCGCCTTAAATCATTTGATGATTTAGATCATGAGAATAAAAATACATCGTTTGTCTAATTCCAGATAATTCAATTCCTTTTAATAAAACCTTCGTTAGTTGTAAAGTAATTATCTCTCAGTTTTGTGGATGTCTTTACACACAGTAAATGCCAAAAGCAAGCTTGATTTTATCTGGTAAATAATCAAACTATTACCTATGGATAAAAATTATCTATTTGTATTTAAGTAGTACTCTCAATACTTAAATTTCTATGGAGACTCTACTTGATAATTGACAAATCGCGACTGTCATCCAAAGAAACAGTCGACCAATGAAATCATTCATATACACTGTAAAGTTACTTTTTAGCTCCTAAATTGGCCGCAATTTATTTGAAGCATTTTTGTTGGTTTGGTGACCTAAACGTCGTAACTACATCGTATTCAAGTTGTAGTTACCTTTTTGTTGTTGTTGTTACATGTCATTGACCATAGATTTTGCAAATGACTCAAATTAAAATCGAAGTGGAACTTCCTGTCTGAGTCAATGGGCGGGGCCAACGGAGTAAGTTGGCGGGGGTCAGTGATTGGTCATATGACAGTGGTTTAACTCCTAGCATCCATGTCAAATTTGAAATCCTCTTTATTTGACTAATATGGATATTTCTATTTTTTCTCGTCAGTTTTAAGCAAAACTGAATTTCATATACATTGTCGATGGGCGACCAAAAGGCTTGAAGGAATGATATAAATATTATATCTAATCCATTACCAGACGTTAAAATTTTAAACTGGTCTAAATAAAAGAAGTTTGCTGACGACAAAAAATACTTTTTGAAATTTTGAAATTCATTGTCTTTTGGGATAAAAAAAGACATTTTGGGTAATAAAGAAATTGCTTGTAACAAGCAATTTCTTCATTTTCCACAAGGTTTTTCACAGCTTATTTCTTGGGGGCATCGAAAAGAGTTATTCGGTGGGAATGGGTTAAGGTAAATCAAACTCTGTAAATTGAGATTTGGTCAAGTTGCAGTTACAACATATCGATCTCCAACCAACAAGATTTTCTAGATTTGATACGGGTATTTTAACCCTTATCCGATTTTGCGTATTAGAACAAAATTTGATGCTCGTTTCAATTTTCAAGTGACCACCCTTTCTGACTCGAGCAAACATTGTTATCGACTGTAGAATAGCTAGAATAAATATTTATATCAATAAAAAGTTTTAATGATTTAATTTTACAAAAAAAATCACATTTACACTGTATAAGCAAATTTAATTGGTCTGTGAGAATGGAAATTTAAATACTATATGCTATGCTACGCATCTATTTGGTTGAAGCCCCGAAGAAGGCTTTTAACGAAATCATTGTGGGGAACGAGAACGTGTTCGTTACGATTATATTTTCCTTTTTGGTAGAATATATACTACCCTGTAAGGCACACACTTTTTCGCGCATTTTGAATTATCGTTTTTTTTGTTTTTTTTTTTTTTTTTTTCTTAAAATGGATTAATAAGTCGGCCTAAGTCATTCAAAATTAAACGCATTTGAGCCTATGCGTGACATTTCCAACCATTTCGCATGTGCGTGACTCGCACACATTGAGCACCCTGGACAGCCATTCGGGGCAATTAGAATATTCGCTGATTGTTTAAAGAAGCTTTGGATCAGTATCTATCTACAGAGCGCCTAGTGAAGACTCTGATCAGACTGTGCGGATGCACAAACTGATCTGAGTCTTTACCTGGCGCACATGTGTAGTGGTTGGAAATCTCACGCATGTGCTCTTTTATCAAATAACCAAATTTTTTTAGCACCAAATTCGCGTGCTTGAAAAGCAGGCAGTGAAAAGTTGGACGTCCCAACACTACATCTACAACATTCGAAGGTCGTCAACAGAGTTGATTTTTTTTTTTTTTTTTTTTATGTATGAATGGATGTTCTTTAATTTAAAGTAGGTCTTCACATTCTCGCAAACTCTTGGACTGGGCTATGAGCGAATATGTTATAATGGTCGTCTATGGAAAATGATTTACTTCCCATAGGCCTAAATGTTAGAAAATAAAAGTTTTGTTCTATTATGTTCATCTTATCATTAAAAACTGTAACAAAAAAGTAAAATCGTTGGTTGGAGATCTTCACATCGTAATTAAACCTCGAATAAGATGTAGTTACGACGTTTTAGTCGCTAAAAACAACAAGAATGATTTAAATATCTGCCATGGTCGGCGTTAACTTCCTGTCAAAATGTATGCTTTGATTGGTAGACTAATATTTTGATTGACAAACGCGATCTGTCAATTTCGTCACTGAAAAAAAAGATGATGCAATAGTATCCTCGTATAAACCCGAAAGGTTTTTACTGTTTAAATTTGTTATCTATATTATCTATATTCTAGATGTCAGCCGGAATAGCTCAGTTGGGAGAGCGTTAGACTGAAGATCTAAAGGTCCCTGGTTCAATCCCGGGTTCCGGCGGCTGGCCATTTCTTTTGCTTCATTATGATAATTATTTGCTATCCATAAGTCTTATGGTAGAAAGCAGTAAGCCATCATTCGTCCGTTTCCACACAATGATGCCCTCAAGTAAAACAATTTGGAAACTACTTAACATGGATAAATTACCTGCAACAAGCAATATCTTCAATTTCCACAATGTTTTCTTCCCGGTGCAAAGCTGAAAAAAATCTTAAATTTCACACTTTGAAATCGCCTTTTGCAACTCCTTTCAAAGTGGACCAGTCTAAAAAAAATCGGATAATTGGTTTTTAACCCGATACATCTACAGAAGCAATGACCTTACTCCAGCGCTATTGTCTATAGACGCTCAACTGACGAAAGGGTCGACGAAAATGAATGCGTTTCGGGTAAAATTTTATGGACAAGAGATAATAAATCGTAGTTGGGCGTACAAAAGGTTGTTACTGCAGCTGTATCTACGACATTTTGAACGTCCAACGACACTTTTTCGATTATTATGTATATGTATGCCAGTAAAGCTAGTGCTTATAAAGCTAGATCGAAGGGTGACCGGTGCATCGTAGCTAAAGATTTCTCAACTGTGCACGAGATTTCTGTATTCAGTTAATAAATAAATGAAATTGAATCTATTATATATATAGAAGTGTGCCGAAACTCTGAAAAAATATGCTAGAACTTAACTCTTCGGAAGTTCCCTCTGTATTTTCACCAAACAGCGCACAAAGTTGTTATATTTATAGTTAATTACGATAAAAACAATAGAAATAAAAAATAAATTGGAAAATGTATTTCAAAATCGTATGCAACACCGTTAAAAGACTACTTTTGTGTTCGGTCAGTGCATACATCTATCTTACATTGCCCCTCCCAAAACATTTCCCACATTTCTTCCTTTTCTGTCTATGAGTTCACTCATCTTGGTCTCTCTTTTTTTTGGATTTACTATATGATTGTTTGTATTTACTCTTGTCATGCTTAATAAAATCCTCTACAGAATTGCACTACAATCCAAGGGCTGTCAGTACCGGGTGCAAATATTGTGGGTTAATAGTTCTTTTTAAAATTTATCTAATAAACAACCCTAGCTTAAAAGGGACAAGCAGGATGTTTAGACAAAGATGAGACTGCACACATATGCAGGCTGATCTTTGTCTATACCTCCTACCGAAACAGGAATATTCCGGGTTCACCATGACAATGGGTAATTAACATGTTTACCGGAATACTAACATTATGTATATTTATCGGAAACACAGTTGGTGCTGTAATTGCGTGCAAAATGGACGACACAGAACTTGAACTGTAAAGTTACAGATTACTAAAGCGTAACTTGAAACTATTGACATATTTTGAACTTTATACAAGGATTGTCCTCACAATTGTCAGCAGCCTATGGGTACACTTAATATATTATTGAGTTCTGAAGTTCTGATTTGTTTTTTTGAATTGGGTTTTACTCCGCTTTCTCTGAAGTTCTGAAAAAAAGGTGTTATCAAACTGGACTGAGGTTGTTTGATATGGGAAGCAATCAGTATGTTGAATTCGAACTTTTATCACATAAGTTATCTACCTTTACAAAAAGCTTGAGTTTGCGTAATAAATATCGACTCTGGCTAGATTGCGTGTTTACAGGCAGAAACCATTCAGTTTTAGCTTTGACTCTAAAAAACTTTGCTCAGGGACATATAAACATGAAAAGATGCTCGACCCAGGAGTAGAACCCAATTCTTTGACCTCTACCCAGTCATAAGCTAACAATAGCCCACCGAGCCTAGAATGACAAAACTTAAAATTATAAGGTAATCTATAAGGAACTATTTTTTCTAAAAAAATTACCAGACGACACAGTTATAGGCAAAACCAAATTGAAAGAGGATACAAACAAAAATTCAAAGTCTGCGAATACATCGAAATTGAGTGTCTAATATAGAAACAAAAATGCTGAGAAAACAACAAATTCCTCCAAACAAGAATTTTTTCTCTTTTTTACAATGTTTTACCTTACAATTCCTTTAAGCGTAAAAAAAGTCGGGATTGTTTGGTTATGGGTAAAATGCAGTAATAAGCTCAGGTGTTGGAAAATTGTTTAAAATTATTTCATGTCCGGTTATGTCTATATTTATCGCAATATTTTGAAATTCTATCCGTGTATACCATATTTTGTGCAAACGGGCGTGACAAACTGAACAAAAAAGACAAGGTTAAACGAAAATTGTTTCTGACGTGTCAGGCGAGAAAGAGCATCCGACAACAGGCGAAAACTATTGCTTTTAGTCAGATCTGGACAAATACAGAGGTAGAGGCAGTGTGAAATTGGTCATTCTCCCTTACTCTATTGATACTGATACATTGAGTTCCTAATTCCGTATATTTGTCTGATGAGTATCAATTTTAATATCTACATAAAAAATACTACAGCTTGAAAGGAGCGTAGTTACGTTGTTTTGTGGATTCACGACTAAATATGAAATATGAAAAGTTTTTTTTTTCACCAACAGGTTTTTATATATATATATATATAGTGTAACCCATTACCAGACAGCAAAATTCTAGACTGGTCCAAGTTAAAAGGAGTTGCAGATGACAATGTTTGTTAAAAGCAATGTCTTCATTTGACACAATGTTTTCACAATATATAATTATTCATTTTTTGGGGGGGGGCGTCCAAAAGCGTCATATAGTGGGAATGGGTAAATGGCAACAAGGGAAATTTTGATTGGTCATTTAACAGAACAACCCCTCTCAAGATTGAGTTTAGTCCCAACTTTTATTTTGAGTAAATGCTTCTGTGACATCGTAACCGCTGGGCCCTTTCATAGAAGTGGTCGTTATAAAAGCCAATTGTCTCTAAATAATAAATTATCAACAGCGTGTCTCGTAGGAAATCAAGCAATTGACCAATCGCGACTGCCAATCAAGGAAACGATCGACCAATCAAATCATTCATTTAATCCGTAGTTGAGGTTTGAACTTAATTTTTTAGCTCTCACGTACATTCACGGGTACGCCTGTAGTTTAAACACTTGTTCCTGATTGAGTTATTTTATATTTACACGACTTAAGTTGGATATTTGACTCAAACGGTACACCATAACACTTTCTCGTTTTTTCCCAAATTTTTAGACATGCCAAAATTGAAAGAATTAAAAGTATGTGCAATTTGGAAAGTAGTCAACCTACAGGGTAGAAAATATTGTGGGAAAAGAAGAAATTGCTTGTTACAAGATTTTTTCCCTTTTCCACAATGTTTCATGAAGCATAAAATTACAGGAAAGTAAAAACCAGGGATTTAAAGGAAAGTGTCAATTAATGTAGTACATAGAACGATAGGAAGACATAGGTAGGAACAACAGTCATCACAGTATATCTGAAATACCATTAAATTGGCTTAAATCCCACGCAACAAAGAAAGGTTATAAATGGCATATTGGTATAAAGGGAATGTAGCAAATAATAGGATATAGTTAGCAAAGCAGACAATTGTATTCAACGGGTATTTGTTTAAAAAAATAATATCGTGCAATTGTAAAATGCACATTACTGTTCATTTGATAAATGGGTATATTTGGATTTATATGCATAACGCACAGGTAAGATTTTATTCCAAAATTCCTAATTTATTTGATGTTGGTAGTTTGTTTCTCCCCTTTCTGTCTGACAAAAATCACACTCATCTCAACCGTGAGGAGCGCCAAAGTAAGACGTGTCCAAATCCAAAGGTTTTGCAGACGATAATTTAAAGTCTATTTCATTTGAAAAATAATCAATCAGTAGGGTAGAAAAATTTGTGGAAAAAGAAGAAATAGCTTGTGACAAGCATTTTTTTCTATTCCCACAATGTTTTCTAAACTATAAAAACACAGGGTCGTACAGCCCAAGGTTTTAATAGAAACGGGTGAAAACGGCTGCAATGTTGTTTCTTAACGTTATCTTAAAGTTCCGAAATTCTTTGATTGTACAACCAAAATACATTGGGTCTATTCCTAGGAAATGTTCCCTCCTAAAATAGAGAACCCAAAGACAGCGCTTTCATAGAATCGCTGTATAACGCAACATAAAATCGATATACAAAGTAAATACACAGAAATCCGTGTTCGGGTATGTTTAGCCGGTGCGTCATTTAATGGAAGGAATCTTACTTCATGATTTCCAAGGAGACCGTAGGCGCGAGGCCAGCACCTCTTGAACCCATTATCAGACGACAAAAGTTTAGACTGTTACAAGCTCAAAGGGGTTAATGAAATCTTATTTTTTTTGTATTTTGAAGTAGGAAATATGGTGGGAAAAAAGGAAATTACTTGTAACGAGCAATTTGTTAATTTTCCACAATATTTTACGAAGCTTCTTTTTCTTTGTGAAGTCAAAAAACGTTAATTTTAAGGAAAGGGTTAACCCAGTGTGGACCAGTGTATTTTGAGTGTCTGCTAAAGCAGGGGTCGGCACTTACACTGATCAGTCCCCAAGCCCGAGGCCTGGAGCTTATAGGGCGGACTGGTAGATGCCCTTAGCTTCGGGTCCCTTGGGCCTGTAGTTCTTCTTATTCAAAATCAATTCATAATGATTCTCCCTTTTTTGTCCTTACCCAATCAATCATTGCTTTTCATTAAATATCGATATTTAACCAAGGCACACAGTATGGGAAAAGAAGAAATTACTTGTATCAGCCAATTTCCTCTTTTCCCACATTGTTTTCCAATCAATATTTTCCTTTCATTCATACGCACTACACCGTTAACTTCATGATGCATGTATTTCTATATTGCATAAAGTGACAAAAGACTTCGGACTTTCGATATCAGAGAGGGAGCTGTAAGAATTTGACCGACTCTTCCTGTATTTAGTTAGTGTCGAACCTTGCAAAGGAATCAATGCACGTAATCAGATCGGAAATCGCTAACTACTAATCACAAAAGTTTTGCAGATTCCCAGCCTTTTCGAAAGAAGAAAATTAAATTATCATAATAGATCTAATTGTGTATTACAAACTCTCAAACAGTGAATCTTGAATTCATATAAAAAAAATAACCAAAACATTGTTGAACAACATTTTGTAAAAAACAACTATATTATATGTAATCCGTCAAGCAGGATGGACCTGCTTTAGAATGCGAAAAAATAAACCACAGCCAGGGTCGATTCTATTCTATTTGTTGAAATGTCTAAATGTAAAATGGTGATTTTACATAACTGCATTTTCATTTATGAAATATCAACCTTAATCAAAATGTAATTAATCCGATCTCTTCAACAAATACTTCTGTTATTGGGTCCCCGGCACATCCCTCAATTTGTTACAGAGTACATGTAGTCGGAGCGTTTGCAAAATGTCGTATCTACAGTTTTATCAAAGCTGTAGTTACAGTTTGCTGGCGAACCGACGATATAAGCCCTTGTGTGACATTTCCAACCATTTTACATATTGACAGCAAGTCAAAGCAAATGCATCGCTTCGAGTAAGTATCAATCTGTAAAGCGTACAATCCGCACAATCTGATCTGAGTCTTTAAGTGGCGCACATATGTAATAGTTGGAATGCTCATATTTTTTTAGCAAAATTGGTACCTAAGATACTTACTTTTGTACAACCTACTTAGAAAAAGGACACAATGATTGTAACGAGCAATTTCTCCTATTAGGCCTACCATAATTTTTCCCTCTCTGTGCGTCGAAACGAGGGACTGTGTTGTAATGTGTTTAAAACCAATGTTTCATTTTCAAACCAATTTATTTAGGCAAATGTCTAAAAACATAACAATATTATTTGCCCTTGAAAATATTGAACTATCTGAAAAAGTATTGATTTTGCTTTATTCGGAAAACAAGCATAAAGTTATTGTTATTGGAAACGTGACACAGCATACGGATTGACGCTGCGAATGAAAAGATAAAGAACAATTGACCAATCAAATTGTTCATTTAGACCGGAAGAGTCATGAGGAACTACGACATTTATTTCAAACATTTTCTTATGTGGGTTAAAGCGAAGTTTATGAAGCCCACCAACGATTAATCTTTTGTTTTCTATCCCCGTCGGACATTTTACAAAATGGTGACGTTTAGTTCCTCAGTCAAACTGTCGTGTCGGGTTTGGGTATTTGATGGTACTCGCGATCTGTCAATCGCGTTAAAACTTTTTATATATGTCCTAAGTTTTGTCTTTTTGAAAGTGATCCTTACTAAAACCGAACTTGCATGCGCTCCGAGTGTAGAGAGAAACTGACCCAAAGCCTCTTTAAACTATCATAAAAAGTTCTGAATGCCTTGATTGACGATCAATTGGATTTGCGCACCTGAGCTGCCATGCACTGACGCATTATATAAATATTGACCGATCGGAGCAGCCACCCAAAGAATCAACCAATCAATCAGATTATTCATTTAGACAGGAACTGAACTTTGAGCTCCGACATTGGCCAACATTCATATGAATCATTTTTGTTTGTTTGGCGACTTAACCGTCTTAACTACAGCCTACGTTTTTGCTACGTCAGTGTCCCTATACAACACTGTTTAATTTCGACGCCAAACTTCCTGTTAGTATAGAGTCAGTAGGTGTGACCAACGAAGTCATTGGGCGGGGATGCAGGAGTCTAAATATTTAACCCATTCTCACACAATCCCTCCTTTTTACGCTCCTCCAGAAACTCCTTACAAAACATTGTGCAAAATTAAGAAATTGCTTGTATCAAACAATGTCTTCATTATCAACAATGTTTTCCATCGGAAAGACAAAGATTTTAAAATTCCACCATCTTTAAATTGTCGTCTGCAACATATTTCGGGTTTGACTAGGCCAGTCTAATATTTTGTAGTGTGATAATGGGGCTAAAGGACGGCGTTTAGAGTATGTCCGTTTTAGCTTCGTAATAACTGAAAAGTATAAGACTTTGTAAAAAGATCCTGGCATTAAGCGGTTGATAGACACACAGGGTGTTGGGCATACAATGAAACCCTTTGTATTTTTTTATTCAACAAAATCCAATTCCAAACCAGGAAGTTATGGCTATTCAAAACTCGTGTTGGAGAACTGCATGCATATAGATTGACATGTAAAATGAGTATCAGACGCTTTGAATAATTACCTGGGCCTTAATCTTCCTTTTTCAAACGATTGATATTGCTAAGATTTGCATTGATGTGTAAAATTCAAATACATTTCTAAAGTCAGATAGACAAAACAGAGAGAGAAAGAGAGAGAGCGGGGGGGGGGGGGGGAAAGAGGGATGTTTTGCTTAATAAAACTTAATAAATTAAACCATAGAATTACATTTCAGTAAACCTCCTGTAAAAAAAAAGATAATGTAACCGAACTCTATTCAAATAATGGCAAAATGAAACATTATACCCTTGAAAACATTACAACAGTATTTGATTTCTTGCATTTTCATGCAAGAGGCACATTTATGTGCATTAACACATTGCTCTCCCTTAACTCTTTACTACCGTACAAATCCGATTTTTTACACCATCAAGAAAAAAAAACTTAAGAAAGCTTATTGTAGAGGAAAGGAATTGCTTGTTTCAATATCTGTAACATCTTTAAATCTGGACAAAAACAAAATCTTGTCCTCTAGCGATGGATCAACTAAAAAACCTTTAAATGGAATATATATTTTTCCATTTGTTGTCTTTTGTTTTCTTCAGCAATTTTCAATCAAAAGCGCTTTTGATCCTATTAGATTCAAATTGTGTTACTTTGCAAAATTCATTGTGACTGACACATAAAAAAGATAAGTTGGCGATCTAAACCTCGGATCTACAGCTTTAATAAGTCAAACCAACAAACATGCTTATCATAAATGTCGGAGTTCATGGTTTACTTCGAGTTTAAATTGACAACGGCGATCCGTCATAGGTTTCTAGATATTTGATATAAACATATTTTATTTCACAAAACATGAAATGGGGTCGGACCACAGTTCTATCGGTCCTTCCCCTACAATACAAAGAACATTGACAATGGCAACTATTCAGAATATACATACATGTAGTTACTAATAAGAATAGTAACAAGTTCGAACTGAGGGAGAGATTAAGAAGGTGATTGAGAAGAAAAATGAAAAATTGAATGATATATTAAAAAAGGAAGGAAATAAACTATAATTTCTGAACTGAGGGAGAGATTAAGAAGGTGATTGAGAAGAAAAATGAAAAATTGAATGATATATTAAAAAAGGAAGGAAATAAAACTATAATTTCTCTTTCGCGTCCCTGATGGACGGGCTTTTGGTTCAAAAGGAAGCGACTGTTGGCTTAGTCAGGCAGGTGGAGCTCTTGAAGAGGTTCTTTTGAAAGTAATTTAGTTAGTAATTGAGTAAAATTAATTAAGTAAGCCGGGGATGTCTTTAAGTGGCTGTCTTAAACAGGTGGGGGACTTACAAAGGTGTTGGTCATGCTGGATTGACTTCAGCAGTGAGAGGGCCACCATAACACATTCTTTACTTGCTTGTTAACCTATTCCTAAAGTCATAATTTTAAACTGATCAAAGTTGGAAGAGGTTGTAGACGTCAAAACAAGGTTTGTTTTAGCTGAATAATAATTGCCATAATAGATAGATAGCATTGTGAAAAGAAAGCAATGTTTATGCAAGGAAATTTCTTCTTTTTCAAAATATTTTCCCTAGCCATTAAAATGCGGGTTTGTGTGGTTATTAACAGTTCGCTCAGCTCAGACACGATATTAACAGGCGTTAATTTGAAAAATTTGTAACAAAAAGTGAAACGGTTGGTTGCAGACCTAAATGTCGTAACTACAGCTTTAATAAGCTGTGTTTACGACTTTTAAGTCACCAAACCAACAAAAACGGTTCGCATAAGTGTCAGTGAATGTTGCAGTTCAAAGTTCACTTCGGTGTAAATAAACGATTTGTTTGGCATTGGCGATCCGTTAATTAGTTTACTGTCTCCTTTGATAATACCAGATCTCCAAAGATAAAGCTGTATGTAAAATAGACACCTTTGAAACTTTTTGAAATCAACACGATTATTTTGACTACATGTAAAGAAATGGCTACAATATTTAATTTATATATTTCTTGCAGGTGTAATAATATGAACACAGAAATGTTGCCGTCTGTTGAAGATATTGTTTGAAATTGTGTTGTAACGCCCACATATAGCTTTTTGAGGAATATGTTAATTCCATCGTAACGAACAGTTGATAATGTTACGGTTTGGAACTTTGAACTTGGTTCTGTGACAATAACAGTGGCTAGCTAATAACTTTTGTATAAACTGAGTGCCCTGAATCGATGTGAAGTATGGCTGGGCAAGTGAATGGAATGGGTGAATGTAGTAATGCACTGACAATTGAACAAATTGACAAGATCGAGGAAGTATTTGATGCTATCATTCTCGGTGAAGATCATGGTATTGAAATGGACGGACTTGAAACTATAGATGAGATTAAACGGAGGATGAAATGTCATCTGAATATGAAATCTAACCAAAAAGAGAGAGTAAGTATCTTAAGTAAAATATTTAAGCAAAGGGACATAACCCGACATAATCAAAATTTTAGCAGAAGTAAAAAAAATTCATTTTTAACAGTTTTTTTTCTGAAAAGAGAAAAAAGGAAACGATGCCCTCTTCTAACAGAATTCGTCATAAAGTAGTAGAAATTTAGATATATTTAATTTTATATGAAACAGGGCAGGAATGTGTTCTTCATTGATCTTATAAGAAAAATAGCTAATATTTTTTCACTTAAATTTGACTACAGGATTACCTTGGTCTAACACTCGCCAAAGAAAGTATTTTAAACCATTCTTCAGGTCCGAGTACCCTCCCATGAAAAATAGTTAGAAACATTTCATTTATCATATACCTCTTTGAGTGTGAAAAAATATTATTTTGGGAGAAAAAAGAACAACAATTCTTAAATTTTAAGTTTTGAATAAACACTAAGATATTTAGAACTTGTGTCGTATTAAGAACACCATGCACGCCCAACGACGATATGTTCAATCTAGATTCGGAAAATGTCTAAAGACTACGCATTCTTGCCAGAGTCGATATTCTGCGCCCTGCCAACGTAGCCCTTTTTGCTTTACTTGTCACATTTTGAGTGTTTATTTATTGCTAGTTTAAATCATTGCCTATTCTAATTTCGGATGCAATTTTGCAAAAAACGATTACAAAGAAATTTTGTACAATCTAATCGAAAGGAGAAAATTACTACAATTTTACCCCCAATTTTTCAGTTGATACTTAAGATAAGCGGGCTGGGAGACATAGACAAGAAAAAGAGAGTTAATCTAATGAAGATGGTGAAGGCTGTACGAGACATGTTTCCATCGAATGTGAATATGGGTAAGACAACTAGACAAAATATGGTAGAGGAACTCCTGTCGAAAGATGGAACCACGGAGAATATCCGAGAAGATTGTGATGTAAGACTGGCCAGTCTTAATGAGAAGGAATGTTGTCTTCTAGTCGCAGGTAAACCATTCAAAGTGGAGTCTCAAATAGCCTCATGGCTCAAGGTTGGGGAGTGTCAAATAGCCTTTGGGCTCTAAGTTGGGGAGTGTAGAATAGCCTAATGGCTCCAAGTTGGGGAGTGTCAAATAGCCTCGAGGCTCAAAGCTGAGGAGTGACGAATAGCCTCGGGACTCAAAGTTTGGAGTGTCAAATGGCCTCGGGGCTCCAAGTTGGGGAGTATCAAATAGCCTCGGAGCACTAATTTGGGAACGATTTTTCAATCTCAATTAAAAAGGGAAAGCGAAGGAGATAGGGGAAGTGAGAGAGAGAGAGAGAGACATACATACATACTGACAGACAGAGAGAGAGAGAGAGAGAGAGAGAGATAAAGAGAGAGACGGGGTTAAAATGGAGAAATAAAAAGACAGACAAAGAGAAAGAGACAGAGAAAAGAGTGGAGAGGACAGAAAAAATACCCGTTTTCTGCCCATTTAATACAATTCTGAGGAAATCCCTTGATCGCAGGTATAAGATTTTGAAAATACGTGTCCCATATTCCCAAGAGGAAGGACTTTAGTCCCAAAGATAGCATTTGAATATTGTAGAAACTCTTTAGAGATTAAATCATGGTATTCAATTCATATTGTCTAACCGCGGCGATCTCCATGTAGGCTAACAACATAAAGCTTTTTCTCAAATGAAGATGTCTGTTTAGACACTTACATCTATACAGCTAACTCAAATTTTAAGACTGTAGCTTCAATTCAACCCAAAGATGGCAAAAACTAGTTGTGTTTACTATTTACTACACGGAAACACATTTTGAGACATCGACGGCACAAAGCTGTGGAACATACTGTACGAAAAGGAGAATATTTGAAACTAGTCATTTATCCTCTTTCCGCAAAGTTGTCTACCTTTTTTGTCATTTAATTTGCAATCTTTATTTCGAAATATTATCTGCAACTCCTTTGAACTTAGACCAGTTTAAAATTGATGCCATCGACAATTCGCCCAGGGATCTTCCGGGAATTCTGTTTAAGAAACAAAGAATATATTTTTGTTTTCATTGAAGTATGATTCTTAAAACTTAATCACACTAACGTATGAATACGTGCAGCGGATTCACACATTAGTATAATTAAGTTTTTTGGTTCATTATTCGGTGAAAACGAAAAACGTTCTCTTCATTTCTGATAATAAGATGCCATTAAGCAAATCAAAGTAAATGTTTTACTAGTTTTGAGTAAAATCTTATGGATCTACTTTGTGCTAAAACATACAAAAAGGGTGAGTGCTCAAAAATTTGTTGATGGCAGTATGAAAAAAAGCAGTCATTCAAAATTATGTAATCTTTAAACACGAAACTAAAATTAAATCATCAAAGATTACGTTGAAAAAATACATGACAAATCTGGGTTGGTATTATAGGAAATAAATGATTCATTTAGACCAGAAATGAGTTTTGAACTTCGCAATTGGCCGCCATTTTGTTAAAGCTTTTTTTTTTGTTGGATTGGCGACCTAAACGCAAGTAACTACAGCTTATTCAATTTGTCCATGATTTCACACAGGTGAATCTTCAGCCGGTAAATCTAGTCTACTGAACCTGATTCTGGGAGAGGAACTCCTCCCCTCACATATGCTACCTTGCACCTCCACAATCACAATTATCAAATACAGTCATCGACGGTGCGCAAAGATCCTCTACAAAGACGGCAAAATGGACAACATAGAGAATCTAGATTCGGAGGGACTCCAGCTATTACAGGAAAGAGCGTACTTCAATAAGAAAACGGACCCCAAAAAGCAACAAGAGGTTTATGAAAGACGGAAACAGGGTCACGATGTGGCGGAAATACAAGTCTTCTTGCCATTGCAACTGCTCAAAGTAATTTGCATTTGTGAATCTTTATAGTTCAGCTTTTCTTTAAATAGTATATCAAATATTCAATTTGAAAATGGCTTTTGGGGCCATAAAACGGGCTTTTATATCGTTTTCCATATCCATTAAATAATAGATAAAATAAATAAATACATATCTTATTAATCCTTATTTCAAAACAAAGAGTTGTGTGAATTTGAGTTTTCGAGACAACAAAGGAATGCATAGAATTATCTTCATATTTCAAAACAGCAAGTTAAATGACATACTTCCTCAAAATATTAACCAAATCATTTACTATGCGTGCTAAACTGTAACAGAGAAAGGCTATTAAACATAGTTCTTTCTAGGCAAATTTTGTCAATCCATTTCACAATGATTTGAAAACTGTCTCGAAAAATCTAGGTTGCCTGGTAGTATATTCCAGACAGTGCGCCGTTTCTTGATAATAGTATCGTGAATTTTCTTGCATTTCGTTTTTTTACACTAATGTCCGCAGATGACATCGAGATTAATTCATCGCGATAAAAGAACTCAGTCAGTGTGCTACCCAAGTTCGCCACTGAAGTTCAAAAACTTGTTTTACGTGACAACGGTAATGACGGATAAACCCTGCAATTTACATTTACTCTTTCCTGTAGACCTGTCTAAGTTCAAAGGTTTAATTTTAAAAATAACTATTTAGTATGGAATGAAAATTGCGGAAAAGGAAAAAATTGCTTGTTCAAGCAATTTTTTCTTTTTGTACAATGCTTTCTCAATTAGAAAATCAAAGGGATGTATAAAACAGGGATTGAACAGGAAAGGATTAACCCTTTCCTATTCAAACCACTGTTTACGACCTTTGGAAAAGATTTTGGAAAATGAATTAATTACTTTAAAAGGCAATTGCTTCATTGTCAACATTTTTTTTCTTGTCAAAATTAATTTAAAAAAAACAAAAACAAAAAACATCGACTAAATATTGTCATCTACTACTTTTTTGGGCCAGCCTTAAATTCCATCTTCAGGTAATTGATTAATATGATACAACCGCGGCCAAGACGCAGTTGGTACCGCATGGGAACCTCAATCATTATGGTCTTGGGTTCGATTCCCAGTCGCGGCAAGTATCCTGTCCGACATTTGTCTCCAACCAATGGATGGATAATCGTTCACCTAAGTGGGATAGCAGCTCAGAAAGAATGTAGTGGTAGTACCAGTGTAAGAAATACAAGGAACCCATGATTTGGTTCTCCAGCCGCCACGATATGACTGAAATACTGTTAAAAGTGGACGTGATATGACTGAAATACTGTTAAAAGTGGCGTTAAACTCCATTCAAACAAATCTAATATGATATATTTATCAATTTTGTTACACGGTTCTTGAAACTACTCAGAAATTTCTAATGTTTCAACTCGTGACCTGCAAGCTCTTACTTATCATAAAAGGAACCTGACAGGTCTACCTATAGTTCAATGTTATAGAATTTACTGTCTTGAAATATGTCGTATTTTTTTTTTTTTTTTTTTGTGTGTGTGTGTGTGGTTTTTTTTTTTTTTTTTTTTGATATGCTTTGTTGGCCTTATGTCACGTGAAATATCTTTCTGTTCATTTTGGAATTAGATACAAAGCTTCGTATACCTCATCTTTAACTAACAAGGTATTTCTGAATTCCTAATTGACCGATCGCGTAGTCAATCAAAGAATCAATCGACTAATTAAATAATTTCATGTAGACAGGAAGTAAACTTTAAACTCCAACATTGGCCTAGATTAATGAGAAGCAATTTTGTTGGTTTGGCGATATGAACGTCCTAATTACAACTTATTGAAGCCGTAGTTACGACGATAAGGTTGCCAACCAAACATTATATTTATTTGTTACACGTTGCAGGTCATAATCTTTTCACAATAACGCCGTTTAAAGTAGTCGAACTCCCTGTCGAGATCAGGGGTCGGTGGAAGTGGTGAGTGGAGTCAATGGGCGGATCCAGCGAACCATTATTTGTAGTAAACTATAATTGTTTCAGACCGGGCTAGTCCTAGTAGATACACCAGGGATAGGAGAAAATGAATTTCTCGAGAATTACCTCATGGAATACATCTATTCACATCAGATACTTGGCTTTATGTACGTCATCATGACAGACAATGCTCTAGGTGTCGCTGAAGATAGGGTAAGTCTTAAAGTTTAAAGAATAAGAACGCGTTTACTTGGAATCTGACTCAGTAAATAGACTTGCATGCCTTAATTTTCTTTTTTTATATCTATTATTCTTTATATTATTGTTACAACTCATTACCACAAAATGACAATTTTTGACGCCATGAAGAAATATGATCATTGTAAACTTTGTGGGGAAAGGAGAAATTGCATGTAACACGCAATTGTTCCCTTTCTCACAATGTTTCCTACCTTATTTGGCATTTATTTTCCTCATTCTTGGAATTTCTTTAATCCTTTTGATAAAAATACCATTTGAACAAAATGCATGTGGTAAGATAAAGGATTTATATATAACAGAAATCCCCCTAAAGCTGCTTTTTGTGACAACGTCATCAAAACACAAAGTCATGGTGTATATTAGAAGCCGGGCACTAGAGATCTACAGAGAGGTTGCACAATAAATCTGGATTAAAATGTATTGCGTTTTGCCAACAAGTTCTGAGGTCGCCCATTGTCATTACGTGGTTGATGGGACATACTTCCGATGTCTGTTTTCATCACCTGACTGCAATGTCACTAGCTGACAAACACTTCGTTCATTCGCTTGGCGACATACTGTAGATATCGGTCTTTTAACCCTTTCCTGTTTTTAAAAAATTTACACCAGTCCAAATTAAAAAAAAGTTGCAGACGACAAATGAAAATGAATGTTATTTGAAAAGCAACCGACCTATAGGGTAGAAAATAGTGTGGGAAAAGAAGAAATTGCTTGTTACAAGCAATTTCTTCTTTTCCACAATATTTTCTTATGTATAAAATCAATATGACGTAAAAACAAGTGCTTGTGCAGGAAAGGGTTAAGTCGAATATTTGGGTTCAAGGTAAGGCTCAGATCATGTGCGCCAAGGAGCACTTTGTTGTGTGGATTTCTATTTTGAATGTGCGAATGGTACAAGGCACGTCCACCATGTTTGTGGCGTATTGTACAAAAACGGAAAGACATGTTGAATTACAATCATCATTAAATCTGGCAAGAAGTGCCAACGATTTCAAAACAATTAGTCAATTTTGGACATAGTTTGATATTACCATTGAGAGCAACATGTAATCTTATAGCATTTTCATCCAAATTCTCTTTCGATACACACTTGAATTTTCAGAAAAAAATGTGCGCATAACGGCAGCAAGCGTATTGAACATATTTTTTATATTCAAGAGCTGCTGAGCGAAGATATATGCTATCGATATCCAATATCCAAAAGAGTGGCTTGGAATAGCTATTCGATTTAGACTATCGCGAAAAAAAATCGAGAAAGAAATTATAAACGTTTGACAAAACATTAAAGCATATTTTGAGGACGTTTCTTTTGGAGTTAGGTATAAATCAACATGTTAATTAACCCATTTCCGCATTATGACGATTTGTAACACCCCAAGGAAAAAAAACAAGGATCAATATATGTTAAATGGAAAAAAATATGATCGCAATGAACAATTTCAACATTTTCTAAATGTTATCAACCAAGAAAGTTGAACAAATCTAAAATTTCATAAACTCAAATTGTTGTCTGCAACTCCTTTCCATTTGGACGAGTCTAAAATTTTGCCATTTGATTAATCACACATCTAAATTCGCATACTCAGAAAGATAATGTGTCATTTTTTTTTACTTCACTTCGTATTTTGCAGCTTGTCAATCTAATGAGCCTAATCATCAAAAGTCAGAGAAACAGTAAAGATATCATAAAATTCGACCCAAATGCGGCGTTATTTGTATGTAACCGCTGGGATATGGTACATGCCAGAGAACGACCAGCCGTCCGCAAGAATGTCCTTAAACAACTAGCCAAGTGCTGGCCGGAGTTTGATAACTCCAATGCTGTGTTTTTCTCGACAGCAAATGCCAAACGTGAGATTAAAGCTAACGTCAACTATGCTACTGAAGATTATGTTGCACTGTTGCATGGTATCCATAAACTGGTTGATACTTCGCTTGACAAAAGGATTAATGCCTCCTACAAGTAAGAATACATTTCACTTTCATATATTTTCGCTCGTGGGGAAAACACATCGTCTTCATTTCTACTCTAATTTTAACGTCCAATTACTGTCCAAATGCTTTCAAATAAGAATCAAGATTTATGCCATGAAGTCCAAATTTTTTACCCATCGTCGAAAATATTTCTTCAGAAGATGAAATATGTTTCGTTCATCTGTCCTTTAGTCCACTAGTTTTTAGGCAGAAAGTAACCAAAGAAAAGTCTTAAAGCTATCATCACGAAACTCCATGATGGAATTTCTCTTTTAGGTGTGGTATACTCAAATGATCGTCTTAACAGTGATTAATTGAGAACACACTTAAAGATCTCGGGAAAAATATAGGAAAATATTGCAATCCTATATAGAGGCAAGCGGTAAAAACTTTGGTAAAATTTGGAAACAAAGTCATGCTTGCAAGCGTGCTTTTAATTCTTTGATTTAAAGAAAAACAGAAGTGCTTGTAATACTGTAAATTTTATATCTCTACAACGGCATATATTTTGCGAATGGCTTGAAATATACATGGGCAAATTATAAGGCTAGTACGTCGAAAATATTATCTAAATCTGTACTGATCAATTTTCAAGAGGTTACATGATTAAACATGAAAGCGATGTAGTACAAGCGGAAATTTTGAGTCTCGACAAATTATTCGCTGCTGTTAATGAAATTTCGATAGGCAAACTATATCATTCATTTAGATCGGAAGTGAAATTTGGCTTGATCTTTTAACACTGTGTTCCTATTTAAATACGGTCTTAAGTATATATTCATTGTACTGGTTTTATTGCAGATCCAAAAATCTGCATGTACAAATACAATAAGACGCACCGTAATCATTGGCGAGATCTTGGCCGTTTTTAAAATATGTAGTTAGGAACGTTAAACATAAACAAATTAAACATGTCGTTTGTTGACGACAAGCTACAGTTGCGACGTTCAAGTCGCCAAATCAACAAAATTGTTTGGTATAAATGGCGGAGATCAGCATTCATTCCGATCGAATTGAATGGTTTGATTGATCAAACGATCTTTAAATTGACAGCGGCGATCCCCCGAATTTAACGTTACATGAAACTACCGAGATCCGTGTTTCCTGATTGGTTGAAAGAATTGTTTCATACCCCCATGAATATATTGAACGGTACAATCTTAAATATACGATTTTAAAGATACGAGTGTTTTAATAAGTATAAATGAACCATATGAAGTGAATAGATTTTAGTTCACGGATGTATGAAATCATAAAAACCTCCTTAACTTCATGGATTTCCGTCTCATACCTCATGAAAAAATCTATATGCATAAAGACAATATTTTATAGATGGCTTGGTACAGTATTACAAAGAAGTATTCACTATTTACGAACGATGGTTAATCGGTTGGATATGTCAGAAAAGAAACGTCAAGACCAGAGCGTACTGACCCGTCAAAAATTAAAAGCACTCCGACAGAGATCGGAGGATACGGTGAGGAAATTGTATCAAGATGCAGAGGAAGCTGTAAAGACAGTGTGCACGCAGGTATGTTTTTACATTTTCTTTGTTTAGAATTTCTGATACATTTAATAAAATCATACGATGAATTATTAATTTTGAATTGGCACAAACATGTTATCTTTCTATTTTCAATCAATAATTATCATTAATTTCATTTCTCACTACAACAGTTCAGTACAGAGAGATGCCTTACTTTCGTCAATTTTTTCCCTGCTTTAAATATGGGATTTCGATGTAAAAGACGATTTATTTTTAACAAATATTGCATGAAATGCCCTACTTAAAAATATATGGTTTTTGGAACAACTGTTCAAGGTATTTTATATTATATGGATTTAAGAAGTTTACACACTATCCTGAGGGCTTTTGAGCTCGATTTTGAAAACCGCTTTCAAGAAGAGCGTTTCTCGCATAAAAAACCCACAATGAAAGGAACAATAGTGAAGCCTATGATCGGAGATATGACAAAATACTGTCGGTGAGCTTACATAAGCTGTATTTACTTTTTTCGGTCGCCCATATTAGCATGTTTGTTCTTTAAAAGGATGTGTACATACAAAGCTCGCGAGTATCGTCCCTCCCTGTTCCTTTTTGAAGGACCGTTAGTCCCGCAAAGTGAGCTCTGGCAGAAAGTTTCACTTCGATATAAAGTGGTGTAATTTTACAAAATCTATTTTACAAAATTTATGGACAGTCACATGAAACATTGTTGGATGGCGATCTAAACATCGTAGTTACAGCTTGAATAAGCTGTAGTTACGACGTTTTAAGTCGCAAAACCAACAAAAATACAACACATAAATGTCGACCAATGTTGGAGTTCAAAATTCACTTCCGGTCAAAACGAATAATTTTATTGGTCGATTGGTGGACAGTTGCGATCCGTCCATTCGCACTTGAATGTCGTATTCGATTAGACCTTTCGATTTATTTTCAGGTGCATGACTACCTGAAAACCCCACAAGCTAAAGTAAAACTTACGTGCAACTGGGGACAGAAAGAGGGAGAACTTCCAGATATGGATTTTGCGTCCGTTTCCTGGTCTTGGGCTAAAGCTCGCATTGAAGCAGCATTTGATGATAGATTCGCCGACCTTCTTGAAGAGTGGGACAAAGACGAAAACAACATCCAAACTATCGAGAAGAAATTGTTTCGCGAAGCCAAATTGAATCTCTGTGAATTGGAGTCCGAACTTGCGGATATAGAACGTCAGGTGCACGATAGTGACACAGTATCAATGGTGTCACACACTAATTTGTTGTCCTCGTTTTGTCGTTCTCTTGAAGACTTCGACAATGACGATCTACCTGATATGGAATACGGAAATGTCAGGCTATTACGTAGACTGAAGAAATTTGTAAGTAAAATGTACAAGAAAAAACAGGACGAAGCGAAACTAATACAATTTATAAAGGATCCTGCATCCGTTGCGAAACAACAGTCTGAAAAGTTACTTGAAGCGATGTTGAAAAACAAAGAGGATCGACTAGAACTGTTTGTTAGAGATCTAATGCAAAGGCCTTTCCATTATATAGCTCATTTGGAAAGCAAGATCCCAAACATGGTGAAATCAAACATGACGTTACTGGAGAAATTTGAAAAGGATCTGATAGATGAAGCCAAGAGCCGAGTGCAGTATATAGAAGCAATGGAGAAAATAGAGAAAGTTCGTCGTGAGCTGATTGATTATGGAGAAGATCATTTTTTCGCGAACGATTTTGAAGCTGAAGATATTGTGCTTGTACGCAGACCTCGTGAAGATAAGATATCATCTGTACGTGACATGTTGCGATTCAGACAATCGGTGGAAGAGAACGAATATATGAAGATACCGTATGGACTGTGGCATACAGGTATTATATTGTTGTTAATTTGATGTTTTTTACCCATTTAGGTATGTAAGTGCATATACAATAATATTCTTTGGGTTCGCGAAGAGTCAGGTTTTTATTTCAAATCCTAAAAGGAAAAATTTATACTCCCAATTTTCTTTAAACTAAATTTAAATATACCAAATAGGCAAAAAATGTCCTATCTTTGGACAGTTTGTTAACCTTTTCCTTTTTTCAAAAAAAATTAGACCTGTCCACATTCAGAGGTTTTGCAGTCGAACATCGAAAGTGGCTTTAATTTGAAATTTAACCATTCAGTAGGGTAGAAAATATTGTCGAAAAAGAAGAAATTGCTTGTTGCAAGCAATTTCTTCTTTTCCCACAATGTTTTATCAAGTATAAAATCACAGGGACGTAAAAACCAGTGGTTGTACAGGAAAGGGTTAATGGGGATACTTTGTGAGCAAGCATAGAAAGTAGTTCCATACTCTTTTTTTTCTGTATGAAACAGATTCTCAGCCATCGAGAATGCAGGGATTTTGGTAGATAAAACGACAATTAGATTATAACAGAACTTTGACAGGCACTTGTGATAATAGAATTTTAAACAAATGTTGAAATACGAATTCAATTTTGATTTGCTGATAAAAAGGTTAAACCAATCACGTACATTTTTTTTTACTGAAGTCTGACATTATGCATTTCTTTAAAAGAAATGAAAATACGCTTAACAATTTTATAGATGCAGAAATGTCCCATGAACAAAACTACGAGATTGAGTCTAAATCAACACATGCCTTCAAAAGTCTACTGTTGAAATGATCTTCGAAAGGTTATTCGTACTTTAAAAGACCATTAGGCTCAGATAATTGTATTGTTATATTTTTAAATAATTAATCTTTACATCATGCTGTACTAAATTACTTAAATCCTGGATGTGTCGTACGTAAGAATAATTCTACATTATAGTCCAGCTCGGTGAAATCCACAGGGGAAGTGAAACTCAGTCGTTAGCAGTGAAAATATACTCCTCTAAAGCCAAGGTTGAAAACGCTCTACAAGAAGTAGCAAAACTCAGGTAACGGAATCTCATTAGAGTTAGACTTTTCTTTTCAATATTTCGGTGTCTTTGTGAAATTTAAATAAAATATGTAAGACGGTTGGTCAGAAATTAAAAAAAATGCTATGAAAATGAACAATGAATAAATTAGATGTATTTTAAAATCCCTCATCAATATTGGTTTGGAATGTATTTTAAGTCTTATTGTAGAGAAAAATATTTCTCAATGTCGATCGGTTTTTTAAGATTGGTGTTTCGACATTTGAAGTTGTAATCTGAAACAACGTACGATATTTTGATAAAAAAATTCGTATAAAATCCTCGACGTTTTACATTTTTACCTATTAACGTCATTTATTTATTGCGGTGGGTAATCTAACTTTGTAAATTTGTTTCTAGACGCTCTGAACGTAAATAATACGTTATTTGTATAGTCAACCAATGAATGATTGGGGACAATTGAAATCATTCTACTGTAATGTTTAGCATTAACTCATTTCAACATAATGACGCTTTTTGACACCCAAAGAAAAACAATTTGGAAAACATTGTGAAAAATGAAGAAATGTCTTGCAACAAGGAGTTTCTTCATTTTCTGCAATGTTTTCAACCCAGAAAGTCGAAAAAAATCTAAAATTTCATAAATATTTAATTGTCGTCTGTAACTCCTTTCCAATTGAACAAGTCTCAAATTTTAGATTTGTTAAAAAGAGCTATTTTCTAAATTAACTATCTATGTTCTAGATGCCTTCTGAACAATGACGTGTGTATCGCCGAATTTCTTGGAATCTACCAACAAAAGGACATAGCAGCTCCGGCACTCATTTATTCCGGAAATCTGATTTCTCTGAAACATTTTCGAGAAGGGTCGAAACACTTTGATTACAAGATGGAAGTGAAGATCCAGACGGAGCTGCTAACAGCCTTACAATACATCCACTCTAAAGGCTTGGTACACATGGAACTGAGAACATCTACTCTAACGGTATGTCTTATTACAGAATTAACATTTATGTTGAGATGATATTTTAGTACACCCAATCCCATTTAAGCGACCAACTCTATTAACCCTTTCCTGTACAATCACTGGTTTTTACGTCCTTGCGATTTTATACTTGAGAAAACCTTGTGGGAAAAGAAGAAATTGCTTGTAACAAGCAATTTCTTCTTTTTCCACAATATTTTCTACCCTACTGAATGGTTATTTTTCAAATTAAATCCACTCTAAATTTTCGTCTGCAAAACCTTTGAATTTGGACAGGTCTACAAAATTTTGAAACAGGAAAGGGTTAAGTGACTTTCATCAAGCGACCAGCATCAAAATTCCCTTACCAATATCAAAGGATCTTCATAATTGGACGTTATTTATCACGATAAATTTATCATAACTAAATTAAATAACTATATTGGTAGATCTTATTCAAATCGTCTCAATGAGATCCATCAACAAATGATTAAGCGAGAATCAAGCAGTAATTTATGTATGCAGACGAATGCTCCCTGGCCGTCCCTTGGGTGGTCGTTTAATTAAGAGATGAAGAGAATATTTTTTGTTTTCATGGAGGTATGAACCGAAAAAACTAATCACACTGTATGAATACGCGAAGCGGATTCATACATAAGTGTGATTAGTTTTTTCGTTTCATACCTCCATGAAAACAAAGAAATGTTATCTTCATTTCTTATAATTTAATAGCATCGAGCGAAAAATACAACAACTTTACAAATTTTGATACCTTTTTGTATGGAACTATTTCATGCGGAAGCATACAAAATGGCTGCGTGCTAAAAATTTTGTTCATGGAGGTATGAATTAAATTTTTCGACCAATTAGATCGCTCGTTTTTGATAGACGAAACTAACAATTAAATTATTACAAATTTGACTGCATATACATGTACCAACTGTGCGTTAGTACGGCAGATTGCTGGCATATCAATTGATATCCGACAAGTCAGTTTAACTGATATATCAAACGACCATGAGAGATTCATGACGAGGGGCATAAAACAAAGGGTAAGACGTATGTTAGCGACCTAAGGTCGTAACTTCAGCTTGAATATGTGATGTTTATAATGCTTAAGTCACTAAAGAGAGAAAAAATGCTTAAAATGAATGTTGGAGGTCAAAGTTCACTTCCGGTCAATATAAATGACTTAATTTGTCGATTTTTCATTGACCTTCCTGATTAGTAACTTAATAAATCGATTTGATTATATGTCAGGGAACGGGTCAACTTTCGAGCTAATGAAAATTCAATTTAATGCGTACTTTAACAAATCCAAATCGAACAAATCGAAAGGTGTTTGCATGTCTTCATGCTCAGCTCTGTTCGCTTAATAATGAATGACAAAGTTTGTTCTGATTCTACAAAATGATAAAACCTTTTTATATGAATATCGTTTCACAGTTAAAAGAAACCGGGGAGGTTAAGATTTCCGGGGCTTGTTTGCCGAGACCAGCAGACTTTCCGGTATTAGATGATACGAAGTTCGAAGCTGGAGATTTTGTTTACTTGGCACCGGAAGTATTACGACAACGATGCTTGTACATCGCACCTGCTGACATGTATTCCTTTGCGCTTCTTGTTCTCGAACTCCGCACGGAAAACTATAAAGTATTTGCGGACAAAAAATCTATTTCTTTATCGAAGTTTAAGAAAGTTTGCCCAAGAGAACATTTAAAAGGAGAGATTTACAATATTCAATATCCAGAAATTTTCCAGGATCTACTTTCCGAGTGTTTGGACGAGGACATTGCGAAGCGCCCAGATGCAGCGAAAGTTTATGACCTTCTGCAACAAGTGAATCGTATAAGAGTTAGAAAGACTGCTTCGGTAGGACATATTTGGAAAAGGGGCTCTAAAAAACGATAGGATACCTACATTCTCAGATTGATTTCAGCAAAGTTTCTATTTTTGTTATCCTAAATATCTAGAAATATATATATTGATGGATTATCGAATATGACAGGAATTTTGGTAGATTTTATGTCAATTTATAGCACAGAATTCAAACGCAACTATTTTTTTCCAGTTTCATTATCAGTATTAATATATTCCATACGATAAAAAATGTAATTCTTGGCGAAGCCACCAAAAAGAACCCCGAAAATGTGCCGTCTTAATGACATACTTGTCAAAGTCATAGTAAACAACGACAACCACGTCATCTTTAGAGGGACTGAAAGATAGCTGTTTGGGTTCCATCTCGAAGTCTTAGGCATCTTTTCCGAGTATCATCAAATACGTCTGCTCATCACCCACGAACTGGATAAAATAACCATTTTCAGAACACGTGGACCAGTGATTCAAGAGGAACAATTATAAACAACATTGGTTATTGTCCTATCAAATGCATCAGTTAGTGTCGACCAAGATGTTCTGCATTGCTTCCTACTGCATTGTAGTCAGCGTCTGCTGCATCTTAATTCGATTTGCGTATTCGATTGTACACTAGATTTGGTTTTGGGATTGTTGATATAAATAACAAAACTGAGCTTTGGGCGGGACACATTTTAAGACCCCCCCCCAAAAAAAAAACTATTTTCATGAGTTTGTAGACTAAAAGCGTAGAATTATTTTGATCTCTCAAATTCATTTATGCTTTTGGATCTGGAGTATGAATCCCTTTTATTTTTTTTTAATTATTATTATTATTATTATTTTGGTTTTTTTATTTATTTCATTTTTTTCGGGGGGGGGTGTATGAATTTCAAGGTAAGTATCGATGTGTTTTTTCATGTCAAAGATTTTAATTATTTCTATACCCTCTCGTATACTTTTTCCAATACAATATTCTGAAAAGTAGTTTTGGGGAAATTATAGGTCTCTTATCAGAGAAAAACGGGGTATTTCCCTATTAGCCTACTTAGGCTATTAATCTATTTTTAGATTCAGTCGAGACAGTAGGTCATTCAAATGATGCGAATAACTGTTGGAATATCGCGTTTAGTTTCAATTACATCAAACCAACATCATCATTGAGTAATTATGTTCGCTAGTCGATTTTTTATTCTGTAAAGATCAGTCCCAAACAGTCGTAAGCGTTATTACGAATACAAACACTAACCGCAGTTTAGCGCTTACCATTTGTTGTGACATGATTAAGGACGTTGGTTGTGTTGCTTGTCAATTTCATATATCCGTTGACTTTGGGTCATATGCAAATGGGGCCATGCAATGTGGACAACCGAATTCCGTTTTATGTATAAATAACCTGGAGTTACGCTGAACTTTTCTTTATAGCCACAAAAGCCACTTTAAACCTACAAGAATTACCGCCAAGACAATATCTGACTCAAATTTATGTGTTGAATGTTCGTTTGAGCGTATCTTTCGACACTTTGCAAATTTTTTTTGTCCAGCAAGGTTTCATAAACATCGATACCTCCCTGTAAGCGCGCAATACAACAAGGCGTTCACACTTTCAAATTTAACAAAGTAATGTGTTTAGTTGAAAAATTGTACAAAGACAACAGTGAAAAGGGAAGACTGATCAATATAAAAATATTTCTTACAAAATATGTAATCTATCAGGGAATTTTTTATTAAAATTACATAAAAGATCTATAATGGATTCGTATTTTATTTCTTATTTCCTTTACTGTTCTACCCAGCTTGCGTTGGGTATGTATGTATTCCTTAAATTGCGGTGTGTCTTGAAAATATATGGCGGTTAACGACGCCATTCGTCTTTTACCAATTTCACTAAAATACAGAACGTTCCTTCACAATCCCGCTTTTTACGAATCTCAAGGGAATAAAGGAAACATCGTGAAAATCGCCAAATAGTTATTTCTTCATTTCCTTGAATGTTTTCTTCCCTTTTCTAAAAGACGAAAATTATTTAATTTCATTGACTAGGGATGACGTCTTTAAAACTCGACCAGACTTTTTTTTCCCCGTCTGGTAACTTAAAATTAAATCGAGAGCTGACATTTTAAGAGGTTTTTTAATCTTCATACGTATCGCTGTCGCAAATGCAAGCAGATCCCTTTATCTTTTTTCTTCTAACTATTTTAGATAGTATTTAGGAATGAGAGCTATGAATGCAAATGAACTCAGTTAATTATCACTTGATACGTATTCATCTATCAAAAAATAAAAGGTATGTAAAAAAAACAAAAAAACTGGACATTTGCACAAGCGGTTTTTTTTTCCCCTTTTTTTATACTTAATGATATAAACCAAACGTATGTCAGATATCTATGAATTTATGTACCAAATTTTGCCTCCAAAATATGAATAAATGATTGAAAACGGCATATATGGAAACTTTAACCTCATTACATTCGATTTCTTCATTCTTCACTTTCTGACGCCCCTCAAGAAAAACGATTTGGAAAACATTGTGCAAAATGAAGAAATTGCTTTAACGAACATTTTCTTCATTTTCCACGATGTTTTCTACGAAGAAAGTTGAAAGACCTAAAATTTCATCAACTTTTAATTGTTGTCTTCAACTCCTTTCAATCTGGACAAGTCCAGACAACATCTTGCCGGGATGGCGGGGTAGGTGACCCGATAATAATAAACAGCTTATCCTTTAAAAATCAATATACCGCTTGTTCCGGGCGAAGTGTAAACATTTTTTGTTTTATTTTTAAAAACGGGCTTTATAGTAACGTTCTTTATATAATGAACCTATACGTGACATGTTCATCAATTTTATATACAGTAAGAGAGCATATTAGACGGATCGCTGACCACGCCCACTGACCTACGATAAGGCGGTTCTGCTGAAATATCAAACGACATTTGTTTTCAACATATATGGTCAGGGATATAAAAGAAACGGCAAATTTTCGACATGCGTACTAACTATCGTAACTACAGCGTGTATATGTATCCTTACAGCGATTAAGACGTGAAAAAATCCTTAAAATAAATGCTGGAGTTTTCAGCTCATTTTCGGTCTAAAATGGTGATTTGATTGGTAGTACCATGTTACGTACTTGCGACGTCATTGAAGAAAGATTCAAAACTTCGTACTTCTTAAAACCTTGGGGGTAGGGTATCTTAAAATTTCATGGGTGAAATTGTCTTTAATTTTTACCTTTTCTGTAGGGTGGAATAATGTTATATAAACTCCATATGTATTGTCCGGTAAATTATCTAACTGCTTCAATAGGTTGATATGCATTGCCTCGGGCTACAGTCTCTTTGTTTCACTGTAGATGTCCTACTAATGGATGCATAAGCTTCAAAATCAACATGCAGACCAGAGGCCTGACATTCCTGTGGATAATATTACCTCCTTCAATTGTAAAGGTACCTTCCACATATTGTAGCGTAAGTAACTCCAGACGGCAAAATTCTAGACTGGTCCAAATTGAAAGGTGTTGCAGACGACAATTTGAAATTTGTGAAATTTTAGATTTTTTTCAGCTCTCTGGGTAGAAAACATTGTGTAAAATGAAAAAATTGTTTGTAACAAGCAATTTCTTCATGTTACACGATATTTTCCCAATTATTTTCTTGTGGGGGGAGAGGGGGTCTAAAAGCTTCACTGTGTTGGAATGCAGTAACTAATCCAACACGCCTAAGTGATTGGGGACAGACCGAATTTGATATATCCGTTTTCAGCAACCTTTCTCCAAATATATACTCGAGTATACAAACTATCTTGATTTAATTTCGAAATATCCATTTCTCAATCTTCATTCATAGTCTAGTTCTTCTCTCCTTGCACCATGGTGTTCGTCTTTCCTTCTTAACTTCCCTGACAATTGACCGAGAGCGTCATTAAAATACACCTGATTTAAACTTTGAACTTCGACATTGGCTAATATTAATGTGAAACATTTTTGTTGGTTTTCGACTTAAATGTCGTAACTACAGCTCATTCAGATTTAAGTCAGTAACGAACCATTTCACTTTTTGTTACATGTTACTTGCCATAAATTTTTATATTAAGATGGAACGTAATGTCGGGGTCAGTGGGCGTAGCCAGCGGAGTCAGTAGGCGGGGCCAACGATCCGCCAATCACCTTTTTTACATCGATCTCCATTTAACCCCATAATACGATTTTCCCCCGATAGCCTTTGTTGCCTTCAACATACAAAGATCTTCTGTTATTTTTAAAAGTGCTGTTTCATCTCTTTCTTTGTACTTCTTTCAGTTATATTGTCCATGCAGCATTTAATGATTTTATCATAGAATAACCAATTCGGACCGTTGGTCTTGACAATTTTAACTACGCTTATGAATTATAAAGCTAAGTAAATGCCTTTCGAGGGCTTAAGCTCGATTTTAAAGTAATGATATTGATCTATCTCATTCAAAAGATTACACAGAGTCGACTGAGCAATAATCCAACTAAATCTTGTCTACAACGGGAAAACAGCTCAGCAGCATTAATAACTTACACAGAGAATTCTTTATTCTAAATAAGACCGACCCAAGTGTATCAAGATGCCTATTGTGACCTTGTCGCCCTTCTTTTAACTACAGTAAAACCTCGGTAGTTCTTAGTTAGTACGAACAAAACGGAGGGCAAGAGGTCGGCTGTTTGAGATGGTCTTGTTCTGTCCCCCATTTAAGAATTGATTCTAAATTGGTTATTTTCGCAGATATTAATTGAAGAAAACATATATTAAAAGTTACTCATCTTGTTGTTTTTTTTTTTATGTTTTTATATAGGGGCAGTAACCCAGTCAAATAGTAGACTCCATCAGAGTGATTTCCCTTTACAATACATTGGATCAAATCACTCTGAGTATTCTATCATCAAATCATATCATTAGGGACCGACGATTGTGAAGAAAGCAACCGCAAAATAAAATAAAGTGGTTAGAATTTCTAAATTACCAATAACACTGATACTAATTGGGGTGTATCAATTTAAAGTAAATTTTCGGCGATAATTTCGGGAATCTTTATTCGATTAATTACCCACCTTACAACCAAACAGCCCCTTTTAACTAAAGGTACATGATAACACATTATTTGTCATATAGATCAGCAGGTGTGAAAATCAAGGTTAGTGGTGATTGGTGACAATAAGTTTATCACACCTACGAATTAAACATTTGAGTTTCTGCTATAATCATACTTTCGGGACTTGAAATGGCCTACGAACTACGAATCACTGACGTTCGAATTAGACAGAGTTTTCTAACAAAGCTAAAGAAGGAAAAAGGTCGGGACCGCGTAAAGTTTACGAACGAACACATACCTACGAACCAGTGACGTTGGAATTAACGAGTTTCTACTGTATTTTCATAAGAGGTTTATACATAAATACCTCACAACAAATACAAAGTCATGAAACCAAATGATTCGCATATTTTCAAAGCATTTCTTACTATTTTTATTGCTACGGCAACAAGTATTTTGCAATTATTGTAATGATTTTGGACATTTCAATGATTGCCCCAAGAACCGTTCCTGCTAATATTAGTTCGACTGGCCAAGCGGTTTTGAGGTGCCCCCCCCCCAAAAAAAAATAGGACAGACAGGCGCGTTTAGTGATCACAATTAGTCAGTTGAGTTCTTTGTGTTTAGATGAGCAGTTATCACTACGCATAGGGAAAAAGTAACTTATGTACTTTCAAACTTTTCAATCGCTAGAAATATTTACCATCGTCATGCTGAATTAAATTGCATTAAAATCAAAGGACTGACAGTACTAAATCATTATGTATTATTCTTTTTTTATATAAAAATGTATATCATATACAATTCTGGATAAAAAGGGATAAGCAAAAGGTGTAAACTAAGATCAGGCTGCACATATTTGCATGCTGATCTTTGTCCATACCTCCTTCCAAAACAGGAATATTTCGGGTCCAACATTATAAGGGTTTAATTGACTTTTGAAGGGGGTGTCAAATTTTCGTAGACTTTTCACTATACCTTTGAATGCAGATTTTTTGTGCTCACATCCTCTTATCAAATGTTGGTTCATTCCGTAGACTACATTTTACCATAAAAATAGAGATTGCTTTACGCAGACGAATGAGAATGTGGTGCTCAATATATTTAACGAATCCAATTGTATCCATTTGATTATTTTTATAGTTTCACTTGATTTCATGAAAGCAGATGAAATAAGAATTCAGTCTCATCCAATAACTATGTCACCTTCTGTTGAAGCCAAAAGAAAGCCAGAGAACGTGCTATAGTCATATCCATGGACCAATTTGTCCGAGTCGAGGCTTTGAACAGCAACATCGTCTCCTTTCGAAAGGTTGAATATGACAGTCTGACTCAACGTCTCGTACGCTTCAGTTCCATGGGCATACATGATGGTATACGCGTGGCCGTTAACAGTGAACTGAAAATGTGCAGCTTCACTCTTTGTAAGTATTGTTACGGAAAACACGTAGATACCAGAAACAGGAGAAATGAAGGTACCCGTGGAGTTATGATATGCCTGGCCAACGTTTGTGATGGTTCTCTCGAAGACGATTGCTTGGTGTTGGCCAAGATGCTCAGCATGACTACTGCTCCTAGATGCGAGGAAAGCGATTGTAGACCCCTGCTCAATTTGCCGCATTCGGCTATGACCATTAAATAATTCTGTTGATATAAAGAATTATTTAAGTAAAAGTACTATAAGAAGGAGAGGGGACCAAGAGCGAAAGCTATAGAGATCAGGAGATAGAGAGAGAGAGAGAGAAGAAACTAAACCGAGGTATTACATGAATCAAATAAATAGATCATGCTGGCGACTAAAAGTCTGTATTTGTACCTGATAGCCTTGAAGACATATACACAGAATAAAAACGAATTTTAACCCATTCCCACTCAATAACGCTTTTAGACGCCCCCAAGAACAAAGGCTTTTGGAAACATTGTGGAAAATGAAGAAATTTCTTCTTATCCACCATGTTTTCTACTCTAAGGATAAAAATCAAAATTGCATAGGCATATAATCGCGTCCGCAACTCCTTTTAATTTGGACCGGTCTAACTTTTTGTCGTCTGGTAATGGGTTAAAACAACAAAACAAGAGTCGTAGTACATGTGAACTGTATTCACCTTCGTACATGTAACACTTATTGAGTTTATCATGAGATTTTCTCAAATTCTAAAAGAGAAAGATTACTGAGCGAGATTCGCGAGTTAAAAACACTTCTATTCTAGTTGAGGCTAAGACTAGATTGCTTGTCTCGAAGGAAATCGAGTGGAAAATTCGTTTTTCTTGCACTAACGAGTGTTTCGCACTTTTACCCCCTTGATACCGTAAATAGGTTAGATGTGATTTCTGTTAATCATTCATGAGGTCGATAAACGTGTTGTTTCATCGTTTGGTGTTTTTAATTTTCGATTTGTTTGTTATGTTTGAATGGGATTTAACGCCGCTTTTAACAATTGTTCAGTCATATCGCTCCGGCTGGACCACCTAACAATGGTTTCCTGGTATATCTAGCAAAAGTACCTCCATTACATCCTTTCCTAGCCTCCAGCTGATATCCCACTTAGGTTTATGATTATCCACCCATTGGTGGGAGACAAATGCCGGAAAGGATATGTGTTACCGGTGGGGATCGAATTCATGACACCCAATGATTGTAGCTTGGGAGTCTGATGCGCTACCAACTGTGCTATGACGGCGGCTCTTTAATTTTCTAGCCATAATATTTTGTCGTAGGAATTCAAATAAACTTACCTGATTTATCCCTACCATCAGGTGAGATATTTCCTCTCGCTTTACCATTGTCTTTAATGGAGTCTAACCCTTTTTCAAGATGTCCATTCAGAATTCTACTCCCCTGTTGTGTAGAATTAATTGGATCAGTCCTTTCTTCAACTAATTCAGCAGTTTCGGCTCTTTCGAGTTCTTCTACAAGCTTTATTCTATCAGTCAATTGGGAGTCTCTTTCCCTGAGATGTTCTATCTCTTTTGCCAAAACCACGTTTGAATCACGCAAACATGCATTTTCAGTTTTCAGTGCATCTAATTCCGTTTGTTGTTCTTTATTGCGATGTTCGAGCTCATTAAGTCGTCGAAGAATGTCATGTGTAGTATCCCCTGTAAGTAGAGTTCGGTAACTTCCTTCCGCCAAATTGCTGATCGAAAAAATAAACACAACGAAGAAAGAATTCAAATTCATTTTATTCTATGCGGAGATTTCGGTTGAGTATAGATCTAATAAAAACCTTGACATAAAAAGGGGGGGGGCATTACGACTCTTATCAATTTAACCCATTCACCTATTCATAGTGATTCAAATCATATTTTGGACGAGAAAAGTTATATATTTGATAAATCCGAGTTCTTATTATAAAATTTCACATAAATCTTTCCAATCTAAAATTAGTTTCATAGAATCATGCTGCAAAAAGAAATAAGGACAAAATAAATAAAAAAATCAGAAGACCGAGTAAGATCAACTTGAGGTGAGATTTGTGTTCTGGGGAGGTAGGCGGGAATCACAGCCTGTATTTTTTCTTTGAAAATTTGGTAGGTTACGTAAAAATTTAGATTTTTTTCCCCAAAGTAATGTAAATGTTAAAATCATAAATACTCTTGTAATAAAAACAACAACCAAAAGATATCTTTCTAGCCAAGGGGCATTTCACATCATTTGTATGAAAAAGATAGTCATTGACTAATTATAACTATATGACCCTCGAATCAGGAGTCATATCATGCTAAATGAGAGTGGAATGTCAAAAGAGTTTTCTAGAACTTTATCAAATTTAATGTGTCTGTTACAAACTGTATACAAGTATACATGAAAAATTGTCACTTTACCAAGGTATGTACATTTATACAAATACACTAAGTCGAAAAGCAACTAGCAGACAAAGAGCGTATATTTTGGACGACAGCTAGATAATGCACGATATTAAGTTTCAAGTAAATGTGATTCAAAGAAAAGTGCGAAGAAAAAATACCACCTATAAACTCTTTTTTTCTCGGTCAATTTTGTCTAATCTCTATTAATTGTGGTTATGTAGAGGGGTATTATTGTTACGACGGTTCTGATTTTGAATTGAAAACGAACTTCCAAAAAGTCACTAAAAAGCTTGGCCCTTCAACACTTTCCGTAATCAGGTTTATACCGCCACAATAACGTGGTGAACGGTGATAAATGGTTAAGTATGTCCGTCTGGGTATTTTTTTACACTATAGCTCATAACGCGCTTAAATTACCCACAAACATGATAAAGCACTGGCTTATCTATTTCTTGCTTTTGAATTGTTGAAAACCGGTATACTTTTGATTGATTGAATTGATTGAATGGGGTTTAACGCCGCTTTTAACAGTATTTCAGTCATATCGCGGCGGCTGGAGCACCTAACAATGGATTCCTGTTATTTCTCACACCAGTACTACCACCTCATCCTTTCCTAGCCTCCAGCTGCTATCCCACTTAGGTTTACGATTATCAACCCATTGGTGAGAGACAATTGTCGGAAAGAATATTTGCCGCCGCCGGGGATCGGTATACTTTTGAAAGTGATTTGTTGCAAACGTAGAGCGTCCTTCGCGGAAAGCTTTTTCAGACATCTTATTATGAGGCAAAAGGCTATGACAGATTTTGTCCCCATGCCAAGTACGTATTTAATCTTGGTAAAGGTGTAGATTTAATCTCTTATAAAGGCTGAAATAGCATCATCGATTCGAATACTTACCATATATGTTAGATTTCGCTGTTACTTAAGTCTCTGCTTTTTTTTTTAATTGAAATACGCGTATCAGAATTTTATACGTCTTTTTTTGGGGGGGGGGGATATCATATTTGGTTGAAATTTTCTCAAAATTTTGTTGACATGATACCTATTGCATGTTAGGTGTCTATGAGGGTGTTTTGTTGTTGTTTGTTTGGTGTTTTTGTTCGTTGTTATTGTTGTTGTAATTGGTCATGTCTCATTTTGGGTTTTAGAAATGTAAGTTTTTATAAGGTTAAAGCAGGATTAAATGGGAAAGTTCTTGTGACCGTAACTCCTACTTTATTTGTTGATGGGTTGTTAGTGTAACCTTACTAACAGTGATCGTTTAAGAGATTTGTTACTAATATTAGAAACAACCTTTGCACGTGCGCGTCTCGCTTTCCGATAGGAAGAACAAACAAAGAATGTACCACATGAATATTAAAGCTCAAGTCAAAATTTATTTAAAACTAAACTAAAAAGGGAATGAATTCGCTTCTTTTGATTATGTTCAAGCGAAAGTTATTTCCAAGACAAGATATGCTGAATTGTTTGACCTACCTTTTTGTACTACGTTTTATTATATACCTATTAAAGATATGCAGTAAAACCTGGCTGTCAAATACAACTCGACAGAAAAAAAATCAATATTCGGCGTGTAGCAAAAAACCGTATTCGTCGAGTACCGTTAAACACGGACTTCTTTTTTGTGTATTGACGTTCCGGTTTTTTCGGAAATCTGGTTATTTCTTAGCCATTTAAGAGAATTTTCTTAATGTCATTTCCTAACAGGTATATAATAAAAGGAATATTACAACAGTGTGTTTTTCTATTTGTTGTTATCGTTTTCTCGAATCGTGTGTAGGTATTTTTTATTGGATTCGACCTTCGGTCTCATCCAATAAAAATACCTACACACGATTCTCGAACACGATAACAACATATAGAAAAACACACTGTTGTAATATTCCCTATATATTGCCTACGTCATAGACGAGCGCTGTTACAGATCGTTGAAATAGCCATGTGACATCACTGAATGTGTAGACATCACTCTTGTTACCCACATAACTAGCGTGATTGACCGATCGTGAGTGTCAATCAAGGAATCCGTCGAACAATAAAACCGTTCATTCAGACCTGAAGTGAGTTTTGAACTCCGACATTGGCTATCATTTCTCTCAAGCTTTTTTGTTGGTTCGGTGAGTTGGACGTCGTAACTACAGCTTATTCAAGTTACGACGTTTAAGTCGCCAAACAACCACTCTAATGTTTGTTACGTACTATTCACCATTAACTTAACGAAATAATGTTTTTTAAAATCGAAGTGGATCTTCCTGTTGGAGTCATTGGGTTGGGCAAACGGAGTAAGTGGGCGGGGGCGATAATTTTACAGTAGTGACCAAATTCTTGTTATATCTTTAAACAGAATAACTACTTTTTATTGAATAACAAAGGCTGTTGAAAAAGAGAAAAAAAAATCGTTTAGTCATTATGTACTCTAAAGGAATCTCCGTGATACATAAAGACTTTTCTATAATATCAATAAGTTGCTCAAATATATTAAGAGAACAATTGAGCTTTCAATTGTTTGATAATAATTGCCCTTCCCTGAGACTACAGTATTTTGAAAGAAGATAAAGGTTGACAAGATAACAAAGCGATTACATGTACAAATGTACTTTTATAAATTGAATAAATCGCTCAAGTTACAGGTTGGTAATTTGATTTTAAAACAAACCAAAATTTGTCTTTTTCAACAAAACATTCATTATTTGCAGTAATTTAAAGGTCTTCTAGAAGCGAAGCTATTGAACGTCTAGCGGGTGTCAGGAGAAAAAGCTATCGAATCTTCTCGAAGCGCTGGAATGAAGGACAAACTTTTTTCACCTCGTGATAGAGGATTATCAAGTAAGATGAATTGATAGATCACTTGACACGCCCATATATAGAACTCCAACAGGATGTTCGAATTTTTAAAAATTATAGACAGTTAAATGAGCGCGTGCGTGACATTTCCAACTATTACACATGTGCGCCAAGTAAAGACTCAGATCAGTCTGTGCATCCGCACAGTCTGATCAGAGTCTTCACTCTGCGCTCTGTAGAAAGATACTGACCAAAAGCTTCTTTAAACAATCAGCGAATATTCTAATTGCCCCGAATGGATGTCCAGGGCGCTCAATTTGTGCAAGTCACGCACATTCGAAATTGTTGGAAATGTCACGCACAGGCTCAAATATAACAAAACAGTGAAATGGTCGGTTGGCGACCTAAACGTCATATCTGCAGCTTATTAAACCTGTAGTTACTAGGTTTAAGTCACCAAATTATATAAAAATGCTTCACATAAATGTCGACCAAAGTTGGAGTTCAAAGTTCACCTCCGGTCTAACTGAATGATTTGATTGGTGGGTTGATTCTTTGATTGTCAGCGCGATCTCTTAGTTAAGACAGAGATTTGGAGGAAAATTTATAAGTTTTACGAGACCGATTGTTTAGTGGAATATCAAATTTTCCTCCGCAGCGAGAACAAAATATAAAATATGTCGCTATTGTAAAAAATTACATGTGTTCCATTTATTGTATACCTTTTTTAGCTCACCCGCCTGAGCACTTCGTGTGCTCATGTGAGCTATGGTGCTCACCCTTCGTCCGTCCGTCGTCTGGCGTCTGGCATCATTCGTCCGTCAACAATATCTTAAAAAACATCTCCCCCCAAACCACTGGTCCGAATTGAATTAAATTTGGCAGAAATGTTCCTTATGTGGTCCCCTTTAAAAGTAAATAAAAAATTGAAATCCGTTATAAACACTGGTTGCCATGGCAACAAAAGTGAAAAATCTTCAAAATCTTCTCCTCCTGACACAGAAGGTGTAGAGTCTTGTTATTTTGCATGAAACATCATTTTATTGACCTCTTTCATAATAGCTAAAATCATGACCCTCGAGTCCTCATGGGCGGGGCCCCAGGGGGTGGCTTTTATATGGTAATATAGAACAATTTTTTTAAACGTCATCTCCTCCCAAACCAATAGGCCAATTTGGCAGAAATGTTCCTTTGGTGGTCCCAATAGTAAATAGCTAAAAGAAATGAAATCCGTTGAAAACTCTTGTTGCCATGGAAAAAAAAAAACTGAAATTTTAAAATAATCTTAACACTCTTCTTCTCTTGACCCAGAAGGTGTAGAGCCTTGATATTTTGCACAAGGCATCAGTATATTGGCCTCTTTCGAAGTGGCTAAAATCATGACCCTCATGTCCCCAGGGGCGGAGCCCCCCCCCCCAGGGGGGGGGGGGGGTTATATGCATGAAGCATCAGTTCACTGACTTCTTTCTTATTTCAGAAATTATAATCCAGATTCCGAGGAAGAAAAGGTTTTTTTTTCCTTCTCTCATATTTTCCCTAAAGCCTTGGAATTTGTAATTTAGACTTTTGGATCCCCAGGCACAGAGCCCATATATGTATTAAGTATGGCCCATTTGTACATTAATCCTAACTTTAACATGAAATTAGTCTGTTGAAAGAAAAAGAGCCTTTATTTCAGGTGAGCGCCCCAGGGACAACGACCCTCTTGTTTCTTAACACTTGCATAATTGGGCAGATTTTTGGTAAGTGAGTCAGCATTGATAAGTTACAGAATGAGTTCAGGTTCTGTTCCAGCCATTGATTTTTTAGCAAGACACGGATGCTTTTGCATAATAAGTTACATATTAACAATATCGAGTTTAAATGCAGTCCATTGCCTTTCCAAGGCTTTTATATTAGGGTCGTACTGGGCCACTGTTATATGACTGAACAGATGGTTAAATGTGGTTGCATGAAGTGCTCAAGGCAAAATATTTTGATAACCCTATGTCCGAAAAGTATTCATTATCCCAGATAGATTCTTGAAAGTTTACTTGGGCTTTAAAGGTCTGAATTCTATTGGAACAGGTGACTTTAATGAAGTATAATTTGGCAAACAAAAAAAGACGCCTATGTTTGTATGTGTGTGTGTTTAGGAATTGCTCATAAAATCTGATGCAACTGTAATATTTTGGAGGGGTAGTAATCCCTTTACCACCCAATATAGATACCGCTCTAGGGATATATATAAAGCCGGTAGGGGAGTTGGTATTGCCATGCAATACTTTAGAATGCTGAAAGTGTTCTGTCTCATACATGGTATTGTTTTCATCAGAAAGCAAACAATATGGAAAAGGACAAAATGCTGGTTACCAGTTTTTTCTACGACTTCCAAAGTGTTTGTTTTTAGGTCACCAGAGCTCGAAGTGCCCTACCTTGAGGTAAGCTATTTTTATCGACCAATGTCGGGCAGCAGGTGTCGTCATCGTGTGTCGTTGTGCGTCTTCAACAAAGTCTTTCAACATCTTCTGAAACAAAGAGCCAATCAAGATGAAACTTGGCAGGAATGTTCCTTGGGTGGAGCTCCTCATAAATTGTTCAAATAATTTGAATCCCCCTTCACTCTGGTTGCCATTGCAACAAAAAGGGTGAAATTAATGAAAACTTCCTTATAAACAGAAAAATTAGATCTTTGAAATTTTGTATGCACCTCCTATGGAACATCAGAGTTTTAGCTCATCTGAGCACTACGTGCTGAGACTCCCTTATATGAAACCGTATTTGACACTATCAGATATGGATTTTTTCTGACGAATAACGATATGAAGATATGTCATTTTACGAGTTAGTTAGTTTCGAAAATTGTAACTGGCGTTTTTGTTATTACCTTTTTTCCTTATTTTTTTAAGAATATATAATCGTAAGGTAAATGACGTTATGTCATTTTGTTAATTCATTACCAAATCCAAACATCAAATGTCTGTTAGCTTTTGAATTTTAGACTTGCAGATGATATAAAAAGTATCTGTTTCAACTGACCAATCGCCGTGTTAATCGACCAATCAAATCAGTCATCCAGTCCGGAATTGAACTTTGGCCACCTTTTTAGCTCACCTGAGCACGTAGTGCTCAAGTGAGCTATTGTTATCCCCTTTTGTCCGTCGTCCGTCCGTTGTGAGTCGTGCGTCGTGCGTCAACAATTTCTTTAAACGACATCTCCTCCTAAACCACTGGGCCAATTTGAACCAAATTTGGCAGAAATGTTCCTTAGGTGGTCCCCTTCAAAAATAGCTAAAGAATTGAAATCTGTTAAAAACTCTGGTTGCCATGGCAACAAAAGTGAAATTTTAAAATAATCTTTAAAAATCTTCTCCTCCTGACCCAGAAAGCGTAGAGCCTTGATATTTTGCATGAAGCATCAGTATATTGACCTCTTTTAAAATAGGTAAAATCATGATCCTCGGGTCCCCAGGGGCGGAGCCCCAGGGGGATGGGCTTTATATAGAAATAAAGAACGATTTTTTAAATGACATCTCCTCTCAAACCACTGGGCCGATTTGATCCAAATTTGGCAGAAATGTTGCTTAGGTGGTCCCCTTCAAAAATAGCTAAAGAATTGAAAACTCTGGTTACCATTGCAACAAAAGTGAAATTTTAAAAAATCTTTAAAAATCTTCTCCCCCTGACCCAGAAGGCATAGAGCCTTGATATTTTGCATGAAGCATCAGTATATTGACCTCTTTCAAAATAGCTAAAATCATGATCCTCGGGTCCCCAGGGGCGGAGCCCAAGGGGGGTGGGATTTAAAAAGAAATAAAGAACGATTTTTAAATGACATCTACTCTCAAACCACTGGGCCGATTTGAACCAAATTTGGCAGAAATGTTGCTTAGGTGGTCCCCCTTTAAATTAGCCAAAAGAATTGAAATCCGTTAAAAACTCTGGTTGCCATGGCAACAAAAATGAAATTTTAAAATAATCTTAAAGAATCTTATCCTCCTTACCCAGAAGGCGTAAGGCATTCACATTTTGCATGAAACATCAGTATATTGACCTCTTTCAAAATAGCTAAAATCATGATCCTAGGGTCCCCAGGGGCGGAGCCCCAGGGAGGGGGGGGGTAATTAGAAATAAAGAACGATTTTTCAAATGACATCTCCTCCCGATTCACAGGGTCAATTTGAACCAAATTTTGCAGAAATGTTCCTTAGGTGGTCCCCCTTAAAATTAGCCAAAAGAATTGAAATCCTTTAAAAACTCTGGTTGCCATGGCAACAAAAGTGAAATTTCAAAATAATGTTTAAGAATCTTCTCCTCCTGACCCAGAAGGCGTAGAGCCTTGATACTTTGCATGAAGCATCAGTATATTGATCTCTTACAAAATAGCTAAAATCATGATCCTAGGGTTTCCAGGGGCAGTCCCGGGGTGGGGGGGGTATAGGCATGAAGCATCATTTCACAGACTTCTTTCTTATTTCTGAAATTATAACCCATGGAAAAAGTTTTTTCCTTCTCAAATCAGCACTAAAGCTTTGGAATTTGTAATTAAGACTTTTAGATCCCCAGGTTCATAGTCTTTATATGTAATTGTGGCCCACTTGTTTCATAATCCTAACCTTAACATGAAATTAGACTGTTGAAAGAAAAAGAGCCTTTATCTCAGGTGAAAGCCCCAGGGCCAACGGCCCTCTTGTTTGTAAAAGATTTTTGTTGGTTTGACGACTTAAACGTCGTAGCTACAGCTCATTCAAGCTGTAGTTACAACATTTAGGACGTCAACCAACCATTTCACTTGTTTGTTACATGCTACTGGCTATGAGCCTCCGTTTAAAATCGAAGCAGAACTTCTTGTTGGAGTCAATGGGAGGGGCCAACGGAGTAAGTGGGTGGGACCAGCGATTGGTCAGTTAAAAACACTTGAAATACACTATTGCGCATCAAAATGAAAAAATAATTTTGTACCGCCGATATATATTCTACAAATGTTTCATTGAAACAACATGTTCATGTTACAGAAAAGCCAAGCAAACATGGCAACGATCGAATTCGACAACTGAATCAAGGGCCTACAATCGCTTTCTTCGCCACCAGGAGTAGTAGCCATGCTGAGCATCTAGGTCAACACCAACCAATAGTCTTCGATAGGACAATTACAAATGTAGGCCAAGGATTTCATAATTCCACAGGCAACTTCCTAGCTCCGGTATCCGGGGTTTACGTGTTCTCAACAACTATCTTGACGTTCCAAGAAAGCGCACACTTTCAGTTTGCTGTGAATGGTCATCCATATTCAAATATGGTTTCTTACAGTTCAGAGACCTACGAAACACTAGGCCAGACCGCAATCTTTACGCTTACGAAGGGAGACGATGTGACAATTCAGAGTGTCGACACAGACAAATTCGTCCATGGGTTTGATTACAGCACGTTCTCTGGATTTCTTCTAGCTTCAACAGAGGATGGCGTATTTGTTGGTTAACATGAATTGATACCTGACACTAACGCTAGATATAAACTATGATGGCTGTATTCATTGTTCATTTAATAAAAGCAAATAAAACTTTGAAATTACTGTATAGAAGGTTCTTATTTGACATCTTTTCAGAGACAATGAAATCAGCATCATACATGACGTCGCAGAAAACGCTGATATGTATTACGCCATAGTCAGCGAGCATTACACTTGTGAAATCCAAATGAGCGACTAACTCGAGATGTGTTTCTTTTAAGACTAGCAACCCGCCAAAACAACTTTGCCAAACAAATATCTCTCCCACCATCATCTCGTTAACTGACTCATCGCGTTTGTCAATCAAATAATCAGTCGATCAATCAAATCTTTTATTTAGCCCAAAAGTAACTTTTGAACTCCTACATTGGCTGCCATTTTTGTTAAGATTTTTGTTGGTTTGGCTTCTTAAACATCGTAACTACAGTTTATTCAAGTTGTAGTTATGACGTTTAGGTCGCTAACCAACCATTCTAATTTTTCTTACATGCAATTGGTCATAATTTTGCAAATTAACGTTGTTTCAAATCGAAATGGAACTTCTTATTGGAGCCAATGGGCGTGGCTAACGGAGTAGGTGGGCGGGGCCAGGGATTGGTCATTTACGCAAGTCAACTTTACGCTTGCCGTTCCCGCCAACTCATCCTCGTCGTTCTCACGCACACACATCATCACTTTATTGAGAAATAGTTTCATTTTATAATTTATGCATATATATTCCTCATTGACGGATCGTTACCAACCCTTATTAAGCCCCGGTAGGAAGTTCAACTTTGGTAATAAACGGTTTTATTTTGCAAAAAAGACAATGGCTGGTTGGCGACCTAAATATCGTCATTTCAGCTTGAATAAATTGTAAAACCATCGAATTTGATTGGTCGATAGTTTCTTTGATCGACAGCTGCAATCCGTTAGATTGCTCAGTTTTCCTTCCATAAATTGAGCAAGAGGAAAAACGCAGCGATTTTAGAAATTTCTATTGACATAATTTCAGCCAGGTACCTCAAATGGTCTCCGAAATTATTAGGTTCATTTGAATGGTCTCCGAAATTATTAGGTTCATTTGAAATACTTTATTCCATGGATACGAAGTTTCAGAAAATATGAAAAGTATAGGTCGAATAATAAGGTTCCTTATATAAGTTGACCTGAGCACGAAGTGCCCAGGGCGAGCCATATCCATCGGTCAGTCAGTCGTCTGTCCGAAATTATTTTTTTTAAATCGCTTGAGGATTTAAGAGATGAAGAGATTAATTTATGTTTTCATGGAGCTGTGAAACCAAAAGCGCGAAGCGGATTCATACATAAGTGTAAATAGGTTTTTCGGTTCATACCTCCGTGAAAACAAAAAAAAAGTTCTCTTCATTTCTTATAGTTTAATAGAATCGAGCGAAAAAAGCAAATATTTTACAAATTTTGATACTTCTTTGTATGGGACTATTTTTTCGACCAATCAGAACGGCCGATTTTGATAGACGACACAAAAATTAAATTATAATGAGATGATTTTTAGTTTATTATTCTACAATCGTGATATACAGGGCAAGTCCGAATTTCTTTACGATCTATCAAAATTTGAAGAAAATACGATTTATGGCAAAATTTGAAGAAAATACAATTTATGGAATGAGACTTTTTTTCACTTAAATCCAAATTTCCGTTTTTAGCCCCGCTTCTCTATTTTCAAAGTGATGGAAGAAATTGTATTTTGTGGTATGTGAGTCTAACCATGAATAGCATAACAAGTTTGAGTTTTGTTCTTGTTTATTGGGTTTTGACGCGTAAACCGATGTTTTGAAATCCAAATTTCTGAAAATTTTCAATTGAGTAGATATTATGCCAATTTTTGCGGTCTAAGAACATTATCAGATTTTATAATTTATATGCTTTTCTGCGTTCATATAAGAAATAAGAAGTTCGGATAATGGGTTCTAAGGCTTTAGGGGAGGCGTTACGCCGCCAAAAATTTTACAAGCCGAGGCCAAAGCACATTTGGTAGCGGGTAAGACTCTCATTCGTGAGGTCAAGGGTTTGATCCACGGTCGCGACAAATATCATTTCCGATATTTGTTTCGCACCAATGGGTGGATAATCGTAAGCCTAAGTAGCAGGTGGGAGCTCAGAAAGGATGTAGTGGTAGTACTGGTGTGGGAAATACCAGGAATCCATCGTTAGGTGCTCTAGCAGCCGTGATATGACTGAAATACTGTTAAAGGTGGCGTTAAACCCCATACAACCAATCAGCAACTTTACTTACGCCTAAATCTACAAGTACGTCCACGCCGACACCGGCAACGACTGGTTGAAGACGAAACAGCCTTTGTCGCTACTTCTGTTGAATTATCATATTGACAAAAACTTTGAATTACTTTGAAACATCATAAGTAGCCTAAATGCCGGTTGTTTCTTATTTCAATTGTCACATGGCGGCCATTTTGAAATTCAAATTGGTCGTTGCCGTGTTCAAAGGAATAAAGAATAAAATATACATACACACGCACAAAAAAATGGTCGTTAAGGTTTTCAAAGGAATAAAGAATGAAATAAACATGCAGACACACACACAAACAAACAAACAAACTCACACAAACATGCAAACATCTCTCTTACAGTCCGCCAGTCTGTTAATCTCGGGAACATCTTTATAGCATCCATTTACCAAACTACTTGAATCAATTGTACCCAAAAATACTGAACGCAATGTAGAAATGGCAGCATATTAACAACATATGACGTCAGTTAAAAAAAGTGTTTTTGTTTTATTAGAGTTTTCTTGGTTGTTATATTATTTGTTTGTTCTTTGGTAATTTGTTTTTGAATAACTTGTCTTTTTTCTTTTTTTTTTTTTTTTTTTTTTTTTTTTTTTTTTTTTAATAATTTGTTTGTTTTTAATAGTTTGTTTTGTTTAGATAGCTTGTTTGTTTTTGTTTGTTTATTTTGGACTAGAGATCTCTCATAACACAAATGTTGTTCAATCAGATGAATGGATGCCAGAATGTATCAATACAATGTCAACGATATTTACACGAGGTCGACCGTACAAGTGAGTGACGTCAGATTTCATAAATGTACCAAGGAAAGCTAAGTATATGAGAAAATCGGGTGGTTTGGGAGTATTTGTTAAAAGCTCAATGTTGAATCAAGTTAAACTTATTGAATCTGAAACTGACTACGTTTTTTGGCTAAGCCTACGTATATATGATAAAGATATACTGTTCGGCTCTGTTTACATTCCCCCGGTTCATTCAAGATTCTATAATAATGACATGTATGGCATCTTTGAAAGAGAAATTATTGAAATGAATAATAAATTCGAGGATGTTTTCATTGTTGGTGATTTTAATGCTCAAACAGCCCAAATGAAAGATTATTACGAGGACGATGATGATATCTCTGATGATTTACACAACATTATAGATATTTTTGACAATGTAAATGAGACTTACTCTAACACAAAATCACATTTAGTTAGAAATAACATTCCCTTACAAAGAAAATCACTTGACAAAAAGAAAAATAATCATGGTTATCGTCTGATTGATTTATGCAAGAATAACCAGTTACTAATTGTCAATGGAAGATTAGCACCAGATAACAAAATTGGAAATCTAACCTTCCGAAATATTTCTCTAATTGATTACCTCTTAACAAGCATCAATGGATATCACAAAATAAAATCTTTTGATATTCATGAATTAGATAGTATATATAGTGATGGCCACTCATTACTTACATTTAACATTACTTCGTATTTTACAACTACAACAAAAACTAAACAAAATAGTGTCAAATATACAGACAAAGACATAAAACCACTCTGGGATGAAGAAAAATCTTGTTATTTCATTAATAACATTTCCGATGACAAAATTGCAGAGCTCATGTACGAAATAAATCGAACATCTATAACAAAGAGCCACTACTCTATAGATGAGATAACTGAAAAAATGACAAAAATACTAATTGAAGGTGCAAATAAAACATTTCCAAGGAATAATACCAAACAAAAACGCATATCTAAACAGAAAAACACAAAACCATGGTTCAATATTGATTGTAAAAAAGCGAAAAAACAATATAGAAAAGCATGCAAAAAGTATGAAAAGTATCCAAATTCTGAAAACAATTTGAATAAAAAGAAGGCAAGTAAAATTTATAAAAAAACAATGAATATAAGTATCAATGCATTTAACAGGGAACAAGAATTAAAACTTAGGAAAATGCAAACAAAAAGTCCCCAAAAATATTGGCAATTTATTAACAAAATCAAGACTTGCCAACATACTACAACTACACCTTCAATTGATTCACTTTTCAACCACTTTCAACAAGAAAGTAATAAATTAACACATGAAGAAAATCCAGACTTTCAACCTGAAATACAACTTAATTTGAACGAAGAAAATAACACACTAAATAAAAAGATAACAGCAGAGGAAATTCTGAATAGTATCAAAAACCTAAAAAATAACAAATCTCCAGGTATTGACCAGATCATAAACGAATATATCAAAATCTCTAGTGAAAAAATGTTACCTATATATACAAACCTATTTAATATCATTATGGATGTTGGTTATCTACCTAAAGCATGGGGAGAAGGGATGATCATACCAATCTATAAAGGCAAAGGCGACCCTTCCTGTCCCACAAACTATAGACCAATAACACTATTATCTTGCATAAGTAAACTTTTCACAAACATTCTTAATTGTAGACTCAAAACATTTGTGGAGGAAAATAATATTCTTCTTGAGAATCAAGCTGCATACAGAAAAAATTATTCTACACTAGATCATATATTTTCTCTTAACTCCTTGCATGAAATCCTAAAACATTATAACAAAAAAATGTACTGCATTTTCATAGACTTTACAAAGGCCTTTGACTCCATTTGGCATACAGGTCTTTGGCACAAATTAATTAAACATAATGTATCAGGAAAATTCCTCAGAATAATACAAAGTATGTATTCAAATATAAAATCATGTATTTCTCTAAAAGGTAACAGGTCAACCTTTTTCTACAGTAACTGCGGTGTCCGACAAGGCGAAAACCTATCGCCTATCTTATTTTCCTTGTTTCTTAATGACCTAGAAGAATACCTTAAGGATTTCAATTGTACTGGTTTACAATTAAAAGACCCTAACATTGACCCAGTTCTTTATCTAGAAATACTTCTATTGATTTATGCTGATGATACTATTCTAATATCAGAAGACCCAAAAAATCTCCAAAATAATCTTAACAATTTTGTCAACTATTGTGAAAAATGGAAATTGAATATAAACACAGATAAAACTAAAGTTATGGTTTTAGGATCAAAATCAAATAACATGAAATTCAGAATAAAAAATAAAGAACTTGAAATAGTCAGTTCTTACAAATATCTTGGAACATATTTTAGTAGTAAAGGGAATTTCAAAACAAATAAAAGGTTTCTAGCACAACACGCAAAAAAAGCAATGAATTTACTATACAAAAGAATCTATAATCTTAATCTGCCTCCAGATCTTGCCTTTAAACTTTTCGATCACACTGTACTTCCAATATTGCTGTATTCGGTAGAAATTTGGGGCTATGAAAAGATCAATTACTATGAGCAAATACATACAGAATTTATAAAAAAAATACTGCAGTTAAGAAAAAGTACCCCAAATTATATGATTTATGCAGAATCTGGCAGATATCCATTAGAAATATCAATTAAATGCAGAATGATAGGTTTTTGGAACAATCTTATAGCTAATAATACAAACAAAATTTCTAATAAACTATACCAATATATGCTCAATATTCCTAACTTCAACTCAAAATGGATAAATCACATCAGAAGCATTTTAAACACTTGTGGAATGAATGATATTTGGCTAAACCAGAAAAATATTACCAGTAAAAACATAAAAAAGCTGGTCAAACTATCTTTGATTGACCAACATTTTCAGAACTGGCATTCTTCAACACAGGAATCAAATAAAGGTAAAAATTATTTTAACATTAAACAAAACATGGAAATGCCTAAATATCTGATAAAATTAAAAAGAACTGAATACTTAAATATCCTCAAATTCAGAACTGGAAATCACCATCTGCCAGTAGAAATTGGGCGTTGGAACAATACAGAATATAGCCAAAGAAAATGCACCTTGTGCAATCTTAATGATATTGGAGATGAAATGCATATGTTGCTCAAATGTCCTTACTTTCAATCAAGTAGAAAATCCTTTGTAAAACCATACTATTATAAGCACCCAAGCATGTACAAATTCATTGAGCTTATGACAAATAACTCAGTAAAATGCTTAAGAAATATTTCTAAGTTTGCATCTATTATCATAAAAAAACACAGAAAAATATTTTCAAATTAGTCTGAAATATTTGTTGATCAAGAAATTGTTATCAGAGTAAAAATTAATATTAACCCTTTCCTGTACAATCCCTGATTTTAACGTCCCAGTCTTTTTAAACTTTAGAGGGCATTGTGGAGAAGGAAGAAATTGCTTGTAACAAGCAGCTTCTTCTTTTTCCCCATAATATTTTCTACCCTACTAACTAATTAATTTACAATAAAATCGACTTTAAATTGTTGTCTGCAAAACCATTGAATTTGGACATTTCTAAAAAATTTTGTTCAATCCTTATTACTTGTACCACTGTGAGTTCGTAAATGGGAAGGTGCTGTGAAAACAGAAGGAATCGATCGCTTGAAGCAGGCGGTGTCTTCTTTTTCCACAATATTTTCTACATTTTCTACATTACTGAATGATTATTTTTCAAAACAAATGAACTTTCTTTATCAGCTAAATCCTTGAAATTGGACTGGTTTTAAAATTTTTGTCATCAGAAAAGCGGTAAACTTTTTTTCTACCTGCTAATTTACTTATCTAAAACAACCAATCCATCATTAACTAACAAATTTGTCATTACTTTAAACGTTGCCCTGTGTTTCGGGATAATTCCACTAACTCAATAATCCACTTGGTAAGAAACTATAAAAAGGGTCAAATGACAATAATGGGTGATGACCGATCATCTACCAGCTTTGTTTTGTTTTGTTTTGTTGTTGTACAATAATATCATATTCAAATAGTGACGAAATTAGCTACCAAATTAACTCATACCAAATAATTCTTTATGAAAATTTATTGACCACCGGATGGCTGCCAATCTACATATTCTTTTTTGTAAAAATATCGTAAAACTACTCACAGACGGGTTGGTGTTTATCTAAAATCCATTCAACACAGTATAAATCCATAGATCAAGTATCACTGAGTAGAGTAACACTTTAGAAATAGAACAAAAAAAATTGAGCAAAACACAGCGACTTTTCTCATGGACATGTTTGTTTATCGAACCTTATCAATGAAATTTCGTCATCGTGTGTAAATGACTTGACCAATCAAAATCGACAAATATACTATCAAGTAATGCGTGTAATCTTCTGCCCTATAGTCTTTTTCATCAAAATATAATCTTTTTCATGAAAACAATCTGACCAAGGTAATGGCCCCCTTAATAATAATATATTTTTTCCCCCTCCTTTCCCTACTTTTTTCCCCTCTTCGCAATTAGGACCTTTCTCTCGTCACTATCTGAATGTATTGTATGTAAGCAGTTTATTTTGTTATGTTCGTATATCATATGTATGTGTATGATTTGAACAATAAACGATTTGTATTTGTATTTGTATTGCCGATAGCATGGCGTCATTTTATGAAAGGATTTCGATTGTCATTTTTTTTTTTTTTTTGTCTCACTTGACTCAAATTTGTCCAACAATCTGTATTAAGGCAGCTATATTGAGCTGTATTAAGCCAAGGTAAAATGTATAGATAAACAGACGTTCCTAGTATTAGATAGACCAATTATCTGTCGAAGAAGTTATGACTAAAGTAAATAACCATTTTCTACATACAATCCTGCCTTTTTACGCCCCACAAAAAAAGCTTTGGGGAACATCATGGAAAATGGGGATATTGATTGGTACAAATAATTTCTCCATTTTGCCACCATAATTTTTACCCCAGACGACAAAGAATTTTAGAACCTCATCGACCTTAAATCGACATCTGCAACTTCTTTGAATTTAGGTAATGAGCCTAAAATTTGTCATCTGTTAATTGATAAATAGTAAGATGATATACATTACATCCATTTAGTACTGTATTTTCACCACACATTGATATGTAGACATGTATTTACGTTCCTTTAAGTTCCGTAGTTGTATTCTTCCTCATTTATAATTGACGCAAAATGGCTAACATCACTTCCTATCTACATACATTCTAAGTATATACATGTAACGCGCTTATCTAAATCTCTCAGTTGATCTCTAACCCTTGCTAAAGACTATAAATACTCAGCAATACAATTGTAACATTACAAACCTTTTACAGATTGGATATGCTCTTAGGATTTTCTGTCTTCAAGGTTAGTTGGATCTATATTTGTTGTATTTAATTATTTACGTTGGCACTTTTTACAATTACTTTATTTATTATTCATTACAGGAACAATTTTGCTCCAGTAATAAATTCACATAACTTTGATGTTTTATTGCACGGAGTCCTATTTGTATTCTGTTTCCTATAGATCCTATTTCTTTCAATATATTAAAGAAGCGCAAGACTATTTTATTTTAACTTGGGTATGGAACGAAATACTTAGTTCCATTGTGAGAACCAACAAATCGGATTCACAAAGAAATAATTTAATCATTAAAATTTAGTTTCATCTATTAAAAACGAGCGTTCTTATTATTCGAAAAAAATTCATTCCACTTAGAAAAAAAATTGAGCAGGAAGCTATTTCATATACTTGCGCACAAAATAGTTCTATAAAAAATTTGTTAAATATCTGTGCTATATTCAACTTGATGTCGTTAATCATAACAAATAAAGAGAAAATTATTCATCTTTTATCACTGTTTTATAGCAAACCAATCGTTTCTATGTACCGTCAGCTAAAATAGGGGCACCCTGTTTTTCCGTTGTACAAGTGTCTTTTTTCATAAATCTGACACAGAACAGTTTAATGACAAAATAACAAAATACTGCTGTGTTAGAATAACCGTTGAACATTTAGAAAATCTTCATAATGCGAAAATATTCGACCCTGGCCAGCCTGTGTGAACAGCCATCGATAGGATAGTTTTCGAATTTCAGTGATGACTCCCCCCCTCTCTCCCTCTCTCTCTTTCTCTCTCATTCTCTCTCTCTCTCCTTGTGCAAATAAATCACTTATAAGACAATTTTTTTATATCAAAGGCATAAATACCACTATATACTAAAATAATGTTTTTGTTGAATTGTGGTTTATATATTCACAGCTTTTATCATAGTTTTCAACATGGTAAGGCCAGTTTGCCTTTTGGTACTCTCCTCTACAGCTGTTTTAACTGTGGTCATGAGTGCGAGCCTCAAATTCGAACAACCAATTAATGACGAGCCACCATATAATGCGAAAGCCCGAGAGATCGGAGGACAAGGGTCACCGATTCATGGTATGTTATGCTAACATTTACTCTTCATTCAGGTTAAAACGAATTCTAAAAAAGTGTCAGACAAGGTTGGGACAATCTTTTTATCAAACACTACTTTTTGTGCAAAATTACAAAATAGTTTCATTCTTTTTATGGCGTAATGAAAAAATCTAAGAGGCCATAGATGGCCCAATACCGACCATCTTAAAGCCGTATAACACACTATGAAATTAATAAGAAAACCATACTCTAGGCTAAAAAGCATATATAAATTTTACAATTGAAAATATAAGATCAAAATAATTCTACGCAGTAAGCCTGCATTTCCCGAAAAAAGTTACGACATTTTAAAATGTGACCCCCACAGTTTAAGGTTTGTTTACATCAAGTTATGACGTCAGTGATGACGTTTGAACAATCGCTAGTCATTCAAACAACTAGCTCGGTCACGAAGATTAACGAAATCGTCCGAAAAGTCATCAGCACCTGTGCATATGACAGTCAATACTGAAGATTTGCGGAGATTTTCCGGTGAAGAATCGGGTGCATTCGTCTCGAATTCAAAATGGGAACAAACACAAATTGAAAACGACAAGAAAAACACAAAATACTTTTTTCTAGAGAACATCACTCATACCCTGCTTTTGCTTATCGATATCAGGAAAGCCCTTGTTTCCTTTAGTGTCAAAATAAGCGATAGATTATTTGAACTATTTTTTCTTCCTCGGAGGGCAGACATGGCTTTAAATCTTAATTGAACGAAGAAACATTAAACAGTGAAAGTGTCATTGATCCCTTTATTAAGTTCTTCCAACACAATGTTCCTATTTTCAATAGGGTCCATTGTCGTGAACATACAAGCATTCGGAACCTAAAAAATCTCATTTAGGCCCCTTTTTCTGTGTTCTCCATATCATTAGGTTTCACCCTTTCGATCAGAAAATCATTCTAAGTTTCAAAAGGATTGGGCTAAAATTGTGGCCTCTAGAAAACGTTCAAGAATCGCAAACGTCACCATGCACGTTGTGCTCAAGTGAGCGAAAAAATTGTTCATCAAGTCGGGAATTATGAATATTGACAGACACGTCTAAAATTAAATCAAAATGCAATTCTAGGTACTAATTACGATGCCTTCGCATAGCAGATTGGTCATTATTTCACAGGAACATAAACTTACTTTCCATGTATATTATTAGTTATACGGTTTCTTGCCAGGATATATGACGATTTATTCCCGGCTGGAGAAAACGATGTCACCCGAGCCGCAGGCGAGGGTTGACATCGTTTTCTCCAGCCGGGAATAAATCGTCATATATCCAGGCACGAAACCGTATAACGAATTTATTATACTACAAAGTTTGAAACTAAATTTTTACACTTGGGCCATGTAGGACCTTCATAGCTACCAAAGTTAACGATTGTTATCTATCTCCCCTTTTTCCCCTAAGGCGCCCCAAATAAAAGGTTGTGACGTCACGCCGTGACTTCCACGAAATATGTTTAACGTTTCGGGAAAGTGATTTCAAAACTTGGACTTTTAAATGGATTTAAAACTATAAAATGATAGGTAACCATTTCATTTGTGTATTTAAAAGTATATTTATAAACATCTTACTTTAAAATTATTTAGAATTTATCAAGAACCAATCATTACATTTGAAATTTTTCTACTATTGAACAACTGTGTTTTACATTGACAAAGTCAAAGAATATGTGAATTATATCAGGGAAAAGGAATATACCCTTGTATGGTTTGCTGCTTCATATGCTTAATATTTAATTGCAGAAACTTTTGCTGTACACCACAAATAACGCTTTACACATTTCTATAACAACACTATGTATTCTACGAAAGATCAATAATTCAAACATTTTAATTCATAAAATAATGAGTGAACAAGCCACTTCTTCATTTTCCAAAACGTTTTGTCAAGAACTTTACAAGGGGTTTAAAAGGTGGTAAAAAGTCAAAACGAAGTAATCTTTCCGCGACCACAGATTTATTTTTTTTTTCAATTTTCAAGTGTTAGATCTACTTTGACTTTGTTGATTTTCCATGAATACTTATGGCAATGCTTTAAGAAGCAAACCCTGCAGGATCTCAAAATTACAGTAATCAATCACTTCTTATTCTAATTGGAGGTTATTAATGTTGCTTTTTTAACTGTTTGGCTGATTTTTAATTTTAAAAGTCAGGGCCATGGAATTCACGCCCCCTTCCTACTCAAGATCATGTATGGGGGTTCGATTCCCTCCCCAGACATAACAAATAGCTGGTGCATATAGGGATAAATTGTCTGGCGGTCCCACATGATTTTGAAAGAAACAAACAAAAGTGTAGAAAATAAATATACCTGAATGAAAGATTTTTTTTTCATTTGAAAATTAGAAAGACAATTCATAGAAGTGATTGATTAAACGCCTGATTTTAAGATTTCATTTATCTATTCATATAACCCAGCATTTTTTTAAAAAATGATTAAGAGCTACATGGAAAAAATAGTGCATTTATCCGTGTGCATTCCAGTTTTCAAATAAATTTTTGCTTAAAAGTACACTCTCCCTAATGCAGGCACCCACTAGGAAGTAAAACAAGAATATTCTCTAATTTAAGGAACATTTCCTCTTAAAAGTCATTGTGTGTAAATGTCCTAAAAGATTGGATCTCCTGTGATGAACAGCCGTAATGATCCTCTTTTTAAAAAACAGCAACATATTTTGCAGTCACAGTAATACATTTTGAATACTCGCGATGACGAGCGGGATTAAATATTAATCAAATTATGTCTATTCTGTAGCTGAAATCAGTTTCACGGAATTTTGACAGCGATCGTATGCAAATTGTGTTTGTAAACAAAACATGTACATAGCTTATACTAGTGACCTTTGACCTTCAGTTACACGCAAACTACATTCATATAAAAATCGCACATTTCGAAAAACAATTAACATGAAACCGCTGTCTTATCAATACAAGAACTTTATATTACAAATTGCAATTGATATGTAAACGATTACTCGCTTTATTGTGTGTAAACTCGTCAATAGAACTGACGAAGCGAGAGTCAAAATGACCGCCATTAAAAAATTGGGTTCTATCACCGGCAAGGCTCCTTAGGGAAAATACGCGATGTATCACTGCAGCGCATTATGTATACGTTTATGTCAGGTCTTTATTAACCAATCAAATCGCGACAATTTTCTTTGTAGTATAATAAGATCTAACAAATTGGATATATCGAACTTCTGATTAGACACCGGGGACGTATAATACGTGCAATGTGCAAATGGTCGACTTTAAATTGCGTTTCGTTGCAAAATTTATGTGACATCTAACAAACACATAAAATGGTTGGTTGGCGACCTTAACGTCGTTTCGACGTCTAAGTCGCCATTTCTTACAAAAATACGTCACTTCTAATCTAAATGGATGAGTGATTCTTTGATTGATATCAGCGATTGGTCAATAGTAACTACTTTTGGTTTCAATATTTCAAAGCGTATTTTATAGATTAATTTGATGTAATTCTTATTAGGCCCACTAAATTTCAGGGTATTCCAGTCTTGATAGATAAGAAAAGAATCTGATAAGCTTAAGGATTTTATAAAATTTACAGAATCTCCAAACAAAGCAGGACAGAACAGAATACGACAACTTGGTCAAACATCTATTGTCGCTTTCTTCGCAACAAAAAGCAAAAGTTCTTGGCAGCATGGATATAACATACCAATAGTCTTCGAAAATACCATTACCAACGGGTACAAAAAATCAACGGGTTTCTTTACAGCTCCGGTATCTGGTGTTTATGTCTTCTCGACCACAATCCTTACCCGAAATGAAACTGCCAAGTTCCATATTACGGTGAATAACCAGTCATATTCGAGTTTATATGCCTACCATACGGAAAGATATCAGACATTGAGCCAAACTACGATTTTCCCGCTAAACAAAGGAGACGAGGTGGCTATTCATAGCGCGTACTCAAACAGATTCGTCTATGGGGCTTCTTACAGCATGTTATCTGGCTTTCTTTTGAGTTGACTGGTTTATTGAGTTATGTTACCAGTAGAGCCGTTATTTTGAAGTGCTGCAGTATATTTACTTTAGATGATGTTAACTTATTACCACACGATGGCACTTTCTGACCTCCTGGATACATACGATCATAGAAAACTTTGACCGTTCAGTTAGATGAATAAAAGACTCAGTATCAAGCAGATTTGTACATCCTTTTATCATGGCCCATTGGGTTATCACAAAGTTATGTCCCTATGATGAAGATCCCGGTCCTTTCGTTTATAATCAAAGACAGCATGAAATTAACCCAAACTTGACAGACGTTATCAGATACGTGCAGTTGATCTTGACCTTTGACAAGTGGCACCTTCTAACAGCACATCGATGGTAGGGTCCTACATACCAAATGTAAACATGTTGAATATTATAGAAGAAATTGAAAATTCGAAGTTTATGTCTTGTATGATTTTCAGGGGTAAAGTGTTTAGACTATGACCTACACCATATGACCTTCACGAGATGCTTGTCTCTCATACGTAACTACATACCAATTATAAGCCGTGTTCTTATAATAGTACAGGAATTACAAATGTAAAGCGTTGTAAAGTTTGTAGACATGCGGACAATGGCGTGCTGGCGGGAAATTCAGACAGACGATAAAACAACATGCCTCCTTCCCGAACTAACGATGTTTGGCGATAAAATAGCCGGAGAAATTCCCCTTTTCTCAGTGTCTATCGTTAGGATGCTAAGATATTCATTTTGCCCATAATCGTTTTGTCGTTTGCAACTGCTTTGCATTTAGGACAAGTCTAAAATTTGTATCGTCTAGCAATGGGTGAAGGCAAAAAACAATTATATAATAGATTATCACAAGTTAAATATTTCTCTCTCACACTCACACACACACACACACACACACACACATATATATATATATATATATATATATATATATATATATATATATATATATATATATATATATATATATATATATATATATATATATATATATATATATATATATATATATATATATATATATATATATATATATATATATATATATATATATATATATATATATATATATATATATATATATATATATAAGAGAAAGAAAACAAAAATACCAACGCAATTTCTTTCTAAAATACTGGATCCCTGAGGATGCAAGAATACTAAATAGTTTAAATAAATGTGGGATAAATTGTATTCAAACAGTGTAAAATATATGGATTATCAAGTTATAACCCTAGCGCTTTCGAAACTAAAAGTTTCTTCATCAGGGGTTCAATGACAACTGACAGAATGGATGAAAAATCTTATTTTGATGGGCTGGCGGAAAATGCAGGTCAACCTATGGGTTGATGTGCGGATCTAATTTGCCCTAGATGATTATGTATCGTTTTTATTAATCCCAAAGGGGTGGATCGTGTTAATCATCTAGGGCAAATTAGATCCGCACATCAACCCATAGGTTGACCTGCAATTTTCCGCCAGCCCATCAAAATAAGATTTTTCATCCATTCTGTCAGTTGTCATTGAACCCCTGATGAAGAAACTTTTAGTTTCGAAAGCGCGAGGGTTATAACTTGATAATCCATATATTTTACACTGTTTGAATACAATTTATCCCACATTTATATATATATATATATATATATATATATATATATATATATATATATATATATATATATATATATATATATATATATATATATATATATATATATATATATATATATATATATATATATATATATATATATATATATATATATATTTATATATATATATATTTATATATTTATTATACTACAAAGAAAATTGTCGCGATTTGATTGGTTAATAAAGACCTGACATAAACGTATACAATAATGCGCTGCAGTGATACATCGCGTATTTTCCCTAAGGAGCCTTGCCGGTGATAGAACCCAATTTTTTAATGGCGGTCATTTTGACTCTCGCTTCGTCAGTTCTGTTGACGAGTTTACACACAAAAAAGCGAGTAATCGTTTACATATCAATTGCAATTTGTAATATAAAGTTCTTGTATTGATAAGACAGCGGTTTCATGTTAATTGTTTTTCGAAATGTGCGATTTTTATATGAATGTAGTTTGCGTGTAACTGAAGGTCAAAGGTCACTAGTATAAGCTATGTACATGTTTTGTTTACAAACACAATTTGCTTACGATCGCTGTCAAAATTCCATGAAACTGATTTCAGCTACAGAATAGACATAATTTGATTAATATTTAAGCCCGCTCGTCATCGCGAGTATTCAAAATGTATTACTGTGACTGCAAAATATGTTGCTGTTTTTTAAAAAGAGGATCATTACGGCTGTTCATCACAGGAGATCCAATCTTTTGGGACATTTACACACAATGACTTTTAAGAGGAAATGTTCCTTAAATTAGAGAATATTTTTGTTTTATTTCTTAGTGGGTGCCTGCATTAGGGAGAGTGTACTTTTAAGCAAAAATTGATTTAAAAACTGGAATGCACACGGATAAATGCACTATTTTTTCCATGTAGCTCTTAATCATTTTTTAAAAAAATGCTGGGTTTTATGAATAGATAAATTAAATCTTAAAATCAGGCGTTTAATCAATCACTTCTATTAATTGTCTTTCTAATTTTCAAATAATAAAAAAAAATCTTTCATTCAGGTATATTTATTTTCTACATTTTTGTTTGTTTCTTTCAAAATCATGTGGGACCGCCAGACAATTTATCCCTATATGCACCAGCTATTTGTTATGTCTGGGGAGGGAATCGAACAACCATACATGATCTTGAGTAGGAAGGGGGCGTGAATTACATGGCCCTGACTTTAAAAATTAAAAATCAGCCAAACAGTTAAAAAAGCAACATTAAAAACCTCCAATTAGAATAAGAAGTGATTGATTACTGTAATTTTGAGATCCTGCAGGGTTTGCTTCTTAAAGCATTGCCATATTTATTCATGGAAAATCAACAAAGTCAAAGTAGATCTAACACTTGAAAATTGAAAAAAAAATAAATAAAAACTGTGGTCGCCGAATGATTACTTCGTTTTGACTTATTCCCACCTTTTTAACCCCTTGTAAAGTTCTTGACAAAACGTTTTGGAAAATGAAGAAGTGGCTTGTTCACTCAATATTTTATGAATTAAAATGTTTGAATTATTGATCTTTCGTAGAATACATAGTGTTGATAAAGAATTGTGTAAAGCGTTATTTGTGGTGTACAGCAAAAGTTTCTGCAATTAAGTGTTAATCATATGAAGCAGCAAACCATACAAGGGTATATTCCTTTTCCCTGATATTATTCACATTTTCTTTGACTTTGTCAATGTAAAACACAGTTGTTCAATAGTAGAAAATTTCTAATGTAATGATTGGTTCTTGATAAATTCTAAATAATTTTAAAGTAAGATGTTTATAAATATACTTTTAAATACACAAATGAAATGGTTACCTATCATTTTTTAGTTTTAAATCCATTTAAAAGTCCAAGTTTTAAAATCACTTTCCCGAAACGTTAAACATATTTCGTGGAAGTCACGGCGTGACGTCACAACATTTTATTTGGGGCGCCTTAGGGGGAAAAGGGGAGATAGATAACAATCGTTAAATTTGGTAGCTATGAAGGTCCTACATGGCCCAAGTGTAAAAAATTAGTTTCAAACTTTGTAGTATAATAAATTCGTTATACGGTTTCTTGCCTGGATATATGACGATTTATTCCCGGCTGGAGAAAACGATGTCAACCCTCGCCTGCGGCTCGGGTGACATCGTTTTCTCCAGCCGGGAATAAATCGTCATATATCCTGGCAAGAAACCGTATAACTAATAATATATATATATATATATATATATATATATATATATATATATATATATATATATATATATATCCAAAGTATTGAAAATACAATACGGATAATTATATACGGAAAAAGATAAGGAGATGCCCGTTTGAAGTTTTACATAATTTAATTACTATATAAATAATCACATATAGAAAGGTAGTACACTTAACGCGTTTCCCCGCTTAGCGGTTCTTCAGAAGTGCTTAGTAACGTCGTTACGTCGTTACGTCGTCCGTAATGTCATGTGACGTCGTTAATGTCAGGGGACGTTACTCTTAGATGTTATCTATTTTGAATTTAATTCTGGTTTTAAAAGGTTTATTAATAAGGATTCTTTCTTCTTTCGTTTTAAAGCGTTTAATTCACTCATTTTGTATATTGGCATTATGTGGTATTTTGGTGTGCAATTCTTTGCACAAGCAGCTATGTGTTTGCTGACCGGTAGAAGTGCATATTGGGGGTTATTGATATGTTGATTATGTAGCGTAACTCGATTTCTTAAATTTGTTGTTTCTCCTATATAATCTTTAAAGCATCCTGCACATTTTATGGCGTATATAACATTTTCTATTTTGCATGTTGCTGAAAATTTGATGTGAAATTTGCGTCCATTTCGGAATGAATATGTATTTCCTATGATGAGATGCTTACAGAGTCCACATTTGTTCGAGCCACATTTTTGTACTTCAAAAGAGCATGTTTTTTCCGAGAATTTAGCTTTGGTCAGTAGTCTTTTGAGGTTGGCAGGCTGGCGTTTACTTTTAATAATCTTGTGTGTTGAAATGATATCTTTCATCTGTTCATCATTGTTTAATATTTTGAGGTTCTCTGTAATTATATTGTATGCCTCAATATTTCTGGGGTTATGTGTAGAAATGTACGGAATTACGTGTTCTTCTTTTGTTTCTTTCACTTTTCTCAGCTCTGCCTTTGTGAGTTTTAGCGATCTAGAAATACCATTATCTATAAGAGAAATCGGATATTTTTGGGCAATTAAGTATTTTTTTCAATTCGCTGAGTCGTATTTCAAGTGTTTCTTTATCTGAAATTATTGTACATAGACGCCTTGCCAAAGAAAAGGGAATGTTTTGCTTCGTGTGTTTAGGGTGGCAAGACGTAAAAAGTAAATACTGTTTACTATCTGTAGGTTTGTAAAAGATGTCCGTATCAATATTTAAATTGTTAAGTTTCACAAGGACATCTAAGAATGCTATTTCTTTTTCACTGTGTTGTAGAGTAAATTTCAAGTCTTCATGAATCGAGTTTAAAATAGTGTTTAAGTTACGTAGTTCCTCTAATGACTTCGGCCATAATATAAAGATATCGTCAAGAAAACGTTTCCAATTGTTGATAAAATACAGTTTAAAATCATGACTGTACTTGTCTTTGATTATTTCGTACAAATTTTCCTCTAAATATCCCAATACAAGGGTTGCATATACAGGGGCTACCTTCGTGCCCATAGCCGTACCTTTTATTTGACGATAGAAGTTGTCATTAAAGTTGAATGTATTATTTTTAAGAATAAAATCAAGAGATTGCAGAATAAATGAGTTTGTAAACCTGGATTGTATAGTCTCTTTGCCTAGTTTATTAAGCCAATATTCTATTGCTTCGAGACCGAACTCGTGCGTGATGTTAGAGTATAACGACTCTACGTCAAATGTGGTTAGTAAGACTTTTTTGCCTACTTCTGTTGGTAACGAATTTAAGAAGTCTGTTGTATCTCTGATGTGGCTCTTAATGTGATTGGTTAACGGTCGCAAAAGAATATCCAAGAAATTGCTGAGTCTGTGTGTTTGACAACTTGGACCAGCGACAATCGGTCGTAATTTAAGATCTATCACATTTCTTACATTAACAGTTTGGGCTTTAGAAGTTGAACAAGCCTTATTAATTTGATTGTTTTTGTGTACCTTAGGTAGGCCATAGAAATTTCTTTCCTTAACTTCAAAACGTTTTAGATAATCGTATTCTTTATCCGTTAAACATTGCTTAAATTTGTCGATTACTTTATGATAATTTATTCTATCTGAATTACTTGGGTTATGGTCAAGACGTTCATAGTAATTTGTATCATTTAGTTGTGACTCCACCATTTGTTTATAATGAGATGTATCCATAATCACTACTGCTCCACCTTTATCAGCTTCTTTGATTATTATATCATGATTTTGTGTTAAATTTTGAATTGCTACTCTTTCATTTCGAGATATATTAGATTTTACTTTTTGACTGACATTTTCTTTCGGCATATTATTAATATTATCAATAAACTTTTCCAAACTCGAATTTCTGTTCTTTTCTGGGATAAAATCACTTTTATTTCTAACTATGGACCTATCAGTATTCTCAGAGTTTTTGAAAAATTCCACTAGACGTAATTTTCTCGTAAATTCATTTATGTCGTTTTCCAACTCAAAAGACTACTGACCAAAGCTAAATTCTCGGAAAAAACATGCTCTTTTGAAGTACAAAAATGTGGCTCGAACAAATGTGGACTCTGTAAGCATCTCATCATAGGAAATACATATTCATTCCGAAATGGACGCAAATTTCACATCAAATTTTCAGCAACATGCAAAATAGAAAATGTTATATACGCCATAAAATGTGCAGGATGCTTTAAAGATTATATAGGAGAAACAACAAATTTAAGAAATCGAGTTACGCTACATAATCAACATATCAATAACCCCCAATATGCACTTCTACCGGTCAGCAAACACATAGCTGCTTGTGCAAAGAATTGCACACCAAAATACCACATAATGCCAATATACAAAATGAGTGAATTAAACGCTTTAAAACGAAAGAAGAAAGAATCCTTATTAATAAACCTTTTAAAACCAGAATTAAATTCAAAATAGATAACATCTAAGAGTAACGTCCCCTGACATTAACGACGTCACATGACATTACGGACGACGTAACGACGTTACTAAGCACTTCTGAAGAACCGCTAAGCGGGGAAACGCGTTAAGTGTACTACCTTTCTATATGTGATTATTTATATAGTAATTAAATTATGTAAAACTTCAAACGGGTATCTCCTTATCTTTTTCCGTATATATATATATATATATATATATATATATATAGAGAGAGAGAGAGAGAGAGAGAGAGAGAGAGAGAGAGAGAGAGAGAGAGAGAGAGAGAGAGAGAGAGAGAGAGAGAGAGAGAGAGAGAGAGATTCACGGTTAGCCCATATAACACATATATTTACCAGTACCACTGCTAACTAGAGAGTGGGAGGGATTTTTTCGTTAAGCAAAACATTAGGGACCGCGATGACATTGCGCGTCGCACTTAAACAGAGACCTTGACTAGTCCAAATTCAAAGACGTTGCCGACGACAGTTTCAAGTTGGCGAAATTCCAAAACTGTGTCTTTCTGGGTAGATTATTTTTCACTTTCCATGATGCTTGCTCAAACTTTTTATCTTTCGGGTTATAAAAAAAGAGAGACTGTTCACGAGGCGGTTTGCGCATTGGAAGACTTTAATTTTCATGAGATGATTTCAAAAGAATGGCACAAACGATTAAAGTTGTGGTATATCGAAGGGAACTGTATCCATGATCACAATTTTTTCGATTTTTAACACCTTTTCTGGGTCATGTTTGCATGTTATGATTTGCTTGTAAATATTATTCTATTCATCGCTGGCCCCGTCCACTGAGCTACGACAGGGTGTGCTTCTTCGATATTAAACGGCGTATTTGCACCATTTATGGTCAGACTCGCGTAACGAAGAGTAAAAGGGTCGGTTGGTGAGATAAACGTCGTAATTACAGCGTGAAAAAAGTGCCACTGAAGTCGACCAACAACAACAACATAAAAAATGCCTCGCATTGATGTCGGACAAAGTAGGAGTGCAGTCTACATGAATCCTGATTTTGATGATGTGAAGTCTGAATTGTACCTCGTGCTCTACTGTTATCAAGGAAAATTCGTAGTTGGTATAAACTTCGTGAAGAGCGCATATCAAAAAATGGTTATAAAGAACCCCCATAAGGGGTCGAGGTTTAAGCCAAGGAAGATCTAAGCCAAGCTGTAGCCATTCTTGTAACATTTGATTTCTCAAAATTTTAACCCAGAATGTGTAACAGCCTGCTTTTCTTTTCCGAACAATTGGGCTACTTGAGTTACTTGCTTGTGCAATTCATTATAAATTGAAATCGTTTCAAGAATCAATTAAACAGCATCTATTCCATTTTAAGCCAGACTGTTTTGTTTAGCAACCGATAATTTCTCTCTTTTCGAACGACGTTCCCCTCTAGATTTCAGATTTAGATGGTATTTCCTAAGCCAGTCATTGCTTGTAAATACCAGTTTAAGTTCTGATATATACTTTTTTCCATACACGTGACCCGTCATGCGAAAAGGAAGTATTAACCCTGATCACACTGTTTGGACTGTGCAGAAGGACTGGGGCAGAAACTTTTTCACTGTTGATAGATTTAAGAGTAGAAAAAAAAACACGTTACCTTATCAAATACGTGCATTTATTCAAAGGTCAGAGTCTCTGTCCCTGTCTTTTACGTCTCTGTGATATTGTATGTGCGAAAACAAGCAATTTCTTCTTTTCCCTCAATATTTTGTACCATATAGGATGGCTACTTTTTTAATTGCACTGCTTTTATAATGTCGTCTGTTACAACTTTGAATTTTGGCAAGTCTAAAATTAAAAAAAAAGTAAAGGGTCAACTCGGTAGAACTTATCTCCTTTCTTAATTTCTTAATACTTGCTTTCTGGAACCCCCGTAAGGTCCCGTTCACTTGAGAGAAACATAAGCTTTTCTTAAAAAAAATCCAGATGGTCCATTTTTGCATTGCTGGTCACAAATGACAAATTTTGGAGACGTCTACATTCAAATTAGTTGCAGGCAAATTTCTTAAGCTGATATTTCCAAAGTCTTCGTCTTTGTGGTGTAGAAAACATTGTTAGAAATGAGGAAATTCCTTATCTCAGGCAATTTTTTCGTTTGCGAAAAAGTTTCTTTAGTTTTGTTCATGAGTGTTGTAAAATGGCGTGATTGAGCCGGGATGAGTTAACTTAGTCAAAACAAATGGGTAGATTGTATTTACATTTATTTTGTATTCTTCAATTTTTGTTTTAAGGATGAAGATAATCATAGTTTAACTGCTGAAGACAGACACTTCCCTTAATAAGCTACCCATTACCAGAAAACCGCATTAACCCGTTACCACACAAAATTCTGGACTACTTCAAATTGAAAGACGTTGCAGACGACAATTTGAAGTTGATGAAAGTTTATAATTTTTGGTACTTCGGGGTAGAAAACATTGCAGAATTTCTACATTATCCACAATGTTATCCAAATCCTCTTTTACGGAAGGGTGTCAAGAAGTGTAGTCTTGTGGGAATGGGTTAACGTATGAAATATTATGGATAGATTAATTATCCTAGCTTCACTTCTGTACAATATATCTAAGTGATAGAATATTTTAAAAGAAACCGTCTGTTAAATTTGTAGCTTGTGCTATTATATAAAGGAAGTTGTTACTTCATTTTACTTATGCCTTTACCAAATAACATGCCTAAGTTTTGAATAATGTGAATACAGTCAGATAAACATCTTGAAAAAGTAATAAATACATGTAACTTCCAGTACTCTCTCTATCCCATTAAAAGACAATTTTTTAGATTGGTCCAAATTGAATGAAAGTAAAGACAATTTTTAGCTGATTAAATTTTGAAAATCCTGTGGTCTTTTGAGGTAGAAAACATAGTGAATTATGAAAAAACTGCTTGCATGACCTTTTCAACAATTTTTTTCATGTGGATGAAGGGCAAATATAGATCACCAGTGATAGACACACACTGAATTAAGAATATATCCTGATTGTCTCCAGGAACTCAGACCCATTATCACACAATCCCACATTTTTATGCCCTAAGGCATATAGTCATAGAAAAACACTGATTTCCTTCTTTCATCACAGTATTTTCTATCCTTACCAGCAATTATTTTTTAATTCACATAACTTTTTAATTGTTGTCTGCAATGTCTTTTCAATTTGGACAAGTCTAAATTTTTGTTGTTGATGGTTAACCCATCCCCACACATTAATGCTTTTTGACGCCCCTCAACCAAAAAAGCTTTGAAAAACATTATCGAAAATGAAGAAATTGCTTGTATCAAGCAATTTCTTCATTATCCACAATGTTTTCTTCAGTATCAACAATGTTTTCTATCTAAAAAGATGGAAACAATTAAAATTCCATCAACTTGAAATTGTCGTCTGCAGCTTCTTTCAATTTCGACCAGTCTAAATTTTTGTTGTGTGGAAATGGGTTAAGACTGTAGGTATCTATACAGCCCACTGTGAGGGCTTACCAGGCTGACTTGGGTCTTTACTTGACCGAGATATACAATTGTTGGAAGTGTCATGCACAAGCTTAATTAACCCATAACGACCCCAGAAAAAACTGGTCCAACTTGTAGGAAGATGCAGGAAAAAAAATCTTGATTAAATTTTAGAGTTTTCAACTTTCTGGGTAGAAAGCATTGTGTACAAATGAGGAAATTGCTTGTTACAAGTCATTTCTTCATTTTCTATAATGTTTTCTGACGCTTTATTTTAGGGGGAGGGGGCATGAAAGTGTTTCATGTGTGGGAATGGGTTAAGCATTTCTAGCTAGTATGTGCCATATCAATGAGATACAAGTGAATATATAAAAAAAGTTTAAAGGTTTGTAAAGAATATGTTCACGGATTTTTATTTAACATCGCATTTATCCAATATTATTAATATGAAGATATTTTATACTAAACATAATGTGGATGAAAGTATAGAGGCTTACCCCACTCCTACGTGACTAAATTTATACTGGCCAAAATTCAAAGAAGTTGCAGACAATTATCAGTTGATGAAATTTTAACGATAGTTGTCTTTTTGGTAGAAAATGTGGGTAATGAAGAAATTGCCTGTTTAACCCTTTCCTGCACAATCACTTGTTTTCACGTCCTATTGATTTTATACACAAGAAAATATTGTGGGAAAAGAAGAAATTGCTTGTAACAAGCAATTTCTTCTTTTCCCCACATATTTTCTACCCTATAGGTTGGTTGCATTTCAAATTACATTCACTTTTATTTGTTGTCTGCAACTTCTTTCAATTTGGACTGGTGTAAAATTTTTAAAAACAGGAAAGAGTTAAAGCACTTTTTTCATTTTCTGAATTGTTTCCAAAAATGTTTCTTTCTTATTGGGGATAATCGTAAACCAAAGTGGGAGGCTCAGACATGGAACCCATGGTTAGATACTCTAGCTGCTGCATATGGCTGAAATACTGTTAAAAAAGGCGTTAAACCCAATTTAATCAATCAACCATGATATTTCTTGAGGTGCATAAAAAAGTTGAATGTGTGGGAATAGGTTAAATGAAGAACTAGAATGTTTGTGGATTTTTTTAATGAAAACTTGTGTTGAGCACACAAACATTTGACCTTCAAATATGTGAAGAAATATTTTGAATGTCACTTCTACTCTATATGGAAAACAGATGTATATTGAAATCTGTCCATAAAAAGAGTAGATATGGTCCACCCCCAAAAAGCATGCAAGTCTTCTAATTTTGCCTGCTGCAGCATTGACTCACAAAATGCTGATAAAATTTCATAAAAGTCTGTCAAGCATTGTAGGAGTTGTTGTGCACACAAGAATTTTGACAATAAGTCTCACTTTTGGCATTACACAGCAATGAATTACAAAATGCTGATAGTTTATGCTAGGCCAAACAATTTGTCAAAATTTCATAAAAATCTATCATCAAATGTAGGAGATACTTGCCCACATAAGATAAAGTTAACCCTCGTCATGCTGAATAAAATTTGGTACAAAATTTTAATGAAATCAAAGGGCTGAAAGCACTGGATTGTGGGTTGATATTTGTTTGGAAATTTATCTCATAAACTATTCTGGCTTCAAAGGGCTAAGCAGGTGGTGTAGACTAAGATAAGACTGCACTTTTGTGCAGTCTGATCTTTGTCTATACCACCTGCCAAAACAGTAATATTCCGGGTTCAGCATGATAAGGTTTAACACCCTTCCAGCAGACTGCCTGCTACTGCCATTAACCTGTTAAAAATAAACTTTTAACAAAACAAAACCATATTCAACCTCTAGAATCAAATTGAGTAAAAAATCTACACCACAAATGTACATGTAAATGGCAAATTTACATTTTTTTATCAAATCAATATAATCAGAATTTGTAATAATAAAAAAACGCTGGAAATAGAACTTTAATTATCTGTGCCAAATAGAAATCAAGTGCCCAAGAGGTCCTGAGATGCACTACTTTCTATTTTTTACCCATTCCCACATGATAAAATTTTAGACCAGAACAAAATTCAAAGAAGCTGTAGATGACAATTTTAAGTAGATGATCATTAATCTTTAAAATCTTTGTCTTATAGAGCAGAAAACATAGTGGATAATGAAGAAATTGCTTGTAACAAGCAATTTCTTCATTCTTCATTCTTCACAGCATTGCCAAAGCTTTCATATTGAGGGGTATTCAAAAGTGTCATGGTGTGGGAATGGGTTGAAGTTATCTGATATTTAAAGAAGCTAATTGCTAATTGCTTACAAAAGAATGCCTAAAATAAAACAAATAATTTGGACATTATTCCATTATTTTGAGAAACAATCCTAAAGCCCTACAAGACCCTTTAATCATACTGTGAAATTTTCATCAGAATCCTATAATTGCGGAATTTATCACTAGAATGTTTTGAGTGAAAATCCATAAATCCCTTTTCCTGTTTTTTTCTGATGTATCCACTTCATTTTCAAAAGGAACTTTCCTTATGACCCTAAAATTGTCCTGTGAAATTTTATAGACAATCTGATAATTGTGCACTTCATCACATAAAGGAGAATGTTTTGAATAATGTCAAGGCCCCTTTTCCTGTGTTCAAATGCAACAATTATTCCATGCATCTTTGAAGAGAATCTGATGAAAACTGTAGACTTAATTGTGATAACTAGCATAATTCAATCAAGTTTTTATAAGGCCCCTTTTCCACTAATACTTTATTGACCTTCTAAATTCATAGGATCATTCTGTGAAAGTTTGAAGAGAAGGCCCCCTTGGCAGATTGGACCCATTTTTGACGGGAAAGATCATGATAATGGTAATAACATTCTGTAAAAGTTTGAAGAAAATCTGATGAAATATTTGTTAAAGATTGTTAACAAAGATTTTTTTCAATCAAACATTCATTAAGCCCTTTTTCCTGTCTTCATCTACTTTTTTTGACAGTGGCAATCTATTAATTGATTCCGAAATACTGTTACAAAATATAGCACTCACTTTGTTGATTTTCTTATCTGATTGGATAGCATTTGCTGAAACCTTGTGCTGAATAAAATTCTTTTCGGAATTGCATTAAAATCAAGGGCTAAGAGAACTAGAAGCACCTGTTGTGGATCAATATTTACTGAAAAAATCAGAATGATGAGGTGTAAGATTCCCTATGTGTCTTGTTCACAATATCTTGACCTAGACTACCTTATTATCATCACTTGACAGGCAGAGACTAAAAAGAGAGTGACATATTAAACCAGAATTGTTGCAAAGCAGACTTATATCCTCCACCAGCACTTTATCTTTACAATAGCAGTTGACCTTTGACCTATATTGCAAAATACAAAAGGGCATTTTGTTTGGTCATGGATATCATTTTCATAAAATTTCAAGGTCCTAGATCGTATGGCTAATGAGTAAGAGCATAGAAACAGTTTTAATTGAAAGATCAATTGTGACCTTAACCTTTGATCAATGGGATCCTAAAAGAAAAGGTCACCTCCTTGGATTTTTGGCAACAATTGTATGTAGTTTCATGGTCAGTCAATTGGTTCTAGAGTTCGAGCATAGAAACAAAAATATTTACAGATGGACAGATAGGTGGGGGCTATAAAATGTAACAAGAGCTTCACAGAGCCCAAAGGGGCTTGTCAGTAACCTTGGCTTATCAGTAACCTGAGCTTGAATGATAGGTAATGAGTTTTGTCAATAGAAAGATCTTATCATCTGAATAATACTGTTTACATTTGAGAAAAAAGACAGCTTTATAATAACTTATCAACATTATGTACAGAAGTTAAATTCTATAATTTGAATACATTTGACATAAAAAATGACCTTGACCAATGACATTGAAACAAGTTTCAATAGAAAGTTTCAGCTCATTCCCATTGATAGTTTAGGAGGAGATGCGCACACAAATATTGAAAACAGACTGACATACGGACGACCGGGGCCATAACATAATACAACCCTTCGGGCGTACAAAAATGTCTACCAGCAAAAAGAAAAATCATACATTTTTCATCTGTCAAAATCTACATTTGAAACAATTAAAGCCTTTAATCTACAAGAAGTCTTTAAAATGGCTTTATTTTAAAGACACATTGAAAAATAGGTTAAATGCGCCATTTCACAACTTAAATTAATTACGCAGTACCATATTGTTGTTTATTTAGTCCTCAAATACCATTTAAATCTCTGTGGTGGCACCCTATATGAACACAATCTGTACAAATAAATCATTTACATATACCAATAAACTATACATGTACAATTTATTCTTAAATCATCAACATTATTATTAATCACAGACAAATATATGTGACCTGTCACACAAAAAAATGACCAGCTATTCTTTCCAACAGTACACAACCTGTTTAGAGAGCACAGGCTACATAGGCTGAGCAGAGTGAATACTTTTCTCATTTCACCCACTGCAAGAAAAATTCTAGACTGGTCCAAAATCGGTGGCTACATATGGCAATGTTGAGTGTGTATGAATTGAAAAATATAAGTCAAATGGGTACAAAAATTGATTTTTAAAAGTAGTTTCTCCTTTTCAAAAAATGTTTTTTGGTAATGATATCACACAAGTTTACAATTGGAATTTCAAAATATCAGCCCTGACTTAAACTTTTAACTAATCTCATTTTTCAAGCAATTGATAACGGATAGATTGTTGCTGTCAATCAAAGAATCAATCAACCAATCAAATAATTCATTGAGTCTAGAAGTGAACTTTAAACTATAACATTGGCTGACATTCATTCTAATCATTTTTGTTTGTATGGCAACTAAAGTGTAGTAACTAAAGCTTTTTTCAAGCTGTAGTCATGGCATTTGAGTTGCAAACCATTTACTTTTTTGTAACATGTTACTGGCAATAAAATTTACAAAATAACGCCATTTAATTTCTAAATAGAATTTCCTGTCAGAGCTCAGCAGAAATGGCTTGAGATCAGTCCATTTGAATGCCCACATGATCCTTTTTTTGTGTAAAGGGTCCCATTCACCTATCACCACTCTTTAAATATCCTCTTTTAAACCCATTGTTAAACTCAGTGATGCTATTAGACGCCCCGAAGGAAAAAAGCTTTGGCAAACATTGTGAAAAATGAAGAAATTGCTTTTTAAAAGCAATTTCTTCATTTTCCACAATGTTTTCTACCGAGAAAGTTGAAAAAATCAAAAATTTCATAAACTTTAAATTGTCGTCTGCAACTTCTTTCAATTTGGACCAGTCTAAAATTATACCGTCTGGTAATGGGTCAACTTCATGTATAAGAAAATATGAAGGGACTATTAATCCTATTAACCCTGTTTGCCCCATAGCAGTTGAGGATTAATGCAATACTGCAGTAACATGGATTAACATAACTGAATACAGTAAAACTACTTATAACGACATACAGAGGTCAAAAGAATAATATTGTTATAATAAAAGTTTTACTTTATGTTTTTTTAAGTTACTAGGCAAGTTCCTATTTCCAATTTTCTAGCAAAATCAATTGGCATATATCTTATATTTTCAATCTAAATGAAATACTTTGCTTTTTCTACCAAACATTTACAGAAATTATGAGCATGTAAAGTGAGATAGAAAAGGCTGCTTTGAATAAAAACATAAAATGCCATAGTGTTGTTAATCTCCTATTATCATAGCTTTTTACATGCACATTTATTGACGTCTGGGAAATTAGACAAATTGGTTTTAATTCTTATCCTCATATCATAAGTGTACAGCAAATGTCCTAACTGCAGCTTTATTAAAGCTGTAGTTACAGCATTTTTCTAGCACACCGACATATACTCAATGACTTTGATTGTTTATTTCTTGAAGCATTTAAAATATTATTAACAAGATGTGTTTGTGAAACACTATGCCCCCGAAACGGGAATTCTTTAGAAACGGGTAAAGGGTTAAAATTTTGACCTTGACCTTGATGAAATGACCTTCCCAAGTTGCGCCTTGTTGAGACCTATCTACATTCCAAATATTAGCATTGTAACTTAATCAGGGTTGAAGTTATAGGAAAATGTTAAGTTGGCAGGTTAAGTTTTGCAGACAGACAAACAGACAGACAGACGGACAGACGGACACTGGTAAAACAATATGCCACCGATCTTATCGATGCGGGGGCATAAAAAGCTTTTTACCTATGGACTTCAAATTGACATCTTTAAATACAAAATATCACAAGAGGTATCTGTACACCTGGAACTATATAAATGAAAATATATAGCAATTAAAATTGGGACCATCACATCAGCATTATCATAAATAGTCTCTTGATATAACCATTATCATTATAAGTTGAGCTTACTGTAAGTTCAGCACTAGGTTTGAATAATCTAAACTACTCATAAATTATTTTAAAATACTGTACAATTTATTCAAAATACTGTGCATTTTTACACCACTTACAGTGCAAATGATACCTTGAATAAGCACCATAATCCATTACCAGACAACAAAATTTTAGACTGGTCTAAATTCAAATGGCCAATTTCCACACATTGATGCTTTTAGATACCCTCAAGAAGAAAAACTTAGGAAATATTGTGGAAGATGAAGGAATTGCTTGTTACAAGCAATTGCTTCATTATCCAAAATGTTTCCTAATCCAAACATCAACTAAAATTATTGTCTGCATGTTCTTTCAATTTTGGCCAGTCTATAGTTATGTCATTTTGGAATGGGATAAGTAGCAGACAACATTTAAAAATGGCTTGAAATCACCAAGTAAGTCAGAAAAACAGGAGGGAGCAACTTCTCCACTTCCCAAGATGCTTTCCTTTAAACCATCTGGTGCTTACAAATGAGGGATTATTCAATAATGATTTCCATAATTTTGTACTAACCTCTTAAAAGATACGTCAATAAATACTGTTCAAATTAAAATGGCTAACCTATTATCCGATGAAAATTTTTATAATTGACATGAAGAGCCTGGAATATTTCTGTATTAGCAAGAGGTATAGACAAAGATTGGCCTGCACATATTGATCAATTACAAGACAACAAACTTTTAGACTTGATAGAAGTTGCAGAAGTTGCAAACGACATTTCAAATTGCACTAGAATCGGAAACTAAGTTCAAAATAGGTAAGGAAATATTGTCAGAAAAAAGAGGAATTGCTTGTTTTAAACAACTTCTCCTTTTCCCACAAAGTTTTCCATGATTGTATTTCTTCAGGGAGTCAGAAAGTGTCATTGTGTTGTAATATGTCAATGGAATCTGCAGTGAATAACGAAATATTTGGTGGTCTTATTCAGAGGTCAAGAATGACGTCAAAATGTAAGATGTCATTTGTTGTTTGTTAAACACTGTAAGATGGGTGCAAGACAGGACAATCAAGTCAGATTTTTTACTAGAACTAAAGAACAACATTGTCATCACTCTCTATTTCTTAGAGCTCTTCAGTGCACTCTATGCAGCATCATGAAAAACTGTTAGACCCCTTTTCCCATGATATGGGTAAGAATGTCATCCTGTTAACCCATTACCAGATGGCAAAATTTTGACTTGTCAATATTGAAAGAAGTTGCAGATGATAATTGTAAGTTTATGAAATTTTAGAATTGTTCAACTTTCTTGGTAGAAAACATTGTGTAACATGAAGCAATTGCTTGTTACAAGCAATATTTTTCATTTAACACAATGTTTTCCCAATTGGTTTTCTTTCAGGGGTATCAAAAAGTGTCTGTGTTTGGGGATGGGTTAAGTACGGACCTTCCTCATGACCATATAAATGTTTTTAGCAAGTTAGAAAAATATTATGCTCCAATTGTGTCTTGTTAGGTGGTACTAAGCAAATCATCATTAAGGCATTTCCCCTTTGATATTTGTCAGATTGTCACCATATTCAATAGGGATCTTCTTACTGACAATATGAACATTACAACAAGTCTGAGTAGAGTCAAAATTGTGACATGTGGAGTGGTAACACTGAATGGTTGACAAATAACAGACAACATACATTCCAGTACCACTAAAGTTCACTGTGTGCATGTTGTGTTCAGTTGATCTCAAAATTTGTTTTCTTTTAAACAGGCATACTCTTTGCCAATCTATCTATGTTAACCAATTACCAAAAGACAAAATTTTAGACTGGTCTAAATTGAAAGAACTCGCAGTTAAAAATTTAAGTTGTTGAAATATTTTTTTTCCTTTAGGCTACATAAACATTGTGGACTATATAGAAACTCTCAGTACCTGTTATCGGTTTCTTTGGCAAAGTTTTTCTTGAGGATTGTGGAAAAGTTAATTTGAAAGGGAATGGGTTTGAGAAATATGCCCTGGTAATATTAAATTGCAATATATAAAGGGGAAAATTTTGCTTTCATGGACAAACCAAGCTTAAACAAGAGGGCTGTTGGCCCTGGGGCGCTCACCTGAGATAAAGGCTCTTTTCTTTCAACAGTCTAATTTCATGTTAAGGATAGGATTATGAAACAAGTGGGCCACAATTACTGTAAAGACTATGAACCTGGGGATCCAAAAGTCTACATAACAAATTCCAAGGCTTTAGTGCTGATTTGAAAGAATGAAAAACTTTTTCCATGGGTTATAATTTCAGAATAAGAAAGAAGTCTGTGAACTGATGCTTCATGCCTATACCCCCCCCCCTGGCTCCGCCCCTGGAGACCCGAGGATCATGATTTTAGGTATTTTGTAAGAGATCAATATACTTATGCTTCATGCAAAATATCAAGGCTCTACGCCTTCTGGGTCAGGAGGAGAAGATTTTTAAAGATTATTTTGAAATTTCACTTTTGTTGCCATGGCAACCAGAGTTTTAAACAGATTTCATTTCTTTTAGCTAATTTTAAGGGGGACCATCTAAGGAACATTTCTGCCAAATTTGGTCAAAATCAACCCAGTGGTTTGGGAGGAGATGTCATTTAAAAAATCATTCTTTTTTCCATATAACCCCCCCCCCCCTCCGGGGCTCTGCCCCTGGGGACCCGAGGATCATGATTTTAGCTATTCTGCAAGAGGTCAATATACTGATACTTCATGAAAAATATCAAGGCTCTACGCCTTCTGGGTCAGGAGGAGAAGATTTTTAAAGATTATTTTAAAATTTCACTTTTGTTGCCATGGCAACCAGAGTTTTTAACTGATTTGAATTCTTTTAGCTATTTTTGAAGAGGACCAGCTAAGCAACAATTCTGCCAAATTTGGTTCAAATCAGCCCAGTGGTTTGGGAGGAGATGTCATTTAAGAAATTGTTCTTTTTTCTATATAAACCCCACCCCCCTTGAGCTCCGCCCCTGGGGACCCGAGGATCAGGGTTTTAGCTGTTTTGTAAGATGTCAATATACTGATGCTTCATGCAAAATATCCAGGCTCTATTCCTTCTGGGTCAGGAGGAGAAGATTTTTAAAGATTATTTTTTAAATTTCACATTTGTTGCCATGGCAACCAGATTTTTAAACGGATTTCAATTCTTTTAGCTATTTTTGAAGGGGACCTCCTAAGGAACATTTCTGCCAAATTTGGTATAAATTTGCCCAGTGGTTTGGGAGGAGATGTCGTTTAAAGAAATTGTTGATGGACGATGCATGACGGACGGACGCCAGACGAAAGGTGATCACAATAGCTCACTTGAGCACTTCGTGCTCAGGTGAGCTAAAAAAAAATTACACTTCTGCATGAATAAATTTCTAACTTTTATACAGTTTGATTTTTAATTTTTTACCTCACTGAAAACAGAAGGTAATCTCTTCATCTCTTAACCCATTCCCACACAATGAAGCCTTTTGATACCTCTAAGGAATAAAGGGTTGGAAACATTATGGGAAATGAAGAAATTGCTTGTTACAAAACTAAGAAAAACATTGTGTAAAATGAAGTAATTGCTTGTAACAAGCATTTTCTTCAATATCTACAAAGTTGTTCTACCCCAAAAGACAAACATTCTTAAAACTCTATCAACTGAAATTGTCGTTTGCAACTTCTCTCAATTAGACCAGTCTTACCCTGGTTATTGGTTAAGTGTAGAAAATAATTTGAATAAGTTGAAAAAAAAATCTTACCAGAACAAACATATACAGTTTTAAGACCAAAACCATTATCACTCATGCCAAAAGAGAACACAATACACTAAGTTATAAGACGCTCTGTACCGTCAGAACGCCTATGGCGGAAATCTCCATCCTCATCAGTGAGAATAATGTCCGAGTCACCGTCTTCCACACGCTCGATACGATTATAAAGTCTTGCCACATCTTCTTGGCGATTATATTTCACAGAGTGATCACTATCACTGACATAAATTGTCTTAGAATTCTTAGATCTCTTCTTTAAAAAGTTGTCAACAACCCAGAATATAAATGCCTGAAAAAAGGAGGAAAAGCATTAACATGTAAAACATGTGTCAATTTAAAATTATAGGTGAATCTTCACTTTACCCATTACCAGACAAACAAATTAGATTGGTCTAAATTCAAGGATATTGATTTAATTGAAAAGATCTATCTCTTTTTGGGAAAAAAGACACTGTGGATAATGAAGAAATTGCTAGTAACAAGCAGTTTCTTCACTTTCCACAAAGTTTTTTCCCTAATACAAACTGTGTGTGTATTTCCGTTTATTTATCGTCGCTACCGTAGCATATGCCAATATGAGCGACGCCCCCAGAAGACGGTTAGTTGTTACAGGGGATAGTGCAAGGATATAGGACGAAACTGATGAGAGCCCAACCTGGTTCTTTTATGTGCTAAATTTGGTTTTAAATTGGCCTATAAATTTTGGAGATGTTTTTTAAAAATTATTTAAAAAGTTCACTTATGTTGCCATGGCAACCAGAGATTTCAACTGATTTAAATTCTTTTAGCTATTTTTAAAGGGGCCCACCCAGGGTTCCCCCTGGGAAATTCTATTCTTGCGCCAATGAAATTGCCAATGGCAAAAATTTGGGGCCACCTGGTTCCAATTGGAGACAAAAGTAGAGCCAGTATGAATAAGTTAATGAAAGAAATCTACTGTATTTGAAACAAACAGCCTGTTATCTATATATATTAGGTTGAATAGATTAGGAATGGGTTAAAAGGTGAAAAACGAGAGAAATGTCTTTTGAAAATAAAATGCCCAAAACACCACTATGCTGGACTAAAGGTCAAATTTTGGGTAACCCACAGAACTTTGATTACTAATGTCCGTAGTACTTTGATTACTTATGTCCAATATTTCTCATTTCTCGGAAAACCATTTGACTTTGTTACTTAAATCATCAATAGATAAGCAAATATTTGTCTTTGCTTTTTATTCAGCACTCTAATGAATCTCAAAAAGTGATCCAGGAATAAAGATCGTCAGTTTTTAAGCACAAGCGATGTGACTCTCCACCATCTTGGTTTACGTAATGGTTCCCACCAGGGTGCTGGGAAAACCCAAATAACTCGAGTGATGTTAGAATCTATTAGGTCAGCGATCCATAACTAATCTGTCTTGATTGACATAAATATGCAATGGATATCAATAGTTGCGTGTCTCTCAAAGAAATAAGTGGATATATGAATGATAATGTTGTGCGTCGGTAATGGACTCAAAAACCCTTTGCCCTATTTTGAAAGTTGTCGCCAGTAAAATTGTCGATTTGGAGCCAGAATTTTTATTTTGTCGCATTTGGCGCCATTGGCTATAGGCAGTGGGAGCCCTGGGCCCACCTAAGGAAAGTTTGTGCCAAATTTGGTTGAAATTGGCCCAGTAGTTGGGAGGAGATGTTGTTTAAGAAATTGTTGATAGTCAACAGGTGACAGACTACGAACGACAGACAGTTTACAGGTGATCATTATAGCTCGCATGAGTACTTCCTGCTCAGGTGAGCTAAAAAGTTGAGGACTAAAATAGTTAGTTGATGAAATTTTAAAATGTTTGTCTTTTCAGGTAAAATATTGTGGATAATGAAATAATTGCTTTCAACAAGCAATTTTTCATTTTTCACTGTTTTCCAAAACTATTTTCTTCTTGGGGAGGTGGTGTCCAAAAGTGGGACTGTGCAGGATTCGGTATAGACTATGTTTTACATTCTGTTTATATCAATTGAAAATTATAGTAAATTATTCAGTCATTCTTGTTTTTGTTATTAATGAATTACAATTAAAGTAAATGAATATGACTTCAATCATTAATTGCTTTCAACTATTTCTAGTGTCTGTTACCAATTATATTGATTTAGCCCATCATCAGATAACAAAGTGTTTGACTCATCCAAATTCAAAGAAGTTGCAGACAACATATTTTTTTCGAAGAAATTTGAAAAATCTCTGTCTTTAGGGGTAGAAAATGTTGATTATGAAGAATAGACCTGTCCAAATTCAAAGGGTTTTGCAGACGTCAATTTAAAGTTGATCTTATTTGAAAAATAATAATTCTGTAGGGTAGAAAATATTGAGGAAAAAAAAGGAATTGCTTGTTATAAGCAATTTCATTTTTTCACAATGTTTCATCAAGTATTAAAACAAAGAAACATAAAAACCCAGAATTGAACAGGAAAGAGTTAAATGTATTTTAAATACTTACATTAACAAACAAGGGTACAACAAACATTACTATGACTAGTTCTAATTTAGGATCCTTGAAAACAGACATCAGTAATTCTCTAACCTGAAATGCAGAGACAAAATAAAAGTTCCTTCCTTCATACTACTTTGATATGTTTTCACAATTTATTATTGGTTTTCTATGGTTCCTATGCAGCCAAAGCATGCTACTTTTTCATGTACATATATGTTTTGTTTTTAAGTCATTATTTATGTGAGTTTTTCTTGTATATCTTTTATTCATTCTGGATACTGTATTCCCCCTTAAAACAGCTGAAGATGAAAGTTCAATGGTTGTCCCCCCCCCCAAATCGGAAGTCTTTTTTTATTCTATATGAGTGAACATTTATTCCAAGTTTCAAATTAACGCATTAGACAATAAGCTCCTTTCCCTTTGGGTAACCTAGCCAAGATCATTGGCAGATTGAAGTGTTTGAGAAACAATTATGCCTATATACTTGATATTCTTCAGAAATATAAAACTGAAAAGTGCCTATGACCTTGTCAGATGAATTTCAGCTTATTGTAAGTGGATGCATATCCATAAACGGAACATACTAAATATAAGCACTGTATCTTTAGAAGAAGTACTGAAGAATCAGACATTTAATTTAAGTTTATGACAGACAGATGGAAAGACAGATGTACAATAACTAAAAACAAGTCTTACTCAATCATTTTAAATGAATTCCTTTTCATAACAATTAACCAGATAAGATAACAACAAAACTTTACATGAAAAACAATCTAAAATAACAATAATTTCTCTTCTTAAATCTATGATGTGGTTCACATTGGAGACAAAACAGTTATTTGATTGCTGCCCCCTCCCCCACCCCACTGACCTTTGACATGGCAGTTTAACCTAGGTAAAAAATGACATTATTGTAAAATATGTGGCCAGGGATATAAAATAAAAGGTAAATTATTGGTTGGCAACCTAAACATCATAACTACAGCTTAAATAAGCTGCCAAACCAACAGAAATGCATATCATAACAATTGGAGTACATTTCCAGTCTAAAATAATTATTTAATTGGTCAATCAACTTCTTGATTAACACCAGCAATCCATCTTGACAAGGTTTCCAAAAAAAATATCTGTAATAAGACAGGAGGGTATTTGTCAACTCTTCCAGAGTGTACAACTCCTACATTTTTGATATATTTTGATTAGTACCCACAACAGAGGGTTTGATGCATGAATTATGAAATTTTACGCTTTGGAAATGAAATCATTCCATCAATCTTGAGCTCCTGTCCAAATAATGAACCTTTTCCTAAATAATCCTGTGATTTTACACTTGAGTAAAGAACCTGGAGAAAAGGAGAAATTGCTTGTGACAAGCAATTTCTCCTTTTCCTACATAATTTTCTACCGCATAGGATGTTTTCGTGTCAATTGCAATTGTCATTGTCATCTGCAACCCTTTTCAATTTGGACCATATTAAAAATTAAAATAAGACGACCATGATGGAACTATATCTCACCCCTTAGTATGATGGCTCAAGGCTTACTGAAATATACAAAATATTAAAGCCCTACACCTAATTATTTTGGAGAAGATATAAAGATTTTCTCCTGTAATCCTAGGTATATTGAAGATCCTACCATTTCGAGCTAATTTCAAGAGTACAGTAATTCTTTGAAGTATTTTGGTAGAGGGTCAATAGGTGTTAATGCATACTAAATATAAAAGTCCTAGGCCTAATGGTTCAGAAGAAGATTATCAAAGATTTCCTTCTTTATTCCTATGCAAAATTTTGGATTGCACAGAAAATGGCTTATTTTCAGAACTCAGTATTTCTATGAAGTATTTGGTAAAGGGTCAATAAGTATTGATACGCACCAAACATAAAAGGTTTGGAAGGAGAAGATTTTAAAAATTTCCTTCTTTAATTCAATGTAAAATCAGGGATTATACGCAAACAGTCTGATTTTCAGAGTACAGTAATTCAATGAAGTATTTTGGTAGAGAGTCAATAGACATTGATACAAACAAAATATTAAAGCTCTAGGCCTTATAGTTTTTGAGAAGATTTTCAAAATTTCCTTCAATATTTTTATGTAAAATCAGGGATTGTGCATAAAGGGCTAATTTCAGAGTATGGTAATTCTTTGATGTATTTTGGGTCAGTAGACATTGATACATGCTGCGTATTAAAGCTCTAGTCTTTCAGGTTTTGGGTGAAGATTTTCAAAGATTTCCTTCATTATTTCTGTGTTAAATCAAGGATCATACAGAAAAGGGCTAATTTTCAGTGTACAGTAATTCTTTGAAGTATTTTGGTAGAGGGTCAATAGATGATGATTTATATCAAATATCAAAGCTCTAGGCCTTATGATTCGGGGGAAAAGATATTTTAAGTTTTTCACTCGGTTGCCATGGCAAACAAAGTTCTTCATGGATTTTAATTCTTATAAGTTTTTTGAAAGGGCATGACCTTAGGATCATTTCTGTGAAGTTAAGTTGAAATTCCATGGTTAGTTTAGGAGGAAAACATTTTTGTAATTGTGAACAGATGGCCAGACGCCGAACGAGGACAGATCACAATAGCTCACCCAAAGCACTCCGTGTTCAGGTGAGCTAAAAACGGGAAATGATTGTTGATGAAGTTGAGACTTACTTTATCCCAGAAGTCAAACTGTATAAGGGCAGTCATAAGTATTTTCTCTAGTATCATCACAAGTATATAGAGGCCACATTGACCTACCCAGGCATTGCACTGTGGTGGACTTCCTAAAAAAATGAATAACTGATTATAGCACAAACATAATTAACCCACTCCCACACAATGACGCTTTTGGACGCCTTTTAAGAAAAATAAGTGGGAAAACATTGTGTAAAGTGAAGAAATTGCTTGTAACAAGCAATTTCTTCATTTTACACAATGTTTTCTACCCAGCAAGTTGAAAAAATGTAAAATTTCATCAACTGAAAATTATTGTCTGCAACTCCTTTCAATTTGGACAGGTCTAAAATGTTGTCATCTGGTAATGTGTTAATACATTGTTCAATAGTACAATACCCTTGATATATGTGTTATGACATTGGTAATATGTACAGGGCATCATGATTGCGAACATTCTGTGAAAATTTCATAAAAACCTGTGAAGAAATGATTGATTGATCGAATGATTAAATGGAGTTAAATACCACTTTCATTAGTATTTCAGTCATATTGCGGCTGCTGGAGCACTTAACAATGGATTTTGGTATTTCTCACACCAGTACTACCACTACATCCTTTCTTTGCCTCCAACTGGAATCCAACTTAGGTTTACGACTATCCATCCATTGGTGAGAGACAATTGTTGAAAAGGATATGTACTGCCTCAGGGGATTGAACCCGAGAGATTCCAGGATTAGAGATTGGGAGTCTGATGCACTACCTACTGCACTATGCCTGTAGCCCCGTAAAGAAATGAAGGACCAGAAAATGTTGAAACCCGTGAATTAACTTCCAGATTCGAGAAAACACCCTGAATTTATCACTCTTACATTTTCTGAAGGGTTTGATAAACAAAAGAACATAAACTCTGGCCAAAGTCTATAAAATAACCTTGTGTAAAATTGAATCCACAAGTAGTTCATTGAAATGTCTCTATGACGACCGATGTAGATGGAAATTTACAAGAGGCATACTCAATTATAGCCGGTTTGCTGTCGTAGCATCTTAGACCATTTCTTTGAAAGGAACTCAACTGATTAATGTGCCAGGCCAAAATTCAAGAAGGCCTGTTAACATCGGACTAAATTTTGTCTAATTTTGCCATTTTTTGAACACTAAATTTGGGCCGGAATTTGTCCAAAACGTCAAGTTCAGTTTTCAAGTTTGTTGTTTTTACAGAACTGAGCGTCAAAAATTTTCATATCTCCCATTCTACAAATCAGAAATCTGTCCGAATCTGAGAGATTGGCAAACAACATTCACCAAATGTGTCCACCCAAATTTGGAAAATAATAGTGTTTAGTAGTGGGAACATTGTGGGAAAAAGAGAAATTAATGCAAGAAACACAATTGTCAAGAAACAATCTCTTCTTTTACCACAATGATTTCTCTAGTTCAATGGAACATGAAATTGAGGGACTAACAGTAAAGGATTAAAAAGAATGGACTATACGCTTTATGTATCTATTTTCATTTCATTTTTTTTTCTTTTTTCTTGAGGGCAGGGGGGGGGGGGTATGGTTAAGGGTGTGAACAAAAATTCCTTTACATTCTGAAACTTCCTGAATTTAAAACTTGGAATTTAAAAAACTCCTGAAATTGGTCCTTATTTAGAGCACTGTACATCCCTAATTGTATAACTACATTTTATCTGAAGAAAACCTAGTAAAAACACCCTCAGGCATTCTTCAAAGGTTAAAATATCTCAATACAACATTTCTGTATTTTTTTTCTACAGCATAAAACACATGAGCACAACATATAGGTAGCTGACCCTGGACTTGATGGTAAATAATACATCTGTGTAGAATAACCAACTCACGGATCACAGCTATCAATCATAAAATTGATAAACCTATCAAATCATTCATTTTGTTGGGCCAGCAATCAATCACTAAGTACAAATAAATGCATGGCATAACCCCTCTTAAAGGTGTAGACTCCTAAACTTTAAATTGCTGTCTTCAACTCCTTTCAATTTAAACAAGTCTAAACTTTTGCCCCTGGTTATGGTTTAATTGTTGACCAATAACCAGATTATAAAAATTTAGATAAAACTAGAAATTGTCTTAAAGCAGACTAATACCCCCTAACAGCACTTGTCCATATACAATTGACATCCACCAAAGGGCTGTAACAGAAAATGGACTTTTTAATTAATGGGCCATAACTCTTTCAAAAATCAATGGACCATAACCAAAATAGGATATGCACATGTCTGACTTATACCGAGTCTTTCTGTGAACTTTGAAACAAATCTGTCCAATGGCTGCTGAGAAATTGAGTGGATGCAATTTTTCACCATAGGGCCCTAATGTCTTAAATCAATGGAGCATAACCAAAATAAAATATGCACATCTTTGCTTGATATTGATTATATCAGTAAAGTTTGAATAAAATCTATTCAATAGTTGAGCGAGAAATTGAGCGGACACCAAAAAGCTGCAGAAATGTAACAAAAAAAGGACTTTTTATTAAAGGGCCATAACTCTGTCAAAAATAAATGGACTATAACCTTATTAGGATATGCACATGTCTCACTTATACCAAGTCTTTCTGTGAAATTCTAATCAAATCTGTCCAATAGTTGCTGAGAAATTGAGTGCAAACAATTTTTCAATCAAAGGGCCCTAAGTCTGTCAAAAATCAATTGAGCATAACCAAAATAAAATATGCACATCTCTGGTTGATACTGATTATATCAGTAAAGTTTGAATCAAATCTGTTCTATAGTTGCTGAGAAATTGAGAAATTTTCCTATCATAATAGGCAAAAAATGATATTTCTTCACCTTTAAATTGTTGCCTGCAACTTTTTTCAGTTTGGACCAGTCTAAAATCTTAACATGTGGTAATGAGTTAAATAGAAATTAAAATGGTCCTCATACAATAAGAAAGGTAAAATTCTCTTTTTCTTACCATATTCTCCAAAGTACAAGGTTTCCATTTTGTAGGTCCGTGCTATCAATGTGGCAATCTTTAGTCCAATATAAATAACTAAAATACCTATGGTTGAATCTAGCAGGAAACTCACAATATACCTGAAGAACACAAGTAATTATCAAAAATATAAAGAAATTACCTTATATATGAGAATATCTGTAGAAAACTTTGCTTTTTCTTGCAATTCAAATTGTAAGTTGAAAAGTGTAAAAACTCTACCAAAATGAGCATCAGAGTAATGAATTTTGTTAAGAGGTTGATATTACAAACACAGAGGCATGTACACCGTTTAACAGCAATGGCAATAGTAGGAGCAGAGAAAGACAGTTGCACATAAAACTTTGACAGAGAATTTCATAAAACTTTGACAGAGAATTTCTAAGTCGATAAGGGTCAAATTTCAACTAAAATGATAGGAAGAGTTTTGAATGTTTCCTAAGGGTTAATATTATGATAAAAAAAGCAAATGCAAAGTTTAAGAGCAATAGTACATGCAGAAAAAGAGATATAACAGAAATTAATCAGTCGCACGTTAAACTTTAACCAAGAATAACAATGTTGAAAAAGGGTCAAATTTCCACTAACATGAATGTCAGAGTAATGCATCTTTTCCTATATGATTGATATGATGGCTAAACATCAATGCCGACACCTGAGTGACTGGAATAGCCCTCCCTCTATTCTTCAAATAGTAGATAAATGATATATCAATAAACATTGGAAGTTTGATGGGTCACTTACCACTTTTATCCTGTCACCTTCCATAAATACTGCCTAATAAAGGGGGTATGATAAACTTGTTGATATCAGGTCACATGGTCACATGATTACCTTTATCATGTCACTTGATCACATGACCTACCAGAACTATTTTTGCAGAAGTAGGGGTGCTCTCTAAACCTTCTTTTTAATTAATAAATATTTAAATCATCGGCAAAAAGTCATGTCAAAATAAAAAGATTATACTCGACTCTCAACTTTCATCGTCGAATTAAACATCAGTGATGTAGAGATGACCTGTTATATGATGCAGGCATTGTTTATTTCATGGAAGCATACACAGAACTTCAGAAAGCAGGTTTTTAAACATGAAAAGATTTAGAGGATTAAGCATGGATATTATTTGAGTGAGAAGATTTTTAGAAATTACGGCTAGGCATCCTACCTCAAGCTTTGTGCATTCTGTGATATTCTATAAGGATGGCTTTGACTTTGGGTTTTGTTTTTTGCTGCATAACACCGAACTCATCAGTAAATTCTTTAGTTGAGTGGTCGAAAAGATAATAAATCTAGGGAAATCGAATTTGATAATCAAGATAGGTCTTTGTTGTGCTGTTTAAGGTTTAAATTATAGATGTTCTTGTTTATTAATTTGTTCTAATTCTGTCTATTCTAAATGAAATTGTGCCAGTTTTTTTTAAATGCCGACCTGATACCTTCACCTTAGCATGGTCTAATCACCATGTTCAGTGAAGAGAGGTTAACTTACATTTATTTATCTCGGACATTTTTTGTTTTTAAAAATGGTAACACCAGATAAATTCCTTCACCTTGCCCGATAAACTTTTCCATACCAACACCTCGACCATCTATTCTCTATATATCTGACAACACAGTAAGACCAAGAAAGCAAATGAAAATTGAAAAAAATCTAAACTGTCATCAACTTTAAATTGTTGTCTGCAACCCCTTTCAATTTGGACCAGTCTAAAATTTTGCTGTCTGGTAATGGGTTAATGCATACACAAAACTGATCATACAAAATATGTCTTTCTCTGGTCAGTATTCTTTACAGCAGATAGGTAAACTTCTTACGGCTTTGGGGCTAATATTTTCTGACCAAATATAAACCATTTAATATCCTCATTCATGCATCTAAATGCATGTTATTCTACAAGGTTTTGATATTTAACCTATGTCAGAAATCCAAGGCCAAATCTTATTCAATTATTACAAAGTTTTCACTTCATCCTTTTTAATGTAATTGTAGTTTGATCCTAGGCTCAGCAATAGACCTAATAAAGTCTATGAAAAACTTCCTTTCAGCAGAAACTAGAAATTGTCTCAAGATGGTCTAATACCCCCCCCCCCCCACAGCGCTTGTCCATATACAAGTGCTATCCGCCAAAAAATGGACTTTTTGATTAAAGGGCCATAACTCCATCAAAAATCAATGGACCAAAACCAAATTAGAATATGATCATGTCTGACTTATACCAAGTCTTTCTGTGAAATTTGAATCAAATCCGTCCAATGGTTGCTGAGAAATTGAGCAGACAAGATTTTTCACCAAAGGGCAATAACTGTCAAATATCAATGGACTGTAACCAAAATATGCACATCTCTGCTTGATACTGATTATATCAGTAAAATTTGACATGAAAAAGCTAGAGACAGACGGGCGGACCGACCGACTGACAGGCAGACTGACCGACAAGATGAATCCTATATACCCACCAAACATAGTTTTTTTGGGTATAACTATCAAAAGTTCGTTCGACAAACTTTAAATTGAACAGGTTGTCTATACTGAAAGAGCAGGAAAGTGAATATTCACTGTGCAAGCGTTGATGGGCTGTATCTCTGCTTCTTCAATTATTTCAATATAAAATTGGTTACTATCTTGAACAGTCAGATTATACGGAAGCTTGGTTTGACTGTCTATTGATTATTGGTGATGATTTGAAGTTCAGTCCTAGTTTTCAAATTCTCAATCATTTTCACACAGCAATACATACTAATGTTTTGCAATTGCTTCTTTATGGCATTCATGGAAAAGGTTAATATAAAAATTAAACATGGAATCCAACAATCCCTTTGTCTAGATGCAACTTTGTTTTCATAGCCAGGGCTCTCGGAAACGACAGTACTGTCGTCTGAGACACAAGGGACGACAAAAAATCCTTTCAAAGGATTCTGACGGACGACAATTTTTTTAATGACATGCGTCCGACGTTAGCAGCCTTAAAGTCAAAGTGACTCTGTAAAATCATCAGTCATGGTTCAAGGGTCATTTAAATAGTAGGTAGATAATTGAGAAATGTTAATTGAGTATCCTAACATACACAACAATCTTTGATAACACCCAGCTTGATTGACAATTACCACTTTGCGGTGACTGGTCATGCATTGATGATCGTAAGTGACAAGTGTTAGGAACCTGTGAAATTTTGGTAAAATTATTTTACTAGCACTCTTATCTCACTTAAATCAAATTATTATTGATCATGTTAGTGAAAAAGTAACCAAAACATAATAAAGAAGTCAACTTATATTGCAAAATAAAATTGCCATGGGTTTTCGTGGGTACAACAATTCAATTGAAAATGACATTTATTAGATAAACTTTTTGGGCTCTTAGACTTCTAGAGCTGGGCATAAATCATAAATTTACTGTCATTTTTTGGTTTAAAAAATTGTCAATTTGACTGTCAATACATGTCATTATTTTGTCCAAATTTCCAAAAAAAAAAAAAAAATAAATAAATAAATAAACAAAAATAAAAAATGTTGAAAAAATCCAAAATGTCATAAACTTGACACTGTCATCTGCAACTCCTTTCAATTTGGACCAGTCTAAAATTTTGCCATCTGGTAATGAGTGAAGAGAATTTGCTGAAAATCAAATGAACATGATCAGACATGTAAATAACATAATACGGGCTACAAAATATAATAATTCTTAAAACCAAAATTTATCTCCCTTTTCCACACTATTTCCACAAAGAAAGTGCTGTAAAAAACGGATTTGGTTGAAATTGGATTTACTATGAAAATCCTGCCCAATCAGGCTTGAATCAAACTGTTCTGCTTGGAATCCAACTTATTCCTAAATTGGATTCATGGAATCCTACTTTCAAAATCTTAGTGAGAGCCCTGATAGCTATGATGTATACAAATATGAAATTCTTTGAAATGGTCTATGAAATTTTTCATGAGACAGGCGCAAACACAAATTACAAAAGAAATCTGACCAAAAAGTTATTGGATATTAAAGGATTTCAAATTCTTTTGAAATTCTGATTAAAGGAATGGATGTATATAATTGAACCAATCTGTTGAGAAATTAGAAAAAGCTTCAAAACTCACTCCAGATATTAAAACCCATTCCCACACAATCCCTCCCTTTACGCACCTCAAGGTAAAATCTTTAGAAAACTTTGTGGACACAGATTCAAGCAGTTTCTTCAATGTACACAATGTTTTCTACCCAAAATCACAAAGAATATTAGAATTTCATCAACCTAAAATTGCCGTCTGCATCTTCTTTCAACTTGGACTAGTCTAAAATTTTCTCATTTGGGAATGGGTTAATACATGCAATGTACTTTGTCAATGCATGTACTAAAATTGAAAGAAATTTGTTGACATTATATGAAATTCATTCAGTAATTTAGCTAGTCCGTTATAATGTTGGCCATTTTGACAGCCATCTTAAAACAAGTCCTAAATCGCTCCCCTGGGTATGATGGTTCATGGCTTTATGATATAAACAAAATAGCAAAGCCCTCTGTTTAATTATTTTAGAGAAGATGTTTAAGGATTTCTCTTTTAATCCTAGGTATATTGATGATCCCACCATATAGCACTAATTTCCTGAATATGGTAATGCTTTGAAGTATAGACATCAATACATACCAAGTATAAAAGCTCTGGGCCTAATGGTTTAGGAGAAGAAGGTTTTCAAAGATATCATTATTTATTCCTAACTAAAATCAGGGATTGCACAGAAAAGGGCTATTTTTTATAATTAATTTGGTAGAGGGTCCATGGCTGATGATATGTATGGAATATAAAAAATCTAGACTTAATGGTTGGGAGAAGAAGATTTTCAAAGATTTCCTTCTTTATTTCTATGTAAAGGGCTAATTTTCAGAAAATGGCAATTTTTTTAAGTATTTTAGTAGAGGGTCAATAGATGATGATTTGTACCAAATATCAAAGCTCAAGGCCTTATGGTTCGGAAGAGGTAGATTTGAAAAGATGATTTGTACCAGATATCAAAGTTCTAGGCCTAATGATTTGGGAGAAGAAGGTTTTTTAAGTTTTCCTTCTTTATTTCAATGTGAAATCAGGGATCACAAAGAAAGCGCTAATTTTCAGAATACAGTAACTCTTTGAAGTATTTTGGTAGAGGGTCAATAGATGATGATTTGTATTAAATATCAAAGATCTAGGCCTTACGGTTTGGGAGAAGAAGATTTGAAAAGATTTCCTTCTTTATTTCTATGTAAAATCAGGGATCGCCTAGAAAAGGGCTAATTTTATAATATGGTAAATCTTTGAAGTATTTTGGTAGAGGGTCAATAGATGATGATTTGTACCAAATATCTAAGCTCTAGGCCTTACCGCTTTGGAGAAGATTTTTTTTAGTTTTTTCACTCTGTTGCCATGGCAACCAGAGTTCTTCATGGAATTCAATTCTTTGAAGTATTTTGAAAGAGCATGACCTAAGGATCATTTCCATGAAGTTTTGTTGAAATTCCATGGTTAGTTTAGGAGGAGAAGATATTTTTGTAATTGTGAACGGACGGACGATGACCGATCACAATAGCTCCCCCAGAGCACTTCATGCTCAGGTGAGCTAAAAAGGCTTGTCATTGAATTTCAAAATTCATGCTTACTCTAAATATTGATCTTGGAGAGTCTCAAAATTGAAAGCCTAACTGTGAACACAATCAAGATATTAATGAGAGAAAAGGATGAATACAATTTGAAATCAATCTTTTGACAAATAAGAAAGTTATCTTATGTCTAGGTCCAAAATACTTAAAATGGTAACCATTTTGGAAACGTTTTTTCTGGGAAAAACCAACCTTGAACTCATTTAACCCATTACAAGACGACAAAATTTTAGACTGCCTCTAAGCTTAAAGGTTGCAGAAAAATTTCTTAAGTAAATGAAACAATTTCTTCAATTTACAAACGCTTTCTCAATTGGTTTTCCTGAGGGGCATTAAAAAGCGTCAATGTGTGGGAATGGGTTAAGACATTGATGAGATGGGACAATAAAATGACAAAGAATCTAGGATGGTGTTACCAGGTACATGGGTCTCCTTGAAAGGCATCGGCAAGAAACACATTGGCAAAATGGATCACAGCAGCACCAAGAGCTTGTTTGGAAGTGTCAAAAAACCTGAAGTATAAATAATTACCTGTGTAAGATTCATTTTATTGTTGTCCTACCTCTTAACCCATTACAAAAGCAAAATTTTAGACTGGTCCAAATTGAAAGCTGACGACAATTTTCAAGTTTATAAAATTTAAAAGCTTTCAACTTTCTGAGCAGAAAACATTGTGGAAAATGAAGAAATTGCTTGGTTCAAGTAATTTCTTCATTTTTCACTATGTTTTGTCACCTGTTTGACTTGAGGGGCGTCAAAAGGCTCATTGTGTGGGAACGGGTTAAAATCGGTTTCCCAAAAAAGACGCACAAAATCTTAGTACTATTTTGTCACTTAAACTGTTGTTGAAAGCAATATTTGTTATCTTGATTTGATGCTCAATGCATGTTTAACCCATTCCCCTACAATGACACATTTAAAGTCCCCTCAAATGAAAGCTGTTGAAAACTGTGGAAAATTAAGAAATTGCTTGTCACAAGCAATTTCTTCATTAGAAATACAGTAGAACCTCGTTAATTCGAACGTCACTGGTTCGTAGGTATGTGTTCGTTCGTATAATTTACGCAGTCCCGATCTTTTTCCTTCTTTATCTTTGTTAGAAAACTCTGTCTAATTCGAACGTCAGTGGTTCGTAGTTCGTAGGTCATTTCAAGTCCCGAAAGTATGATTATAGCACAAACTCCTATGTTTAATTCGTAGGTGTGAAAAACTTATTGTCTCCAATCACCACTTACCTTGATTTTCACACCTGCTGATCTATATGACAATCATGTGATATCATGTACCTTTAGTTAAAAGGGGCTGTTTGGTTTGTAAGATGGGTAATTAATCGAATAAAGATTCCCGCACTTATCGCCGAAAATTTACTTTGAATTGACGCATCCCCATTAGTATCGGTGTTATTGCTCACTTAGAGATTCTATCACTTTATTTTATTCTGCGGTTACTTTCTTCACAATCGTCGGTCATTCATTTTATGATTTGATGATAGAATACTCAGAGTGATTTGATTGAGTCTACCATTTGATACAGACACCGTGCTTAAAAAATGCCAAAAATTAACACACAGATTAAAGCATAAAAATACAAGACAAGTATTTTTTAATGTATTTTTATGTATTCCTCAATTAATATCTGCAGGTCTTGTGTAGACAAAATAACCAATTTAGAATCGATTCCTAAATGGGAGACAGAACAAGACCATGTCAGATTCCGTGTATCTGAAACAGCCGACTCCTTGCCCTCCGTTTTGTTCGTACTACGCTTAATTCGTATAAATTTCCCCGGTCCCTTGCGCTACGAACTACTGAGGTTTTACTGTATTTCTTTCTAACCCAAAAGACTTTAAAGATTTCATTTACTTTAAATTGTTGTCTGCAACTTTGAATTTGGACTGGTCTCAATTTTTTTTTTTTGTTTGGGAATGGTTAACCCATTACAACACAATCCTGCATTTTAACACATCAAAGAAATATAGATTTTGAAAACATTGTGAGAAAAGAAAAAAATGTGTGTGAGCAATTTCTACTTATCTCACAAATTTTTCTACCTGATATAGCACTTGTTTTTTAATTGAATCTGACTTTGTTTTGTCTTCTGCAACTTCTATCAATTTGGACCAGTCTATAATTGGGTTATGTGGGAATGGATCAAATATTGTTATTTAAGTTTAAATGCAATTTTGGCCCAGAGGCCTTTTTTTCAAATATTGAAACTCAGAAACATTTTTTTTTCAAATGTTAACAAAGAAATGGCTGGAAACCCTTTCAAGATGAATCAATTCATATTGCTGACTTTTCACCCATTACCAGAGGACAAAATTATAAACTGGTCCAAGTTGAAAGAAAACATTTCAAATTGCTGAAATTAGATAATAATTGCCAAATGAGGTATGAAATATTGTGAACAAGATGTGTTTGTGAAATACAACGCCCCCTTATCACATTGCCTTGACCTTGACATGAGGAGATGCCTATTATGGAGATGTATCATCATGCCAAATATGAGCGTTGAATCTTGAATAGGCTGGTAGTAATTTGCAATGTCAATTTTTTTGGTTAAGTTTTGCAGACTGACAGACAGACCAACTGACAGATGACGGACAGACAGACAGACAATGTTAAAAAATAATATGCCCCTGATCTTTAGATGTGGGGGCATAAATAGGAGAAATTGCTTATTGCAAGCAATTTCTCCTTTTCCAGTTTACTATGATTGTATATCTTCAGGACATCAGAAAGAATCCTTGTGTGTAATGGGTCAACAAGCTTAAAATAAAGTGCAATTAATTTTATGAAGCAATATAAATCAATTTTGTGGTGTTATTTATTCAAATGATGTTCTTTCTCATATTTTTACACTTTACTACTCTACGCAAATTTAGTTCTCCCACTTGAACTAATAATCATTCCATTGAAATTTGGATATTTCGTGCACATTAACAATGTAAGGAAAAACCCTAAGACCAACACAAAACAGAATGACAATAACCTACCAAAATCATGCCTTGTGCTAGCCTTTGAAACTGGAGTCATTGAAGGAGGAAAAATAACAAAAAGAGCAGATAAAATGTATAAATAATCTTTTCTTGTATGCATTTATTTATTCATTAATTCTCTTGTAACTGTTATTTTGACCCCCCTGTATAAAAATTCCTAAGGGTCAAAAAGGTTCTTTTCAAATTTTTGAGAATCAAAACCCTAGTTTAGGAGTCAAACACCAATCCTGCTAGATCTAAATCAATTCTAGCAATAAAACAAGAGGCCCATTTGGGCCTAAGATGCTCTACTGGGTATCAGTTTTTCAGTTAAAGTAATCTGGTTAGGAAGTTAATTGCTTATAGAAGAATGCATAAAATGAAAATAACAAATTGGACTTTATCCCATTTATTATTTTGAGCAACAATCCTTATGGCTCGATTCCCCATAATTCATGGCGGATCCACTCCATTTCCGAAAGAGAGTTTCATTATGACTCTACAATCATCCTGTGAAATTTTCAACAGAAACTGAAAATAATTGTGTGGACTTTATCAAATAAACAGGATTGTTTGGAGTGAAAATCCATAAAGCCCCTTTTCATGTTTTCTGATGGATCCACTTAATATCCTTACAACCCTATAATAGTCCTGTGAAATTTCAAAGACAATCAAATAATAATTGTGAACTTCATCACATTAACAAGAATGTTTTGAATGATAATCTGTAAGGCCCCTTTTCCTGAGTTTCCAATGCCACAATTATTCCATGCATCTTTGGAGCGAATCTGATAAAATCTGTGGACTTTATTGTGTTAATGAAGATATTTAAATCAAGTTCAATAAAGTTCTCATAAGGCCCCTTTTCCTGTAATACTTTATTGTTCATAATGGTTTAATCATTCTATGAAAGTTTAAAGTGATCGGATGAAATATGGGGACTTCATTATGTTAACTAGAATATTGAAATAAACAAGAGGCCCATAGGGCCTTATCAGTCACCTGAGTCCAAAGAGCACAAAAACAAATAATAGTCCATCAGATTATGCTACATACTAGATATCAAAGCTCTAAGCCTTTTAGTTTGGGGGAAGAAGATTTTTAAAAGTTTTCACTAAACAAGCCTATGTTAAACTTGGGACATCTTGGAATGGGCTAATTCTGACCCTTGGGCCATAATTTATACATTCTTGATGGAGGTCCAACAGGTGATGCTACATACAAAATATTAAAGCTCTAGGACCTGCTGTTTGGGAGGAGAAGAGTTTTAAATTTTCACTCTATAAGCCATATGTAAAATTTGTGACGTCCGGGAATAGGCTAATTATGACCCTAGGGCCATAATTCATAAAATATTGATAGAAATTCACCAGATGATACTACATACCAAATATAAAAGCTCTAGGCCCTCTAGTTTGGGAGAAGAAGATTTTTGAAATTTTCACTATATAAGCCTATGTTGAACTTGTGACGTCCTGGAACAGGCTACTTTTGACCCTGGGGCAATAATTTGTACAATCTTTATAGAGGTCCACCAGATGATGCTGTATACCAAATATCAAAGTTCTAAGCCCTCCTATACATTCTCGAAAGAAATTCACCAGATGATGCTACATACTAAATATAAAAGCTCTAGGCCCTCTAGTTTGGGAGAAGAAGATTTTTGAAATTTTCACTATATAAGCCTATGTTAAACTTGTGACGTCCGGGAACAGGCTACTTTGTCCCTGGGGTTATAATTCATACAAAATTGATAGAGGTCCACTAGATGCCACACACCAAATATCAGAGCTGTAGGTCTTTTGGTTTGGTAGAAAAAGATTTTAAAAGTTGTCACTATGTACGCTTGTGTACCCCACCCACCTTTGCCCCCCCTTTCCAAAGCCATTTCTTGACAGATTTTTTTCTTGTACAAACTTGATAGTCCGTGCCCTAAATACTCAAAATATCAAACGTGAATCTAATCTGACAGCCGGTGCCCTTTTGACCCCTTATGGAGCCCCATCATTGTGTTAACTAGAATATTTAAGAAAGTTTTTCATAAGGCCCCTTTTCATGTGATACTTGCTGCATCAGATCCAGTCAATTTATGGAATCTTTTGAATTTATTGTTTTAATGAGGTTTTTAAAGTGAAATTTTCAAAGGGCCCCTTTCCCAATGATACTTTACATGACAAATCAAAATTCAAAGGGAACAATTCTAATGAAGGTGCAATCATTTGATAAAAGTTCAATGAAAACAGTGGACTGAATTGTGTGAAGAATTTTTTGTAATAGAAATTTCACAAGGCCCCTTTTCAAGTGAAACTTAAAAAATCAGACCAAATTTACAAAGGAACAATCGGATTATCCTGATGATGTATAGTTTGAAGAAAATGATAAAGATTGACTTTGAGGACTTTTTTTTTTTGATAATGACATTTTTGTGATAAAATTTTTGTAAGGCCCCTTTTCTTGTGTCACTACACTTTATATATCAGACCCAATTTACAAAGGAACAATCCAAATGATGATACAATCATTTTATGAAAGTTTGAAGAGAATCTGATAAAGACTGAGGACATTCTTGTGATATTGAGGATTTTGTAATAATTTTTCATACAGCCCCTTTTCCTGTGATATTTGACAGATCATTCTCCATTTGGATAGAAACAGCCCAAATGGTTGTAAAATCATTATCTGAAAGTTTGAACAGAATCCGGTGAAAACTGTAGACTTAATTATGTTAACCAGGATTTTTTCAATGAAATTATTGTAATGCCCCTCTTCCCGTGAAACTTGACTGATCAGACAGAATTTGTACAGGAACAATCATATTGTACAATCCTTCCTTTAAATTTTGAAGAAAATACGATGAAAGCCCTGGACTTGGTAAAAGGGATTTTTCAACAAAATTTTCATAAGGCCCCTTTTCCCATGTTTCTTGACAGTTCAGAACCGATTTTGAAAAGATGATCCTTTGACCTTACAATTATTCTGTGAAAGTTTCAACAAAATGTGATCAAAGTTGTGATACTACATATGATACTACTTGGGAGCGTTAACAAGGATTTATTAATTAAATTTTAATTAAGCCCCTCTTCCCATGTTTCTTGACGGATCTGACCCAATTTCGAAAGGAGCAATCCTTATGAAGGTACAATCATTCTGAGAAAATATGAAGAGAATTCGTCTAAAACTGTGGATTCTAAAGCGTTAACGAGGAAAAGTAAACAGACTCTCATTATAATGAAACCAAAACCTGCATTCTTTCAACTGGAGAGTAAAACTGATTATCTAATAGATGACAAATCAACATGCCATAATAATAATTCTTCTCTAAGCTGCTTTAATATTGATAACTTGTAGCATAATGCCAGGAATCATTTCATGACGACATCACTTGCATGTGGGTTACCAAATTTATGTGCTATGAATAGTGCCAAATTTGAAAGAGGAAAGTATTGAAATCACAAAGAGAGTATTACCATGGTTCTATCTTAATCAATAAAAACATTTTTCTTAATATTGATTTTAACCTATTATCAAATGGCATGATTTTAAAACAGTTCGAATTGAAAACTGTTGCTGATAACAATTCAAATATTATGAAATTTTGGTTCTTTTTTATTTCTTTGGTAGAAAACTGTGGATAATGAAGAAATAACTTGTTACAAGCAATTTCTTCATTTTCCACAATGTGTCCCAAAACTTTTTTCTTGGCAGCAACTTCAAGGGTCAATGATTGGGAATGGATTAAACTCAAAGCTATAGCCCAAGACACAAAGATCTTACATTTGCATTAACCCTTAATCCATTACATTGATTTATTGAATGGGCAACTTTTAACAGTATTTCAGTCATATTATCTTAGCTCCTAAATGTGCATTCCTGGTATTTATCATACAAGTACTACCACTACATCCGTTCTTAGCCTCCAGCTGCAAATCCAATGTAGGCTTACCACTATCTACTTATTGGTAGGAGAGTAATGTAGGAAAGGATATTTTCCACAGCCGGGGGTCGAACCTGGGACCCAATGACTAGGAGTCCTACATGCTACCACTATGCTATGGTTCCTACCAGGGCCCATTATAAGACAACTAAATTTTAGACTGGTCCATATTAAAAGAATGCAGACAACATTTCAAATTGTGCTAAAGTTGGAAAGCTAGTGCCAAATAGTGTAGAAGACATTGTGATAAAAGGAGAAATTGCTTTTTACGAGTAATTCCTCTTTCCCCCCACTATGTTTTCTATGATGGAATTTCTTCTAGGTGTCAAAAAGCACCATTGTGTGGTAATAGGTTAAATAGTTAATCTAAAAATACACACAACCTAATAACTATTCATGAAATATCTTAAAAACTTACACACTTCAAATCTAATTTACATACCAAATCTTCCAAGGTCTTCTTTCATATCTTGGCTCACAATATCTTTTGACTGGAGAAAAGGAAAAAAGAACAAAATTTTAAAGTATATCTCCACCAAAAATAATCTTTTAATAATTTTAACAAAAGTCAGTCTGTCTTTATTAAAGAACAAAAACAATTATCAAATGTGAGTATTGTTGGCAGTGCATGTTTTAACTAAATAGGGATGAAACTGTTGGAAAAAGCAATTTCTTCATTTTTCATTATGTTTTCTACACAGAAAGTTGAAAAAATCTAAAATTTCATAAACTTAGAATTCATGTCTGCAACTCCTTGCAATTTGGACCAGTCTAAAATTTTTGCCATCTGGTAATTGGTTCAAAGATCAAATCCTATCTGAGCATGAACATTAGTATAATCAAAGCACATCTAATGTAATACATGTATTTTGACTTATAATATCTTTTAAAAATTCCCTTTTCCATCTCTCTCTCAGACAGATGTGGTTACTGCGACTTACAATGACACTGTGAAAATTATATCATCATTCAAGCTGTATTTAGGACTTGCACATGATATGATCAAAAAGATTTTTATATGGTAACTAATCTATCAAGAATTTTTGCATGATAAAAGTAGATCACAAAAATGTACAAGCTCACATTAGCTTATGAAGAATGTAAGGTTTTACTATTAGCATGCAGTGAGATCTTTCTCAAAATCCCCTGCCTTTCAACTAAGTTTTGACCAATCTTATTTCAGGCTACATCCTGGGGTTGTTTTTTTTCGTGGCTGTAGACTTGACATATGACAAACCATTATAGAATGAACCAAAATATATTTATCCTTTCTCAATTGTCGCTCAATTCTATAGGGCCATACTAAGTGATAAAATAAATTTCCCATCAGCTATATAGTATATACAGGGCTCCCCCTGGGAAATTCTTGCGCCAATGAAATTGCCAATGGCAAAAATTTGGGGCCACTTGGTGCCAATTGGAGACAAAAGTGAAGCCAGTATGAATAAGAGAATGAAAGAAATCTACTATATTGAAAACAAATAACCTGTTATCTATATATTATGTTGAATGAATTGGGTTAAAAGGTGCAAAACGAGAGAATCATCATTTGAAAATAAAATGCCAAGAACACCAAGAGCTATGCCAGTTGACAAGTCAAATATTTGGTAACCCACAGTACTTTGATTACTAATGTCCGCAGTACTTTGAATACTATTGTCCCATATTTCTCAGAAATTCATTTGACTTTGTTTCTAAAATCACCAAAAAGATAAGCAAAATGTTGTCTTTGCATTTTATTTGGCATTCTAATAAATCACAAAAAGTGATCAAGGAATAAAGATCGTCAATTTCTTAGCCCAAGCGATGTGACTATCCACCATCTTGGTTTACATGATGGTTCCAAGCGGGGTGCTTGGAACACCCCAATAACTTGATTGATGTTGGAATCAATTAGGTCGGTTATACATTACTAATCTGTCTTGTTTGACACGGATACATGCAATGGATATTGATGGTCGCATGTCTCCCAAACATATAAGCAGATATGTGAATGATAAAGTTGAGCATCGGTAATCATTTTAATGGACTCAACATCCTTTTGTCTTATTTTGAAAGTTGTGGCCAGTACAATCGCCAATTCGCCGATTTTGGGGCCAGAATTTTTATTTTGTCGCATTAGGCCCCATTGGCGATCGGCAGCGGGAGCCCTGCATATATGAATCTAATCTTTGCGGACAAAGAGGTATAAAAAGATGTTATCTTCAAAGGATATTCTACTCTGTCATCTTGGTCATTTGAATGCAGAAGAGACAAAAAAATATAAAAACAACACATACTGGAAATAAACATGTTTTTAAGTTCATTTGGCAATTTTTTTACAACTATTAGATAATGAAAAAAATAGCCAAATTAAGCTGTAGACATACGATTATATAAAGATATTCCAGTATGAGACAGTGTGAACCATCGGTTACAAACCTAGTAAAGATTTGCAATGTATCATAATTTATTTTTGTCAGCATCATCTTGACACTTGCAAACTGTATAAGATTGAAGATAATAGAAATATAGATAAACCATGATATTCCCTCAACTAAGATCGAAGCAAAAAAATGCTTTTTTGCAAACAATTTACAAAAAGTGGAATTTGAAAATTGGATTCTAATATTCAGGTCAAAAACGAATATTCACTCCCATCTCTAGTTATTTCGAATAAAAACATTTGACATTGTCAAGGTAAGTGTTAAAGCAAATGCTGAGTATGCCTAATTACCTCAATCAAAATATAAGACGTTGATTATTTAGCAGCTTAAAAATCTTGATCTAAAGAAGGCTTTAATTCATTTTTCTACATAAAAAAGATAATATTCATGCTTATCTGCCAAAAGGAATTACCATATTTATATTTACATTATTATATCTACAGCTATAATTACCTATCAATGAGGTAAAAGCTAAGAGTGCAAGAAGAAACTGTAGAAAGAGTCCCAATGCACCCATCAGATAACCAGTGTTACAGTGGTGTAGCACAATTCCAGAGTTATCTTGCTGGTTGTTGGCCCCATCTATTGTCTTGTTTACTGTGGATTTCAAATCTGTACTCCCCAACTCTGATGCCATTTTCAAGTTGGATTATCAATTCTGTTGGTAATATCTGGACGGAGATAAACAATTTGCCATATGATGTCAATCTAAATTAGCCATTGATTTTAAACACTTTAAGAGTCTATTTGTAATTCAACTACAAGAACAACAAATAATTACTTCTTATAATAATATTCAGTATCTACCACCTACGCCTTTGCGTGGGTTTTTTCTATTCACACTATCTGGACTTCAAAAAAGCGTTTTCAAGTAACTGATTTAGATTTATCAGGATAAGAATATCAGTGGACTCGAATGCCTTTTAGTCTCCCCAGCTTTTTGTCGCTGTAAAGATCTTTCTTGACTTAAAGCCGCTATATAAAAGTTAATCTCTTGACCATTTCTCCCTTCCAGACGCATCAACAAACCGGAAGTTTTAATTAGCCGGTGTCGACGTAAAAATGTACTGCACGATAGATCTAGGGGCAGTAACCCAGTCAACACTGTCGTCAATCGGAACGCCTCGTTCAATTCTACGAATGAAACGATTCGTAGAATTGAACGAGGAGTTCCGATTGCACTGTCGTTTGACTGGGTTACTTCCCCTAAATCTACCAGTTTACGTTTTCCACTTTACAAAAGCCGTCCTTTCAGCGACGACGGGAGTGGAATACACACAATGAATATTTTTTATATAACATGCTTACGTAATAACTAAGCAAATGTGCTGAAACTAAAAAAATGCCAAGAATTTTATCAGTTTATCACAAAAATAAGATTCTACTGTGAATAAGAATATCGTGGGGGAAATTCTATATCCACTGATCGGGCTCGTCTCTAAATTCTGCGGCAAAAAAAGCCATGGTTGCAGTTAACCAATCGCGATGTCTATCAAGGAATCAACCGACAAATCAAATAATTTATTCAACCCGTACCAGATCGAACTCCAACATTAGCCGACATATTTGTTAACCTTTTTAACTGCTTTGGCGACTTTAACGTTTTTCAAGCTGTAGTTTCGACGTTTAGGTCACAAACCAACCATTTCACTTTTCATTACATGCTGCTGACCATATATAGATCTATATATATATATATATTTTTTTTAACGCCGTTAAAAATCGAAGTTCACGGGCGGGGCTAGCGATCATTCTCTTATCATCTCCTTTTTCCATTCTTTCGTGTGTGCATACCTGTAATAAATATCTCGTGCAGTTTAAAATTTCTTATTTCCGACCCGTATTCTCCAACTTGATGGCTTACAAAATTCAACCGAGTCGGTATTGGCCTTAGTGACACAGCAAATCATCCTAGTCAAAGCCTTATCTGATTTCTGTTGTCATACAAATGGTTGTTTTAACCATTTTGTTAGGTTTTAAGCTAAGTAGCCTTTTTGCGGGACCCGTTTTCGCTTCGCGGTAGTTTTGATTTATATTTTCAACAGGCTTTTCGGTGTTTTAGGCCAGATTATGATGCGATACAGCACTTCATACGAATGCAGTAGATTGTCAGAAAGCTTGAGACGACGATAACTCTTTCGCTGCTGCTTTGATTGACTATTCTTCGGCGTCCAGATTTACTCTGCTCAAACGCAAATAGAATCTACAACCCTTTTAACCCATTCCAACACAGCAAAATTTTAGACTGGTCCAAATTGAAAGAAGCTGCAGACGACAATTTCAGTTGATGGAATTTTGAATTTTTTCGTCTTTTTGTGTAGGAAACATTGTGGATAATGAAGAAATTGCTTGATACAAGCAATTTCTTCATTTTCCACAATGTTTTCCAAAGCTTTTTTCTCGAGGGGCGTAAAAAGGAGGGATTGAGTTGGCATGGGTTAAACAATAAATGAGAATTTATACAATATAAGAAGTTATATATCGCATGAAAGAAAACGGTGCGATTTATCGGATTATATATGCTCTGGAAATCCAGTTCTATTCAATCTATTGGCGAATGATGTTCTTCAATGATATGTATTATATTCAAATATAGTTTTGAATGAGTTTAGAACCGACAGCGTCTTGTACATGTGCGCAGACGATATCCGTGACACAGTAATACTAAGTAAAACCTTCGAAAATGATCGGGAAGTTCTTAAACTACACGACGGCAAATATTGATAAGATTAAAGACATGGGACTTCATAATAAATCACGGAGTCTTGACATTTTTTACAGTTACTAAAAACTCTATTAGATGCGGCCTGTAAATAAAGCTGTTTGAAGTAACATTTGATTTTATGTTGAATATTGATACACATATTTCTCAATTTTGCACATAAGCGTGCAGCCAGACAAATTAATGTTATGAAAAGAATAGGCAAAGACGGGGTAGACTTACTATGTATTCTCCTTTTGTATGTCTGGTTTTCATCACTGATATCTCATCAGGTGTTCTTCGGGATCTAACGAAACTGATAGAAAGAAAACTTGAAGACAAAAAATCAGGAAAGATCCTCGTGATTTGTATGGCACAACAATGGAAGTGCAATTTTACGGATTCTTACGGAATTTAAACTTATTGTATAGATCCGGAATACCATCAGAAGAATGAAAGAAGAAGCATTAGGAACCGCGAAGATTGTTTACAAAAAAGCTCCAGTCTACACGCATCACTGCCCGGCTATTGACGAATTCGGTCGCTGCAAATCAAAATGCGGCTGCACTCGTACAAAGCCCTTTTGTATATCTTCGTCTTTTACGTTAAACCATTTCGCCTGTGGAAGACTAAGAGATGATCTATTACGGGATGTTCTTTGAGATTAGCTGATATTAACCTCGTCTAGAACGGTAATCTCTCTTAATAAATCTATTCTAGACGATATTAAGATCAGCCTATCTAAAAAAAATCAGTCAGTTTTGTACATTATTTACATTCTTGGAATGCCACGACCGAAAAATGCTGAAATATCTTGCGCTTATGACGTGATTTTACACATGATGCCTGGATGGTCGTTCGCTATAGAAATGTGAAGCACCAACCCGGTGGTGATATACATTTGTTTTATCCTTTAGAAACGCCCTGTCAGATAAAGGTTTTTTTTTTTTTTTTTTGCTAGCGTGACTATCTGCATGTCGGTTTAAACGATGGAAATATCTTTGAATGAAAATAATGTTTCAAAACGATTCGACTAGACATGGTCGATCGATTTATCTATCGCGGAGTGAACAACAAAAACTATGCTTTCACGGAGCCACGAGTGAATATATAGCTGTTGTTGTTCACGAAATCTCCTGATTTATCGATCTTATACGAAAAACAAGCGATTATAAATATCATTTCTTTATTGCAAAAAAGAGACATTACAAAGTCTACAAAAGCGCATCGTTGCAACCTGGTAACATCATTGATCAGTGTCTTTGGTCAAGCTTTGATGACGTTTAGGAGCCCGAAATGAATGAAAGCAGGACTAAATCTATCAAAATAAAGAATTTATTGATAATTTAATTAGATTTTCGGTGAAATTATCAAGTGATAATCTACCGAGAAATCTCAGTGATCCTCCTGGAGGCGTTAAAGAAAGTAATGGTTGCTTTATGAACATTTCGCTTGCCGATATGACCATTTCCTGGTTGCAAACGACCCATTATTAATTCAACCCTTTCCTGTTTTTTGAAATTTTAGACTGGTCCAAATTGAAAGAGGTTGCAGACAACAATGAATATTGGATACATTTTGAAACGAAACTATCCTATTTGGTAGAAAATATTGTGGAAAAAGGAGAAATTGCTTGTTACAAGCAATTTCTTCTTTTTCCACAATGTTTTCTCAAGTATAAAATTATAGCAACGTAAAATCCCGTGTTTGTCCAGGAAAGGGTTAAAGAAAAATAAAATTTGAATCATTTTCTCTTTCTTCTGTTTGATTTGTTTAACGAATCAACATTTTCCCATCAGCCTGATCCAATTTTCAAAACCGTTAATTGTATCCACTATTATCGGAACAAAAATGCCTATATGTACAATGCACGTAAAGTCTAAATAATATAAAGGTAAAGCTTCACGAATAGAAAGTTTTAATTTGGTGGAGTTTTGCATGATTTTTTTCCTCATTAAGACTTGTACTTGTGAAAGTCCCTAGCATACGATAAAAAATAAAATATATTTCAGGTTAACTTCAAACGGTAAGTACGAAATACCTTAAGGGTCATCGAAAACTAATTTGTGGATCTTAAATGTGAGGGTCGAGAGTACGGCTATGATAACGCAATGGTATGAGACTATGATGGAGAGATGCTGATATCGCGTGAGTACGATGGCGATAAGGCGAGAGTAGGTTACGAGGGTAGCGATGACGAGAACGCAACGTGGTTCGTCTTCCCATTATCATAAAATTTCTATGAAATTGAAATAAATAGGCTACATCAAACGACCCAACGTACACCCCAAAAATCAGCCTCTGTCATAGTAGTATCGCGCTATTGCAATCCTGTTATCGTTTATACCGAGTGAACGTATAATAATGCGATAATACAATAAACATAATGGCAATAACGCAAGAGCACGATAGCCATAACGTGATACTACGATGACTATAGCGACATAGTGCGATTACGGTAATCTGGCAGTTAGATATCGACAGTGCGAGAGAACGATGGTGACAACCGTTGATGATTGTACGACAAGATTACGATGGTTATACCTTGAGTTCTCATCGTGAAACTCTAGTACCCTCGTGCATTCGTCATTATGTGTCTATATCTTTTGTTACCACCATTATGCTCTCCGAATCTCGTGTCTCACGTTAACAGCATCGTTCTCCCAATCGTTGAATTTAAAATAAGAAATCAAGTAAAACGTTGTGTTGCGACAGCTCAAACGGCAATTCTTGGGTTTGACCTCCAACGGAATGACTGGCTATATGTCAGTACATAGCAAGACTCCCTGTAGGTTGATTCAGTTTTACTATTATATAAAAAGTTAATTCATTATTTTTGAATTGTAATTTATCTATAATTATGATGTTTCATATTACAACAAAACCGATCAAAGGATAAGAGGCTTCTGAGTGCATCAGACGCTCTCCTGGCTATATGTAGATGCATACCTTCCGAATTCACTTAAGCCAGATTTCTCATATTTCAAACTGATTCTCTGTGTTTTCGAAAAAGAGCAACGCATATGACCCTAAAAATCCCTACAATATTGAGGATGTGTACAGTGAATTGACTAAGATCCCTATTCCCTCTTGTTTTCCACCGGGTCCACTCCAATTTCTGAAGGGATGATTTTTATGACCCCGAGAGAGTATAAAAGCACCGAAAGCGCCGTAGGTCTGAGATATTTATACACCAGATGTATATAACCTGGGCAGAAGTTTTGGTGTTCGGAGTATCGTATGTGTCACTTTTTTCACAGATCTACGGTTAATTATGGACAGAGGTGCCAATTTGTGAGCTAACGGGCACGGCCTGTCCACAAAAAGTTGATTTTTTCACACTTTGCAGGTATTGTAACGACACCCCCACATATGTCAATCGAGCGTATTCATAAATATTCGAGGCCCGATCTTCTTTTCATGCACGAAAAAATGTATTAATTGAGTTATAGTGTTTTCCCATTAAACTATTCTTAGGTTTGAATTATCTGTGTTAACTTTGGTCTTCAGATTGCTTATGCAATTTTTTTGCCAAAGCCGACAATATTTGTATGGGCTTTATCATGTAATCAAAATTCTTCACAGACCAGAACAAATAGACAGACTGTATTCCTGCAATGATGACAATATATTCCCTGTGCTTGCCTTTTGCCAGCAGAACTAAAAATGAAAATATTTTTTGTTCAAATAGTAAAATCTACACTCATACATCGAAAAATATCGCATCTTCCTAGCACTGTACAGCACGTTGCATCATATTTTCTTAGAGTCTAGACAGCAAGTGTTTGTTACCGAAAGAAAAGTAGTAAAATCTCGTTGATTGGCGACCAAAGTGCCCTCACTATATCTTGAATGAAGCTATAGTCACAACTTTTTGTTCGCCCTACGACACAGTATATATATTTCAATCGGCGTTTATATATATGTCAGTCCGGTTAACTCGTTTGGTAGAACGCTCGATTCCAAACCTCTAGATCACGGATTCGAGCCATGGGCTGACCAAACTAACAGACCATTTGCCTTTCGGGATGATAAGTTAAACCGATGCCCTGTATGACGGTGCTTTACATCGAACATGTTAAAGAACAAGGTGGGGCTCTCGGTAATTTCGTCCTGTATCCTTGTTATATACCCCAGAACAACTAACCTCTTCTGGGGGCGCGGCTTATATTGGCATTTCCTTCGACACACACTTTCGATATACATAATACATTTAAGATTACTCGAGTATATGGAGCCGCATACCCTTGACTATGATTGGCAGATCGCTGACCTCACCCTCTCCCCCCCTACATGTTAATTTCTGACCGTGTTTATAAACGGCAAAATTTTGTAAAACATACCGCTATGACACAAAACGTGTAAATCGCCATCAGACCAACACCATAAACGTCGGAGGTCAAAGTTCACTTCCAGTCTAAATGAATAATTAGATTTTTTTATCATTCTTTTTTATTACTTATTGTTGGAAATATCGATCCGTCAATTTGGTTTTATCGGCGTTAGGGCTAAATGGATTAAAACTAATTCAATGCCGTTAAAATCGTGAGACCCGGTGAGGCTGGTTGCAAAGACTCGAGTTCCGAGTACACTGAAACCCTTACCGATGAAAATTATGATATGCACGATTGTAGAATGTCACTACGGTAACAAATGGCGGTATTCTCCGTGTGTCAAGAGTGTCGTTTTGTACAAACTCCGGTTTATGATAACCAACTATCAGACGACAAAATTAATACCAGTCCAAAATGAAAGATGTTGGAGAACATTTTGATGTTTTTGAAAAGAAAAACACGCAACAACAAATATTTGACCGTAATAGTGGGATAGAAAACATTGCGGAAAGTGAAGAATAGTTTCATTTTCCACATTTTTTTTTCTTATCGCGGTCGTTAAATCTGTAGTTACGAGCTTTTGATTGCCAAACGATATTGTGACTCCAACTGTGATATTTTCAGTACAAAAGTATTTTTACACGAAATAACGTAATATTTCAAGGTCGTGGGAGAGAAAAAAATGAGCAGATTCTCAAATAGGGCTAAGGGTAAATTACCGAAGGTGTTATGATTATTTCATAAACAGGGGAGGCTACTGCTTATTGACAGACGTAAACAAACCAGTTTCAGATTGATCATGTATGATCCCTCGCGTATTTAAGTGTTTCCGTGTTTATTAAGCATGTCTTCCTGAGTTTGAGTATTGTTTAAGATGGAAATATATGTGGCAATTTCGGATTTCACACCGCCGATTGTGGACGGTTCGCAAAATATTCTTGAGTTTAAGAAAGGAGACAGTTTTGAAATTTTTGACAGTAGCAAAACAGAGGCAGATTGGTGGGGCGCGCGTGCTCTGAAAACGGACTTGATCGGTTACGTACCTTCAAGGTATATGCAGGTAAATAACTTATTTTTATTGAAAGTACTTATTGCCTATAATGAATAGATGTTAAGAATTATGCCACTTCTAATTTGTCGTGCACTGAACTGGAAGCGCTTGAAGCAGCAGTGTATCTATATTTCTTTTGAATAATGATTTAACACATTCCCAACCAATCCCATGTTTTTATGTCCCCAAGAAAATTGCTCTTGAAAACAGTGAAGAAGAGGGAGAAATTGATTGTAATATTATCTACCAATTTTTCGCTAAGTTTTGTTTTTAAATTTCAACAAATGAAATAGTTGTCTGCAGCTGCTTTGAATTTAATCCAGTCTAAAATTTTGTTGACTGATAATGTGTTAATGACATATTTGGCATGAATATATAAGCAAGTGGTGTAGACTAAGATCAGACTCCATATATGTGAACTAGAATTAGACTGTACATAAGTTTGTCCCCAAGAAAATTGCTCTTGAATACAGTGTGGAAGAGGGAGAAATTGATTGTAATATTATCTACCAATTTTTCCCCACCAAAAAACGGTTGTTTTTAAATTTCAACAAATGAAATAGTTGTCTGCAGTTGCTTTGAATTTAGACCAGTCTAAAATTTTGTTGACTGGTAATGTGTTAATGACATATTTGGAATGAATATAACAAGCAGGTGGTGTAGACTAAGATCAGACTGCATATATGTGAACTAGAATTAGACTGTACATAAGTTTGTACATATGCTGATCTTTGTCTATACCTCCTGTCCAAGCATGGAAATTCTGTGCTCAGCATGACAAAGGTTTTACCACCATTCCCACACAACAAGATTTTAGACTGGTCCAAACTTTTCCAACTTTTGTTTCATAATCTTCCCAGATGGTCACTTTTAGTATTACTGTTTGTAGAATAATGAAATTGTTTTATTTTGAAAATGTCCCAAGTCAAAGATAACAAATAGGGAAATGGGAGTTTATTTTACCAATTATTTAAAGATTCATGAAAATGTGACATTGTTTCTTTTTATTTGATCATTGATAAGGATGTTTGTTTCAAATGTTTGTTTAAGTGCCTTTGAACAAAAGTGTCTACTTGGTCTACCTTTATCACACAAAAAACAGCTTTAACTTAACCCTTTTCCGTTCAAATACGGGATTTTATGTTGCTGTGATTTTATACTGGAGAAAAGATTGTGGAAAAAGAAGAAATTGCTTGTAACAAGCAATTTTTTCTTTTCCCACAATATTTTCTACCACTTGGGTGGTTTCATTTCAAATGGCATCCAGTGTTCACTGTCGTCTGTAAACTCTTACAATTTGGACTTGTCTAAAATTTCCAAAAACGGGAAAGGGTTCAACTACACTATGTCTACAAAGTTATATGGCTACTAGAGAAATAATCTTTTATCAATTACCACACAATCAGAATTTTTTACGTCCCTCTAGAGAAACCTTTGTAAAACATTGTGGAAAATAAAGAAATTGCTCATAACAAGTAATTTCTTTATTATCCACAAAGTTTTCTTCCAAAAAGGACAGAAAAAATTCTAAGATTTCATCAACTTAAAATTATTGTTTGCAACTTATTTCATTATGAACTGTTTTAAAATGTAGTTGTTTAGTCTTGGATTAAGAACAGAATGGATCATTACTATATACATGTAACTTGCAAATGAGATTGAACCAATTACCAGAAAAATATGATACAATAGTATGCAGATAACAACTTTAGAGTCATTTAACCCTTGTCATGCTGAATAAAATCCTTGTTCAGAATTACATAATTATCAAAGTGTTGAAAGATCTGAAAGGTCTCAAGGGTTAATACTTCTTTCTTTAAGTAATCTATTACGCTATTCTGACTTAAAAAAGCCAACAGGTGGTGAAGACTAAGATCAGACTGCACATTTGTGCAGGCTGATCTTAGTTTACACAACCTGCCAAAGCAGGAACATTCCGGGCTCAGCGTGACAAGGGTTAAGTGGTATAGAAAACGCTATAGCCAATGAAAGAAAAGGTCAGTTTAATAATTATGTGGTAATAAGTAAATGAAGATATCAACAAGTGATGGGAAATGTCTGGCTTTAGAAAATGCAAGATTGTGATTCTCACACATCCCAGGATTCATGTTTGACCCGTATAAAGCTGATGGTATCGACCCTCAAAAATCTGAAAATATCTAGATTTGACCCTCAGAAATATCTTTCAGGGCGTCATTTCATTCCTCAAATCTTTAGCTTATGCACTAGCAAGATTGTGGCCTCCTCTTAATTTATCAAGACCCTTCACCATCTGTAGAGGAAACAACCACATAGGTGGATTTAACCCATTCCCACTCAACAAAGTTTTAGACTGGTCCAAATTGAAAGGAGCTGCAAACTGCAATTTCAATTTGACAGAATTTAATTATTTTCTGTCTTTTGAGATAGAAAACATTGTGAATAATGAAGAAATTGCTTGTGACAAGCAATTTCTTCTTTTTCCACAATATTTTCCTGAGCTTTTTTAATGAGGGGTGTAAAAAGGAGGGATTGTGTGGGAATTGGTTAATAGAATTGTATGGTATTTTGAAATCCGTGTACAGTGACTGTCTTGAAATGTCTCCAATTCTTTGCTAAGCTTTAGCGCAAGACGGTCCATAGTATTCAAAACGGATAGTTTTAAGGTCTAGGCTACATTTTTGTGAGTTTCGGACCAGCAAAACCAGAGTCCCTCAAACCACCAGTCTTTGTTTATTAACTCATTACCTCTTTAAATGCCGCATTTATATGCTCTGAAGAAATAAAGTTATGAAACAATCAATTTTCCATTTTCTCACAATGTTTTCTACCCCTTATGACATTCATTTTTCAATTTAACTACACATTGAAATGTCGACAGCAACTTCTTTCAATTTTGCTCAGTCTGTTTTTTTGTATCTGGAAGGGGTTAAAGTTATCTTTAGGTTAGGGCATGATTAAGTTTATGTTATGGTAATAGATTTTGCAAATTATTACTTTCAAGAAAAAAATATCTATGAGCCGAATCTAGGGTCAATTACAGGTCCTCAAAAGTCACTTCAGTACACACTGAAGGTGGGATAATCAAACATGAATAAAGTTGTGAGTGTTAGGTCATGAATTACTTTCCTTATGTGGTTGTGAACCTTATCCCTTATCGTTAGAACCCTTGACTTCATTATTTATTATGAAGTATACTAGTCATGAATGTTAAATTGGTCTTCAACCCATTCACGCACAATGACGCTTTTTTACGCTCCCCAATAAAAAAGCTTTGGAAAATATTGAGAAAAATGAAGAAATTGCTTGTCTCAAGCAATTTCTTCATTATCCACAATGTTTTCTACACCAAATTACTTAAGAACTCTTAAAATTTCATCAACTAAGAAGTGTTGTCTGCAAATTTTTTGAATTTGGACCAGTCTAGTATTTTGTCCTCTGGTAAAGGTTTAAAAGTCACCACTACCCAAAGTTAGATGTAAAATGTGTCACTCTTCAATAACAATTGTCATGCTGAATAAATTCTTTTTTCAAAATTGCCTTTCAATCAAAGGACTGAAAGCAATGGTAATGTGGTAGTACTCGTTGTTAAATTGTCAATACTTCTATTGAAAATTAAATTTCATGATCAACTCTGATTTTAAAAGGACAGTCAGTGTAGACTAAGATTAGTCTGCACATATATGCAGGTTGATCTTTATCTATGCCTCCTGCCAAAACAGGAGAATTCCAGGATAAACATTTCCCCTCTGATAGAACCCCCCTTCTCCCCCCCTGAAGTATTTATCAAGATTTTTCCTAACAAAGAGAGATGTTTAGAAGGAATCATCCTCCAATTAGAGGAATCCAAAATGGTATCAGACAATTCAATTTGACAGAATTATTGCTATGAAAATTAGGTACTGGTACAATTAAAGTCTCTGTGTTTTGCCTCACTCCTCTGAGCATTTACAAGAAAAACGGTACATGAAAGATAGATCCTTGCAGTACAAATGGAAGACAAGAGGACCATGATGTATCTAAATCACTCCCATGAGTATGATGGTTCATGGCTTTATGATATATGCAAAATAGCAAAGCCCTCTGTCGAATGATTTTGGAGAAAATGTATAAGTATTTTCTCTTTTAATTCTAGGTATATTGATGATCCCACCATAAAGCGTTAATTCTTTGAAGTATTTTGGTAGAGAGTCAATAGCTGATGATATGTACCAAATATAAAATTTTCCAAGGTATCTTTCTTTATTCTTTTGAAAAATCAGGGATCGCACAGAAAAGGGCTAATTTTTGGAATGCGGTAATTCTTTGAAGTATTTTGGTAGAGAGTCAATAGCTGATGATACATACCAAATAAAAATGCTCTAGGCCTTATCGTTTTGGAGAAGAAATCTTTAAAAGATTTCCTTCTTTATTCCTTTGTAAAATCAGGGATCGCACAGAAAAGGACTAATATTCAGAATACAGTCATTCTTTGAAGTATTTTGGTAGAGGGTCAATAGATGATCATACATACCAAATATAAAAGCTCTAGGCCTTATCGTTTGTGAGGAGATTTTCAAAGATTTCCTTTGAAAATCAGGGATCGCACAGACAAAGGTTAATTTTAAAAGTACAGTAATTCTTTCAAGTATTTTGGTTGAGGGTCAATAGTGATGATAAGTACCTAATATCAAAGCTCTTGGCCTTATGGTTTAGGAGGAGAAGATTTTTTTAATAATTGTTTACAGACGGACAGATGGACGTTGGACAATTACTGATCATAATAGCTCACCTTGTTGTTCTCAGCTGAGCTAACAATAATGTGTTGCCTGACAAAGACGGAGCTGAATCTACGGTTATAATATTAACCCATTAACTCAATATGCTTTTAGATGCTCCAAAGGATAGAAAACATTGTTTGAAAAGAAGAATTTGCTTGTTTCAAGCAATTTCTTCACTTTTCACAATGTTTTCCCAATTGGTTTTCTTAACCCTTTCCCGTTTTTGGATATTTTAGACTGGTCCAAATTGAGAGAGGTTGCAGACAACATTGAAAACTGGACACCATTTGAAATGAGATCATCCTATGTGGTAGAAAACATTGTGGAAAAAGGAAAAATTGCTTGTTACAAGCAATTTCTTCTTTTTCCACGATGTTTTCTCAAGTATAAAATCATAGGAATGTAAAATCCCATGTTTGAACAGGAAAGGGTTAAGGGTGTCCAAAAGCGTCACTGTGTTGGAATGGGTTAAATCCTCAAATTTTGTGCAAAATTTGATTTGGTGGGTTATATTTCATTAAGGAAATGATTAACACAGGGAAATAGTAACCCATTACCAAGTGACAAAACTTTAGACTAAAGCCCAAATTCAAAAAAGTCGCAGGTAACAATCCAAAGTGATCTAAAACTGAAGTGCCAAAAAGGGTGAAAAAACAGGAAATGATTAACACAGGGAAATAGTAACCCATTACCAAGTGACAAAACTTTAGACTAAAGCCCAAATTCAAAAAAGTCGCAGGTAACAATCCAAAGTGATCTAAAACTGAAGTGCCAAAAAGGGTGAAAAAACATTGTGAGATGATAAGAAGAAATTACTTGTCACAATCAAATTCTCCTTTTTCAGCAATGTTTTCCCAGAGCTTTTTTCTTCAGCATGCCAAAATGCATGATTAAGTCGTAATGGTTTAACCAAATCCAACACAGTGACGCTTTCTGACACCCCTCAAGAAAAAATGTTAACAATTTGGAAAACATTGTGTAAAATGAAGAAATTGCTTGTAGCAAGCAATTTCTTCATTTTACACAATGTTTTCTACCCAGAAAGTTGAAAAAATCTAAACTTTCAGCAACTTTAAAATTTCGTCTGCAACTCCTTTCAATTCAGACCAGACTAAAATTTTGCCATCTGATGATGGGTTAATGTACAGGCAGCAGGCCATAGTAAGTTATACCATATCACATCAAATATATATAACACTGTCTGTGACAGTTATAGATACAGTAATTTTACATGTATGACTTGATGTTATTATATCATTTTTCAGCATGACTGTTAGCAAGACCCTTACCTGACAAAAAACACTTTGCCCATTTTCAGTCAGCATAATGGTTTTGTTTGTTTGTTTGAAGGGGGTTTTACGCCGCTTTCAACAATCTTTCAGTTATATCGCGGCGGCTGGAGCACCTAACAATGGAATCCTTGTATTTCTCACACCAGTACTACCATTACATCCTTTCCTAGCCTCCAGCTGCTATCCCACACAGGTCTAGGATTATCGGCTCATTGGTGAGAGACAAATAGTCGGAAAGGATGAGTGCCGCCATCGGGGATCGAACCTAGGACCTCTAGATTAACAGTCCGACGCGCTACCAACTGTGCTATGACAGCAGCATTTAGAATGGAGTTGCAGATGACAATTTAAAGTTTATATTTTAGGGTTTCTTCAACTTTCTTGGTAGAAAACATTGTGGAAAATGAAGAGTTAGACATTACTTGTTGCACAATGCTTTCCCAAATTGTTTTTCTTGGGGGTGTGTGTCCAAAAACAGCATGTTAAAAGCAATTTCTTCTTTTTACACAATGTTTTCCCAATTGTTTTTCTTGAGAGGCATCAAAAAGCGTCACTGTAGGATAGTTCATTATCCTCGTGATTACACTCTTTTGGCTGTGCTGACAGAATTTCGTGGTCAAGGAGTCAATGATTCCTAAATTTCTAACACTAGCACAAGGCCTGTGTATGACATTTTAGTTCAGGATGGATAAAAACTACTTCTGTATTTTACTTGCTAACCCATTACCACACAAGAAAATATTAGACTGGTCCAAATTCAAAATGCTTGCAGATGGCAATTTCATGTTGAGAGAAATTTTGAGTATCTTTGTCTTTTGAGGTAGAAAATAAGGTTGAAAAATATTCTATTGCTGTTCCTGTGTTCTGATTATAATGGCTTACTCAGTACCAGATGATATAATTTAAGACTGATCGCTAGATTGAAAGAAGTTGAAGACAACTCATGTAAGTTAAGAAATCCTAAAATTTGAATAGAGAAAAATTGTGTATAACATTCTTTATTTCCAACAATTTTTTTTCTTGAGAGACTGGGTGGGAATGGATCCCAAAGAAAACTATTATCATTTCTATCTGGCAAATATCTGGCAAACTACATGTATTAAACAGGTATATGGGTAAATGGGAGATAAAATGACAGCCATGACTGGGAAAACCCACGGGCTAAAGTAATTGAATCTGGTTTGGTTATGATATAGACTCCCTGACATAATCAATACTTTACATATTGGAAATTTGATAGGGAGCTGTAATATGAATTGTTAAAAAATCATTTAAGCAAAGCTAATTTCTTGACTCTAGAAATATTGAAGTAGATATACTAAATGATATTACTTACTAGTAATTTCCACTCATATGCTTTTGATTATTTTCTTATGTTTTTAGGTAGCAAATTAAAGAGCAGCTTTGATAACTTCAGTTAATGGACAGTTTTTTAGGTCACCTGACCCAACATTTTACATTTTCGACTTCTTCTTGACAACCCTTGGATGGATTTCAACCAAACTTGGCAGCAAACATCCTTCAGTTTTTTACACTTCATGGGCCTTTCATGGAAAGGGTACATCTTTAAAAATCTTCTTGTCATGAACCGGCTGTCAGATTGGATTCACATTTGGTATTAAGAGTCTTTAGGGCAAGGACTATCAAGTTTGTACAGGAAAAAAATATCTGTCTTAAATGGCCGAGCTAGGAGGGGGTGGGTAGGCAAAGGTGTGTGTGGGGGTACATAAGCTTACATAGTGACAACTTCTTTTTTTTCCACCAAACCAAAAGACCTACAGCTCTGATATTTGGTATTTGGCATCATCTGGTGGATCTCTATCAATATTGTATGAATTATGACCCTAGGGTCATAATTAGCCCATTCTCTGGTGCCACTGAGTGTACATAGGCTTATATAGTGAAAATTTAAAATCTCTTCTTCTCCCAAACAAGAGGGCCTAGAGCTTGATATTTGGTTTGTAGCATCACCTGGTGGAGTTCTATCAAAATTGTATAAATCATGGCCACAGAGACAGAATTAGCCAATTCCAGGACATCACAAGTTTTTCAAAGGGCTAATATAGTGAAATTTTTAAAAAATTTCTTCTCTCAAACAGGAGGGCCTTGAATTTGATATTTGGTATACAGCATCATCTGGTGGACCTCTATCAAGATTGTACAAATTAATGTCCCAGGATTAAAATTAGCCCATTTCCGGATGTCACAAGTTTAACATAGGTTTATATAGTGTAAACTTTAAATTCTTCTTCTCTCAAACAGATAGGCCTAGAGCATTGATATTTGGTATGTAGCATCATCTGGTGGATCTCTTTCAAAGGCCTAGAGCATTGATATTTGGTATGTAGCATCATCTGGTAGATCTCTTTCAATATTGTATGAATTGTTTCCCTAGGGTCATAGTTAGCCCATTCCCGGACGTACAAATTTTAGATAGGGCTTATATAGCGAGAATTTAAAGCTCTTTTTCTCCCAAACAGGAGGGCCTAGTGCTTTAATATTTGGTGTGTTGCATAATCTGGTGGACTTTTATTTGGTATGTGCTCTTTGGATTCAGGTGACCGATAAAGGGGCCTCTTGTTTAGGTTCTGTTAGAGTTCAATGAGTGCAAACTGCCACTGGAGGCTTAACCACTAAATGCACCTTATGCCTACACCATAAAAAATAATTATGTTTTTAGGAATATTGCAAACTCTGCCTTCTATTTTATCTTCTCGGAATTTTAAGCTCACTTAAGCATATCATGTTCAAATGTTTAAAATGAGTTTGCATGATAGGAGTCTTCACTATGTGTTCTGTTTTGTATGGCTTTTTTTACAAATCTCAAAAAAAGAAAAGCTTTGGAAAACATAGCGGACCATGAAGAAATTGCTTGTAACAAGCAATTTCTTCATTTTCCACAATGTTTTCCCAAGTGTTTTTCTTGGGGGGCGTCCAAAAGTGTCATTGTGTGGAAATGGGTTAAGTGCTTGAATGATGAGGACCAGGTGCAGTAAAATTTTTCAATCAAACTCTATTGAACTGCAACAGCAGGTTTACAGAAATAATCCTTCAGAATTTAATAATTTACATGTATATTTATATTTACATTTAATGATAACGTCCAATTAAGTACTTTGGAAAATGTTTTTTAAATGATTAAATCAGTCTTTTTGAAGGCCTTTGAATTTGAGTCAATGAGATGTATGGTATAAAATTTTAGCCTTTCACATTATTGATCACAATTTTTATGCCCCTGCATCGATAGATCTGAGGCATATTGTTGTACCGTCTGTCTGTCTGTCTGCAAAAGTTAACCTACCAATTTTCCAATAACTTAAACCCCGATAAAGTTACAATGCTAATATTTGGTATGTAGATAGGTCTCAACAAGGCGCAACTGGGGAAGGTCATTTCATCAAGGTCAAGGTCAAAATTTTAACACTTTTCCCTAAAACGTTACTCAAAAACTTAACCTGCCAACTAAACATTTTCCTATAACTTCATCCCTAATCAAGTTACAATGCTTATATTTGGTATGTAGATAGGTCTCAACAAGGCGCAACTGGGGAAGGTCATTTCTTCAAGGTCAAGGTCAAAATTTTAGCCCTTTTCCCTAAATGTTACTCAAAAACTTAACCTGCCAACTAAACATTTTCCTATATTAACCCTTGTCATGCTGGATACATTACCTTACTGAATTGCTTTAAAATCAAAGAGCTGAAAGCACTGATAGAACTTGTTGTTCAAAAATCAATATTTCTTTTAGAAATCAACTTCATAAACAACTCTGCAGGGAAAATACAAGCAGGAGGTATAGACTAAGATTAGCCTGCACTTATGTGCAGGCTGATCTTGGTCTACAGCTCCTGCCAAAACCGGAATATTCCGGGTTCAGCATGACAAGGGTTGTTACAATGCTAATATTTGGTATGTAGATAGGTCTCAACAAGGCACATATGGGGAAGGTCATTTCTTCAAGGTCAAAGTCAAAATTTAACCCTTTCCTCTAAAACAAAGAAAAAAAAACAATAAAAATCACCGTATCTAAAAAATTCCTGTTTCGGGGGCATGGTCACAGTTTCACAAACACATCTTGTTTATTGTCTGCAAAAATGAATGGAATTCATGATTATTTCATTAATTTAAGGAAAGTTTATTGAACTTTAATACAGTCTGCAAAAATGAATGGAATTCATGATTATTTCATTAATTTAAGGAAAAATTAATGAACTTTAATACAGTTCATGAACTTAATTTTGAAAAGTTCAGGAACTAGTATAAATGTTTATCAACCTTTCAGTAACTAAAATCATAGAATTGAATTTAACCTTTTTCCGTTTTTCAAGTTTTAGACTGGTCCAATTTGAAAGAAGTATCAGATGACAATTAAAAGTGACTGCAATTTGAAGTGTAACCAACCTAGATTTTGGAAAATATTGTGGAAAAAGACGAAATAGCTTTGTACAAAAAAATTCTTCTTTTCCCAAAAATATTTTCTCAAGTATAAAATAACAGGGACATAAAAGCAAGGGATTATACAGGAAAGGGTTAAAAGTCATTTGAATACTCTAGGAGTAGAAAAAAACGATATACCCGAATTTCAAAATTGCTTGTTGCAAGCAGTTTCTTCATTTTACACAATACTTTCTTTCCAGAAGGTTGAAAAAATCTAAAATTTCATTAACTTCAAATTGTCATCTGCAACTCCTTTCAACCTGTACCAGTTTGAAATTTTGTAGTCTGGTAATGGGATAACAGTTTTGTATAGATTTGTTTGAATGGGGTTTTACGCCGCTTTCAACAATCTTTCAGTTATATCGTGGCGGCTGGAGCACCTAACAATGGATTCCTGGTATTTCTCACACCAGTACTACCACTACATCCTTTCCTAGCCTCCAGCTGCTGTTCCTCATAGGTATACGATTATCGACCTATTGGTAAGAGACAAATAGTCGGAAAGGATGAGTGCCGCCGTCTGGGATCGAACCTTGGACCTCTAGATTGACAGTCCGACGCGCTACCAACTGTGCTATAACGGCGGCAGTTTTGTATAGAATGAACTGAAACTTATCACAATGCATGAATCCTAATAATGTGTATGAGACAATTTAAATTCTCCCATTGTTCTAAAGTTGTAGTTGAACTTTGACCATGATCTCACAAATGTATTTGAAGCCTTTACACAATTTCCCATGATAAAACATGGTCAACCATTATATACACTGAGCCACTGTCATAGCGCAGTCGGTAGTGCATCAGACTCCCAGTCTTCAATCATGGGATGTCATGGGTTCGATCCCTGGTTGAGGCGCATACCCTTTCTGACATTGTCTCTCACCAATGGATGTATAATCAGTAACCTAGGTGGGATATCAGCTGAAGGCTAGGAAAGGATGTAATGGTAATACTGGTGTTCAAAATACCTGGAATCCATTGTTAGGTGCTTCAGCCGCTGCGATACAGAGTGGAATTTTTTTCACATTGTTTTCCCCCACCCTTCCTAAAATCTGGTGCTGGAATTAGTTAATGTTGAGGGCATTCATAGCATTGAATTTTGTTTAGTTCCTTTTAGCTGTACATAAATTAGACATACCAGTCATAAACACTTTATATTGAAGGGCTGTAAATATAAAAGCAATATTTACTAAAATAGTTGAAATGGTTGACCTGGTTTGGTTGAATTCAATCCATTCCATTGGTTCTCTATCATTCTTCAACCCAGTCAGGTGAATAACATTATACATTTTTAATACCATGTTGAAGACAATTTCTAAATAGCTGTCAATCAGCAGAATTGCCAACATTCTTTCTGATGATTTGATAAAAGACATTATGACACTTTTAGCCTATTTGTCTTTAACAAGTTAGCAAATGATTAGAATTACACTTAGTGGGATGGGCATGGTGCACCTGGGGACTCAGGGATTAATTGCAATCCCTTGTTTTAATGCACTAAAGAAATATAGATGTAGAAAACAATGTGGAAAAAGGACAAATAATTTCTATTTTTCTCTTTTAAACCATAATTGACAGTTATTTTTTAATTTAAATGCATTATGGGTATTTGGTAGCTAAGTGGGTAATGGTTTGCTCATGGGCAGCTAAAATTTTGTGACTACATTGTTTTCAAGTTGAATTTACACAGTTCAGGTTTTCATGATATATGCAAGAATCGATGTATTATAATTATGATATTAGTATTTTCCCCCAACTTTGTGAGTGGAGGTACATAGGAGTCATTTGAATGGTTGGTTGGTCTATTGGTTGGTCTGTCCATCTCTAGATTTTTTTCTTTTCTGCTCATTTTCTCAGTAACTATTGCATGGATTTGATCAAAAAATACAGATAGACTTGGTAGAAAACATAGTTATGGCCCTTTGATGAAAAACCACGCCAATTTCTCAGCAAACATTGCATAGATTTAATTTAAAATTTACAGAAAGACTCTGTATCAAACAGAGTTATGGTCCTTTAATGAAAAATCTTGTCTTCTTATTGTCTCTTCAACTACTGCATTGATTCGACTCAAAATTCACAAGTGCATTTACTCAGTATCAACCAAAGATGTTCATGTTTCATTTTGGTAACAGTCCAGCATTTTTTCTTGAAATTATGTCTCTTTGTAAGGTGTAGCCATTAGAGGTATTATTCACTCTCATTGATAGTCAAGTTTTGATTTTCTTCTCATCAAGCTATGTAGAAACTCAGACAGACTGACCTGTCGGAATGAAGTGGTCAATAAGATCTCTCAGCAAAAACATGTTAAAGATGCTGCTTCACCCTTTCCTTTAACCCATTATCAGACAACAACATATTAGACTGGTCCAACTTCCAAAAAGTTGAAGACAGCAATTGTTAGCATTTCAAAATGTTGTCTTTTGGGATAGAATACATATTGTGTTTAGTTAAATAAGTAAATTCTTCATTTTCCACTATGTTTTAAAAAACCATATTCTTGAAGAGTGTAAAAAGCAAAATTATGTGGGAATGGTATAAACCAATGGATTTAAGGACTCTTGAATACATATATTGATAAAAAGGAAAACATTGTGGAAAAAGAAGAATTTACATTCATTGGAAATCCTTGTACATGTGTAATACAAATACAGTGTATATATATCACAGCTAGTCTGAGTGTATTTTTTGGTTGTTTATTTGCGATGGCCTCTAGAGAAGAATTTTACACCCGGACCTATGAAATGGAAGGGGTATATTGGTTTCATCATGTCTGTCTATCCATCGTTAGATTTTTTTGTTTCAATGCTCTAACTTTAGAACCATTATTATGATCTAAGGAAGTTCCCTATCATTTTGGGGTCAGGTATGTCAAAGGTCAAGGTCACAATTGAATTTCAAAGCCATTTGAGTAGGAGTTTGAAACTTTATACAAAATTGTAAAAGTATCAAAGACCCAAGGAAGGGCCTTATAAACCCTTTCTTGTTTTGCAATGTTTTAGACCTGTCCAGATTGTCATAAATTTACTGAAATTATGCAGATAAATATTTCAATAAAAACAGACAAAGATATTTAATACAACACATTTAACATAATGTTGAAAACATGATATCAATAATTTATCATATATGCATTTTTCAAACCAAGCAATGTCATCTTAATTCTAATTCAGAGCGTTAAAAAAAAATATGCATTTTTTTTTAATCAAATAGAAATGATACCTTACTCTATATGCATTCAGACAATTTTTTGCCATTTAGGTAAAATTGAAACAACCTGCCCTTCCAATGGCTTGCTGTTTTCTTTGGTAATTTATTACATCAGGGGAAAATAACAATTATTGCTATCCTAATCAATAGGTACTGCAGGATTGATATACATGTACCTTATATTTTGGCTGCATTTGCTTGTAGACACTGGTTTAATTAAGGGTTAGGGCTGTATAACTTAAGTTGAAGACTTTTCAGAACAAATGGTTTCTATTACTATATTTACCAAAATTATTGAAGAGGGACAGAAGCTTACTTTTTCATTTTTCAATATTTTTTCTATATAGAAAGTTGAGAATATCTCAAATTAGGTCAGGTTGTCATCCACAACTCGTTTCAATTTGGATCAGTCTAAAATTTTAATGTCTGGAAATGGGTTATTAACCATGCATCACTTCGTTATATAGACTTTCTAGTTTTAGCTATAGTTTTAGCTACATATTTTGATAGAATGACATAGTATGTTAATTGTAAATGTAATATGTCATTGGAAAGAAAATTCTTAGAATAGGAACTGTTGCTAGCTTGCACAAGCAGTTTGTTCATTTCCCAAAATAACTTAGGAATTAGGTAAAATGGTGGGTGAGATATGTGGGTCAGATAGTAGTAAACAGTTTGAACAGATTACCAGACTCTAGTTGAAGACGGCAATTTAAAATCTTATGAAATTTTAGATTTTTTAACTTTCTACCAATTTTCAACTTTCTGGGTAGAAGAATATTGTGGAAAATGAATAAATTGCTTTTTGGGAGAAATTTCTTCATTTTCCTCAATCTTTCCCCAATTGTTTTTCTTTAGGGGCTTCAAAAAGCATCATTGTATTGTAATAGGTTAAAGCGGCTCTAACAGATTATGAAAGAAACATTTTGCCTCTCAATTTCCTAATTTCTAACTGTAATGCTTTCAGACATTTGTAAGGTGATAAAGCCAACTATGTAATGAATATGACTGTTCATAACTTTATAAAAGAAAGAAAAGAAGCATTACTACATGCCAAAAAAGTCCAGCGAAGTACAACCCAAATTGAACCTGAATTCATCCCCTGAATATGTTTTTGTCAATTGCACCGAGTATTGCCTTATTTGTACTTTCCATGACGTCAGTAGCTTCCGCTTGCTTTACCCACAGACAAATGACCTCAACCTATGAATTTCGAAAAACTGACGTCTACTTCTACCAACAAGAGGGCCATTAGCCCTAAAGCGCTCACCTGAGTCGATGACTGCAGAAGTAATCAAAGCACTAGTGACCTAATTTTGGCCACAAGTCACCTCTTATCAAAATCTTTTATAAGAAATCAGAAAGGAAAGACATTCTTAACAGATTAAGGGGTTGTGTGCCAGAAAAGTAGCAGTACATTTCAAGGAAATTTTGGTTAATGAACTAGATTCAAAATTAGAAATAAAAAAGGGTGTGGGGTTGGTAGAGTTTTTTAAGATATTCTACTGTTTCTATGTAAAAAAGTGGGTATGCCTGTGCAGAGCCAAAATATGTCCGAAGGGTAAACAAATGAAAAACCTTTTAGAGGTTCACTAGCAGGTTCTACATACCAAATATCAATGCTCTAGGCTTTTATATTTCAGAGAGGAAGATTTTTCCCTTCTTTGTTTCTATGTTAAAATTGGGTGGGGGTGAGTGGAGCCCAAATATAACCAAAATTTGTACAGATTGACAGTCTCGGCCTTCTGGTTTCAGAGAAGAAGATTTTTAAAGTTTTCCTTTTTGTTTCAATGTAAAATGGGGTACGCGCTGGAGGATCCCAAATATGACCGAAGGGGTATCATTTGGACAAACTTGATAGAGGTCCCCTAGGAGGTGCTTCATACCAAATGTCAAAGCCCTTGATCTTCTGGCTTAGGAGAAGATTATTAAACATTTCCTTATTTTCCCTTTTTTTGCCATGACTAACAGAGTTAAGTGATATCAATTATTTGAACAATTTTGGAAAAGCTTCACCCAAGGAATATCCTTGCCAAGTTTCATCAGGAGGAGAAGATGTTTAAAGAAATTGATGACAGACGCAGGACGGTACACCAAAACAACACCAGACGCCGGACATTTGGCAATCACAATAGCTCACATACTTGAGCACTTCCTGCTCAGGTGAGCTAAAATAACTGAAAAAGAAACACAAACCTTTCCAAAGATCTCACCCTGTTAACAAATGAAGTGTATAAGTTCGGTCAGCCATGGTCTTGAACCAACAATCTGTAGGTTTGAAGTTGTCGGCTAATATTTTAACCCTTTCCCACATAATCTATTGTTTTCTTGTCCCAGTGATTCTATATTTGAGAAAATATTATAGGAAAAGAAGAAATTGCTTGTTTTTTCTACCCTGTCGGTTAGCTGATTTTCTATTTGAAATCACTTTTAATTCTTGTCTGCAACTTTTTCCAAATTTGACAAGTCCAAAATTTTGATCAACAGTAAAGGGTTAACAGCTGAGCAAATTGACAGATATACGCCCATGTACTCTGACAGGAAGTTCTTCTTAGATTGCAAACAATGTTTTTTTGAAAATTTGATGATTAGTAGCATGTAACATGAACAAAATGGTTTGTTGGCATTGGCGTTGCAGCTAATTTTTAGGCTTGAACTATCAGTAGTTATGACGTCGAAGTTGCCAAACCAACAAAGATGCTCAATATCAATTCTGAAGTTCAAAGGTCATTTCCGATCCATATGAATGATTTGATTGGCTAATTGATTTTTATTAACAGCCACTATCCATTAAATGGCTTGCAGGTAAATTTAATTCAGCTAATCAAGTCTGACAGTGACAAAATCTTGTGTTTACATCATGAAACTCGGCAAAAAAAATTTGGCTTCTCAGTTGGCTTCTTGGCGGCAGATTTGGCTCAATTTTTTTCAATGTGGCCAAAGTGATGGCAAAAAAAAAAATCAGCCCAGGGAAGGCCCTGACATGTATTTACCAAATAAATCCCTGTAAAATCACCATTTTAGGTAAACTGCCTATTTGCAACTTTCATTCTTGAATAGCTCTTTTTGTACAGTCATCTATTTTTATAGGTTATTAAGTAGGAGCTATGTCATGTTTTCATCTTGTCAAGGTATTGACATAAAATATATGACAAGCTGTTAACTAATAGCCTTTTAATTAAACCTTATACCTTATATGGAATGATTGTGTCTGTTTGCATTTTGCTGAGATAGAAGCAGTTAGTTACATTAGGGGATTTTTTTAATACCTTGTACTCTAATTGCATTTACTAAAATAACTGATTCCATAACAATCCAATGTTTTTACACTCTCCATCCCCCATCCATGAAGAATAACAATGTAGGAAACAGTATCATAGAGGCAAGATTACTTTACAAAAAAATTCTCTCTTACAATGTTTTCTACTGTATGTTTTTAATTCACATGCAGTTTGAAAAATTATCTGCAACTCATTGCTAAAATTCCAATTCTTCATCTACGCAATTCAATTGAAGTTGTAAAATCTATATAAAACAAGTTATATCATAAATATCACAAATCAGATGGTTCATGAAACTTGTATTTGAATATTAATTGTTTATTACTTAATATTGTAAACTTGTAAAGTTCTTAGGTCACCATGACCTATGGTCATGGTGACCTATTGCGATCATGTTTTGTCCGTCGTTGTGCGTAGTGCAGAGTGCGTTAACTTTTTACATTTTCGACTTCTTCTTAAGAACCCTTGGACGGATTTCAACCAAACTTGGCAGGAAGCATCCTTATGGGAAGGCACTTCAGATTTGTACACGTCATAGAGTCATCTCCCCTTGGGGCTCCATAAGGGGCCAAAAAGGGTACATCTTTAAAAATCTTCTTGTCATGAACCTGCTGTCAGATTAGATTCACATTTGGTATTTAGAGTTTTTAGGGCAAGGACTATCAAGTTTGTACAAGAAAAAAAAATCTGTCAAGAATTGGCTGTGCTAGGGGGGGGGGGGGGGGAAGGGGGCGGTACATAAGCTTAAAGAGTGACAACTTTGAATTTTTTTTTTCTACCAATCAAAAGACCTACAGCTCTGATATTTGGTATGTGGCATTATCTAGTGGACCTCTATCAATATTGTATGAATTATAACCCCAGGGTCAAAATTAGCCCGTTCCTGGACATCCCAAGTTTCAAATAGGCTTATATAGTGAAAATTTCAAAAATTTTCTTCTCCCAAACAGGAGGGCCTAGAACTTTGATATTTGGTATACAGCATCATCTGGTGAATTTCTATCAAGATTGTATAAATCATTGCCTCAGGATTAGAGTTAGCCTATTCCTGGATGTCACAAATTTAACATAGGCTTATATAGTGAAATTTGTAAAAATCTTCTCCCAACAGGAGGGCCTTGAACTTTGATATTTGGTATATAGCATCATCTGATGGACCTCTATCAAGATCGTAAAATTATTGCATCAGGATGAAAATCAGCCCATTCCGGGATGTCACAAATCTAACATAGGCTTATATTGTGAAAACTTTAAAAATCTTCTTTGTTCAAACAGATAGGCTTAGAGCTTTGATATTCAGTATGTAGCATCATCTGGTGGATCTCTATCAATAAATTATTGCCCGATGGTTATAATGAGCCCATTCCCGGAAGTCACAAATTTTGCATATGACTTACATAATGATAATTTAAAACTCTTTTTCTCCCAAACTAAAAGGCTTAGAGCTTTGATATTTAGTATGTAGCATAATTTGGTGGACTATTATCTGTTTTTGTGCTATTTGGACTTCGGTGACCGATAAGGCCCTATGGGCCTCTTGTTAACAAGTTCTAGAACTTTGTTGATTCTTGAACCAAAGTTCAAGAACTCTGAGGTTTTTTTAACACAAGTGTGAAGGTTATAGAAATTGCTCAGTTCTTGAACCAAGTTATAGAAATTGGTAGGTTCTTGAAGCAAAGTTCAATAATTTCAAAGTTCTAGAACTTAAGTTCTTGCACCTTTGAAAAGTTTTAGAACCTCAAAAATAAGTTTTTGAAGCTCTAGAAAAGTTCGAGAACTGGTGCTCAAATACAGCCATAGCAGATCACTGAGGTAGCATTTTCAAAATGCATTTAAATTGAATAAGTATGTACAATAGAAAATATAGTAAGAAAAGCAAATTCCAGTATCATAATGTCTTGTCTATACTTAATTTTTTCAAATGTGGCAATTCAGTCAACACAGCTTAAAGTGTCAAAAGTGTGTGTCCCCCTTTCCATTCCACCATGTGTGTGTAAGGCCATAAATATCCCAGGAAACTGCTTGATGAATTTCAACTAAATGTCATATTCCTTGGAAGACCCTTTATCAGGTTACTTTAAAGAATTTTGATCAGTTAAAAAATCTGGCTTTTATGGGTGGGCTAATTTCCATATAATCATGGTGATCGAGAACTTTCACAATCTTCTTCTCAGAATTTCAATAAAATTTCTTAGGAAATTTGTCCTTGTCCTTGGGTAACCCTTTGTCAGATTCCTTCAAATGATTTTTGTCAGATCAAAAACATGGCTTTCATCATAGTCAAATCTTATAAAAACCTTCCTTTCTTTGTTGACACTACACTTATAGTTTAACCCATTAGCACACAATCAATCCTTTTTACACTCCTCAAGAAAATTGACCTAGAAAACAATGTGGTAAATGAAGAAAGCGCTTGTTTCAAGATTTTTTCCATTTTCATGATGTTTTTTACCCAATAAGACGAAGATTTTTGAATTTACCAAATCAAAATTGTCTCCTGCAGCTTCTTTGAATTTGGACCAGTCTAAATATTTTTTGTGTTGGAATGGGTTAAATATCTTGTATATCAATAAGATTGTTTTTCCAGTTTCTGAGACAAGACTTTGGTAACAGGTCTAGCTAGGGGTAAAATCAGATCATTAAAAAGTGTGTTATTTTACTTCCATAATAGTCATCAGCTCAGGTGAGTGTGTTAGGGCCAATGGTCCTCCTGTTCTTTAGAGGCTTGATAGACTGAGTAGGAATTAGTTTATGGAATCTATGCAACTTATTGAACCTAATTACATTTTTTGTATTTTCAGTATGAAGAAAAAAGAATAGGAAAATTATTACCTGAAGATTATAAGGTAATAATATCTTTTTATCTTTATAAAACCAGAAAATTAATATTTAATTTCCTTTTTCCTTCTTAGTATGATCTAACTGGAAAATAATTGTTAATATGTGGATATAAGGTGTCTTAGTTAAGATACCCATTACCAAACTAAATTTTTATGCCCACACTTGAATAAGATTCGAGCATATTGTTTTACAGATGTCCATCTACAAGTAATAAACTCAACGCAAAAAGTTACATCTTGCTTTTATTCAAACACTGTTTATACAGATGGCTCATAGTAAGGATATAGGTTCCTTGTATCGATAGGCATCAGTTGGTTGAAAGACCAGAATCATATATTAAGGTCAAAGTCACTTATCAAGGACACATTTGAAAACTTAAGGTTTACCTCTTATTTAAACACTGGGCAAGATGCATGGCTCATATTTGGAATATAGGTTCCTTACATTGTGAGGCATCAGTTGGTTGTAAGGTCAAGGTAATCCATCAAGGTCAAGATCACTTATCAAGGTCAACTTAATACAAAAACTTAACATTTTCCTCCTATTCTAACACCATTTACTATTTGGGACATAGCTAGATTCCTTTTATTGATATACATTGGTTAATTGTAAAGTCAAGGTCATCCATCAAGGTCAAGTTCACAAGGTCAACTCAATGAAATCCTTAATTTTTTGCTTCAACTCAAACACCATTCAAGATACAATGCTCAATATTGGGATATACTAGGCTCCTTGCATTGATAGGCATCAGATGGCTCAAGGTCTCTTATCAATGTCAACTTAACATAAAATATTAAAATTTTACTGTTGCTTCCTTACAATGATAGGCATCAGTCAGTTGTAAGGTTCAGTGGTCAGCCATCAAAGTCAAGGTCACTTATCAAGGGCAAATTTTGGAAAGGGCTGTAACATGAGTCATGGGTGTTTCACAAACACATCTTTTTTAAGACTAGTCCAAGTTGAATTAGCCGGCTGCAGGAAACACTAAAGAATGCCATTGAATTGAAAATTTATCAGATAAATAACCTCTTTAAAAAAAATTGAGAAAGCAGTTTTACAAGTGGGCTTTCATAATAGGAATCAACAATGTTTCTTTGAAGATAATGATGTAATAGACTGTACATAATACATTTGATAGAAAAAAAAATCAAAGGACTTAAGGTCCAGAGAGCGATTTTGTTTGCTTATTACAAACCAATTTGTTCAATAATTATATCTTCATGCCACCCAATTGTAAGAGTTGGTAAAGCACTTCCCTTCATGAGCATCTGTAGAAGAATAAATGGAAGCCCTGAAATGATTAATGAAAATGTTTGTTATGCGAGGTTTACTGTTTAACCAGTGAACACTATTTTGCTTTTATCACAATATTTTATTTCTCCAGTCCATGAAAATGTGGGGTTGTGTTGTAATAGGTTAAATGATAAAAGAGCAAGAAAATTGAACAAACATTTGAGTCTTTTGCAATGAGCATATAATTTTTATTAAAATGTTGTAGCACATGCATGTTTCTAAGATATTAATCGAATTAGAGAGGTGAAAGGGTGCTTTGATTGCCTGTAATTTCCCTCTCTTCCGGGGCACCGACCCGCCTATCCCCCCCCTCCGGATCTTAATCTGGGTCCTTTCCATTTCACGAGCATGTGCTTTGATTTGGCTAGAACCATGAATATAGCGGGCTATAACAATGCTGTGTACATCCACGTAGCACACGGAGATTTACCAACGCTCATAAATCAGCTCTGCCCTGCCAGCTTAAAAATAAAATTTGTTAACATGTATTTGCTTGGCGCCAATGACCACTGACTAAGATTCTATCTTTAAATGTGAGTATATTTTTCTTTCATTTTGACAATACAGTAAACAATTCATTATAAATACATTAAGATACTACAATCGGAGGATTAAATGACTTTCTTGTTTTCCACGGCAAAAAGCAGGCTGTGAACACTAGGCAATTAAGTTATTTCCTTAATCAGGGGTGAAACAAGACGGAGGCAATGACGTACATTTACACTTCAATTTTCTGAGCATGCATGGAAATTTACATCTGCTTTTTAGATTGATTTTAACTCTCCCGCTTTTTGAAATTTTAGACTGGTACTAATTGAAAGAGGTTGCAGACAAAAATAAAAATAGGATGCAATTTGAAATGGAACCATCTAAAGTGGTAGAAAATATTGTGGAAAAAGAAGAAATTGTATTTTTACAAACGATTTCTTCTTTTTCAACAATGTTTTCTAAAGTGTAAAATCACAGCCACGTAAAATCCAGGGTTTGTACAGGAAAGGGTTAAATAACAATTTTGAAAAATAGCTAAAAGGTAGTTCAGTTAATTTTCAAGTTTTCTTGTTTAATTAAAACTCCATTTGGACAAATGTTTTGAAGCAATATAATCATAAAACCTGAAGTTTACTGTACATGTATTTCTTTTCTATGATCCTGTCAGCTAAAAGGAACATTAACCCTACCAATACAGAATTTTGTATATTCCAGTTTCTGCACGGAATATAGAAAAAAATCAGCCTGCTCCTACATAATGTAAGCAGTCTGACTTTAGTCTACACCATCTATTTATCCCTTTGTCCTGTAAAGTTATGTTTAAAATTAACTTTTAATGAAATATTCACTCACATGTGGTGCAGTCAGTGCTTTAAGCTCTTTGATTTTAATGCAGTTCTGAATCAGTGTGACAAGGGAAATCATAAAACCTGTTTTCATCCTATTAGTAAACAGATTAGATTTCCTGGATGAGCAAAAATTAATTAAGTGTGAAGAACAGCTGCTTTTGAAACAAAAAAAAAGTGAGCTGGAATATTTTGCTGTCAGCATTTGCCATTGTTGTGATTTTGTCAACCCTCACCTTGCCTTAACTCTTTACCAGTCAATTTTCAGCTCGGCTGTTTTAGGAGAAAACCTGAGGTATTGCTATTGGCTTGGTGTCTTCATCATCGTTGCAGTTGTCGTTGTGGGAAAACTTTGACATTTTGTGATATCTCTGGTTCTACTGAAGTCATTCACTTGAAACTTGGTACACTTGTTCAATATCAATATCAGAGGTTGCAAATGTTGATTAACTCATTCCCACACAGTGACCCTTTTGGATGCCCCTTAAGAAAAACAATTGGGAAAACATTGTGTAAAATGAAAAAATTGCTTGTAACAAGCAATTTCTTCATTTTACACAATGATTCTATGCAGAAAGTTGAACAAATCAAAAATTTCATAAATTTGAAATTGTCGCCGGCAACTCCTTTCAATTTGAACCAGTCTAAAATCTTGCCGTCTGGTAATTGGTTAACAGTTTAGATAGTAATGTCTTTCGGGTTAGTAAACAATGTGGAAAATGAAGAAATTATTTGTAACAAGCAATTTCTTTTTTTTCCTTATTGTTTTTTAGGTCACCTGACCGAATGGTCATGGTGACCTATTGCAATCATCATTTGTCCGTCGTCGTCCGTCGTCGTGCGTCGTCCGTCGTCCGTTAACTTTTAAACATTTTCATCTTCTTCTCAAGAACTACTGGGCAGATTTCAACCAAACTTGGTAGAAAGCATCATTGGGGGATGCCAATTCAAGTTTGTGAAAATAGGGGTTCTGGGGGTCATAGGGGCCCAAATAGGGGCCAAAAAGGGGTAATTTTTGGTACTTCTTTAAAAATCTTCTTCTAATAAACCGTTAATGCCAGAGCTTAAATATTTTGTGTGCATGACAACAAGGACAGGTATATTATAAATTGTGAAATTCATGCCCCTGGGGTCATGTATGGGGCCACACCCAGAGGTCAAAGTTCATCATGTTAAAAAATTCACATTTTCATCTTCTTCTGATGAAGTACAAAGCCAATTTCAAACAAACTGGGTGAAAAGCATCATTTGGTAATGGGTATTCGGATTTGTGAAAATAAAAAAGCTGGGGGGTCAGGGGGCCCTGAAATGGGGACCAAAAGGGGGTAATTTTTGGTAACTTTTTAATATTTCATCTTCTTCTCAAGAACTACTGGGTGGATTTCAACCAAACTTGGTAGAAAGCATCATTGGGGGATGCCAATTCAAGTTTGTGAAAATAGGGGTTCTGGGCGTCATAGGGGCCCAAATAGGGGCCAAAAAGGGGTAATTTCTAAAATCTTCTTCTAATAAACCGTTAATGCCAGAGCTTAAATATTTTGTGTGCATGACAACTAGGACAGGTATATTATAAATTGTGAAATTCATGCCCCTGGGGTCATGTATGGGGCCACACCCAGAGGTCAAAGTTCATCATGTTAAAAAATTCTCATTTTCATCTTCTTCTGATGAAGTACAAAGCCAATTTCAAACAAACTGGGTGAAAAGCATCATTAGCTCACCGGAGCACTAAGTGCTCAAGTGAGCTATTGTGATCCCCTTTTGTCTGGCGTCTGTCAGTCGTGCGTCTTGCGTCGTCCTTCAACAATTTCTTTAAACAACATCTCCTCCCAAACCACAGGGCCAATTTGAACCAAATTTGGCAGAAATGTTCCTTAGGTGGTCCCCTTCAAAAATAGCTAAAAGAATTGAAATCCGTTAAAATCTCTGGTTGCCATGGCAACAAAAGTGAAATTTTAAAAAAATCTTTAAAAATCTTCTCCTCCTGACCCAAAAGGCGTAGAGCCTTGATATTTTGCATGAAGCATCAGTATATTGACCTCTTTCAAAGTAGCTAAAATCATGATCCTCGGTTCCCCAGGGGCGGAGCCCCAGGGGGGTGGGGTTTATAAAGAAATAAAGAGTGATTTTTTAAATGACATCTCCTCTCAAACAACTGGGCCAATTTGAACCAAATTTGGCAGAAATGTTCCTTAGGTGGTCCCCTTCAAAAATGGCTAAAAGAATTGAAATCCGTTGAAAACTCTGGTTGCTATGGCAACAAAAGTGAAATTTTAAAAAAATCTTTAAAAATCTTCTCCTCCTGTCCAAGAAGGCATAGAGCCTTGATATTTTGCATGAAGCATCAGTATATTGACCTCTTTCAAAATAGCTAAAATCATAATCCCCGGTTCCCCAGGGGCGGAGCCCCAGGGGGGTGGGGTTTATATAGAAATAAAGTACGATTTTTTAAATGACATCTCCTCCAAAACCTCTGGGCCGATTTGAACCAAATTTGGCAGAAATGTTCCTTAGGTGGTCCCCTTCAAAAATAGCTAAAAGAATTGAAATCCGTTAAAATCTCTGGTTGCCATAGCAACAAAAGTGAAATTTTAAAAAAATCTTTAAAAATCTTCTCCTCCTGACCCAAAAGGCGTAGAGCCTTGATATTTTGCACGAAGCGTCAGTATATTGACCTCTTTCAAAATAGCTAAAATCATGATCCTCTGGTCCCCAGGGGTGGAGCCCCAGGGGGGTGGGTTTTATATAGAAATAAAGAACGATTTTTTAAATGACATCTCCTCTCAAACCACTGGGCCAATTTGAACCAAATTTGGCAGAAATGTTCCTTAGGTGGTCCCCTTCAAAAATAGCTAAAAGAATTGAAATCCGTTAAAAACTCTGGTTGCTATGGCAACAAAAGTAAATTTTTAAAAAATTTAAAAATCTTCTCCTCCTGACCAGGAAGGCATAGAGCCTTGATATTTTGCATGAAGCATCAGTATATTGACCTCTTTCAAAATAGCTAAAATCATGATCCTTGGGTCCCCAGGGGCGGAGCCCCAGGGGGGTGGGGTTTATAAAGAAATAAAGAGTGATTTTTTAAATGACATCTCCTCTCAAACAACTGGGCCAATTTGAACCAAATTTGGCAGAAATGTTCCTTAGGTGGTCCCCTTCAAAAATGGCTAAAAGAATTGAAATCCGTTGAAAACTCTGGTTGCTATGGCAACAAAAGTGAAATTTTAAAAAAATCTTTAAAAATCTTCTCCTCCTGTCCAAGAAGGCATAGAGCCTTGATATTTTGCATGAAGCATCAGTATATTGACCTCTTTCAAAATAGCTAAAATCATAATCCCCGGTTCCCCAGGGGCGGAGCCCCAGGGGGGGTGGGGTTTATATAGAAATAAAGTACGATTTTTTAAATGACATCTCCTCCAAAACCACTGGGCCGATTTGAACCAAATTTGGCAGAAATGTTCCTTAGGTGGTCCCCTTCAAAAATAGCTAAAAGAATTGAAATCCGTTAAAATCTCTGGTTGCAATAGCAACAAAAGTGAAATTTTAAAAAAATCTTTAAAAATCTTCTCCTCCTGACCCAAAAGGCGTAGAGCCTTGATATTTTGCACGAAGCGTCAGTATATTGACCTCTTTCAAAATAGCTAAAATCATGATCCTCTGGTCCCCAGGGGTGGAGCCCCAGGGGGGTGAGTTTTATATAGAAATAAAGAACGATTTTTTAAATGACATCTCCTCTCAAACCACTGGGCCAATTTGAACCAAATTTGGCAGAAATGTTCCTTAGGTGGTCCCCTTCAAAAATAGCTAAAAGAATTGAAACCCGTTAAAAACTCTGGTTGCTATGGCAACAAAAGTAAATTTTTAAAAAATCTTTAAAAATCTTCTCCTCCTGACCAGGAAGGCATAGAGCTTTGATATTTTGCATGAAGCATCAGTATATTGACCTCTTTCAAAATAGCTAAAATCATGATCCTTGGGTCCCCAGGGGCGGAGCCCCAGGGGGATGGGGTTTATATGGAAATAAAGAATGATTTTTTAAATGACATCTCCTCCCAAACCACTGGGCCGATTTGAATCAAATTTGGCAGAAATGTTCCTTAGGTGGTCCCCTTTAAAAAAAGCTAAAAGAATTGAAATCCGTTAAAATATCTGGTTGCCATGGCAACAAAAGTGAAATTTTAAAAAAATCTTTAAAAATCTTCTTCTCCTAACCCAGAAGGCGTAGAGCCTTGATATTTTGCATGAAGCATCAGGATGTTGACCTCTTTTAAAATAGCTAAAATCATGATCCTCGGGTCCCCAGGGGCGGAGCCCCAGGAGAGGGGGGCGTATAGGCATGAAGCATCAGTTCACAGTCTTCTTTCTTATTTCTGAAATTATAACCCATGGAAAAAGTTCTTTCCTACTTTCAAATCAGCACTTAAGCCTTGGAATTTGTAATTTAGACTTTTTGATCCCCAGGTTCATAGTCTTTATATGAAATTGTGGCCCACTTGTTTCATAATCCTAACCTTATTATGAAATAAGACTGTTGAAAGAAAAAGAGCCTTTATCTCAGGTGAGCGCCCCAGGGCCAACGGCCCTCTTGTTAGATCTTTTGTCTTGAGTGCCAGAGAAAAACACAAAGTGGTGTAGGAACTGATAAATCAGGTTTAGGATCAAGGTCACACTTGGAGTCTCATGTTTACATGCAAAACAATAAGCTATTGATTATAGTTTGCAGAAATTTGAGATGAGGCCAATTTTAAGGCAAAGGTTTAACCCATTACCAGAAAACAAACTTTTAGAATAGTCCATATAAGAAAAGTTTCAGACAACTGTAAATTTGGCTCATGTGTATGGATAAATACAGGGTAGAAAATATTGTTAAGAAACATTCCCACTATGTTTATATCTTGTTTTTTTAAGCCTGTAGTAAAGCATGCTTTTTTATTAATGGCTTAACCCATTTCCACACATACCTCTTTTTGATACCCCCCAAGAATAAAGCTATAGAAAACATTGAGGACAATGAAAAAATTGCTTGTTACAATCAATTTCTTCATATCCACAATGTTTTCAATCTTAAAATACAGAAGATTTTAAGATTTCATCAGCAAAAATTGTCGTCTGCAACTTAATTTAATTTAGAACATGGCAGTTCAAAATGATGTTATCTGGTAATGGATTAATAAGAATGAAATGTTGGTTTTATGTATTTCCTTACTCCTGGTAAATGTTTTTTTAATCAATCACAGAGGAAAAGAGATAAAAGACTATGAATTCAAAGGTAAACAGTTAATGACTTCTTTTTTTAACAATGGGATAGCAATAAGGGTTAATTACAAAATCAGATATCTTCTTTCCTTGTTTCCATAGTAACAACTTAATTTCTATTTTCTGGCTCAAATTACATGAACCTTGCACAATACTTTCTTTCGATACCAAAAATGTGATTTATTTTCATGGTCCCCTTAAATGATTAACACCCAGGCTGACAAACCAATTTTCATTTGTATCCGTGTGTACTATGTTGTCCTGGCTGTATTGTCCTTGAAAATTTAACCCATTCCCACACAATGACACTTCTAAATGCCCAAAAATATGAACGCTTTGGAAAACATTGTAGAAAATGAAGAAATTGCTTGTTATCCACGATGTTTTCTACCTTAAAGGACAAAGATTTTAACTTAAAATTGGCATCTGCAACTTCTTTGAATTTGGACAGGTCTAAAGTTTTATCATGTGGGAATGGGTTAATAAGACATTCAATCAACTCAATTGTGAAAGTTGGAGACCGACAAATCGATACAGGCCGCAATGATTTTTTTTCAAGTGTTTTTCAAAAGTTGTCCAAAGAAGCCATGCAAGGGCTAAACTCACAACCCCAGGATTTATGACACGGGGCAACAGTGTGTCATCCTTACTTGCTTTGCCTTAATTTTTTTTCTAAAGGAGAAACTTGCATATTCTCAAAATATTTTGGTCCACCAGGAAATGTGCAAACATTAATACTTGAGAAAAATTTGAAAAAAATTTCTTTCTTATTATTGGTGGCTCTAAAGTTAAGTATGCACAGTGAACAGGGTATATAACTCTAAATTATTCCTGTGAGAAGAATATTGTGCAGTTAAGTCCCTTTTTCTTCTGATAAATGGTTTTGCAATTGACATGTTTGGATTTTTTTCAAATATGAAATATTATTGTTTCAATGATATTTACAAAATTATAATGTACCGTAGCTGTATTCAACTAGAAAATAATTCCAAAGTATTAGGCAATTAAAAGGGTCATAAATTGTTGCTAACAACTTTTTTTTTCTTTCCCAATGTTGATGATGACATGTAACATTCATTTATTGTGAAACAATGACCTTACATTGATAGAATATATAACCAATTTCCGCACGATGGTGCTTAGAAATACCAAAAATATGAAATCTGTTGAAAACATATTGTAATAAATGAAGAAATTGCTTGTTACAAGTACTTATAAATTCTTCATTATATAAATCAAGTTAACCAATTGATAAGCTTCTAAATCAGTCTTAATTACCATAACCTGGTGACTTAATGACCTTTAATGTCCTTTCCAAAACATTTACCTTGTTTGTATTTTCTTATTCGTTACAATCCATAGGGGATCATCAAATTATACATATACAATCATAAATTGATAAACTTCCATTTTGGACCAATGACATTTACCTTTGACTTCCTTTTTTTCACAGAATACAACCATACTTCAATTTTCAGATTCATCATATCTATATATATCTACGACAGTCAAATCAAATATAATTATCAGGTGACTCAGACTTTTACTTAGTAATTAGTTTTCTGTGACCTTTTCTTTGACCTTTGGTCTACTTATCAAAAATTTCATTCTTTCAAATCTAGGACCATAAGATTTGGAATATGTGTACTAAAATTATCAGATGATAGCTTTTGTTACAATCTGCATCAAGTATACAGTTACCCTATAAAGAATTTCATCAGATCACAGGCTTTCAATTTCAGTAACCTTATAGAAATATTTCATTATTATAGGGGTGATTTTTTTTGTAAGATTAATAGCTTGTAAGGTAAGCTATGTTGTGCATGGACAATTCTTACTTTATTGTACCATTGAATATGAATGTTCATATTGTTTGGATCACTGTAGAACAACTCCGAGTACATCAATAATGATAACACTTGGTTACTGAGTATAATATTTTCAAGTTTAATCAATAGATATTTGCATGGAATTATTAATATTTTCATGTTCAGACGCAAATTTGATACCTCAAAGGCAGCTTTGAATGGCTGTTATTTATGAAACACCAAAAAGTGAAATGTACATGTGGTTTGATGGTCAAGAGTGATAAAATACCAGATACTTGGCCCCAGGCAAACCAAAGTCACAAATATATTCAAAATCTGTAACAAATAACTTCTTCGGTTAACTAGTGTTTAAAGCAGAATTGGCTGAGTAAAACCCTTGTCATGCTGAGCACAGAATATTCTTGTTTTTGCAGAAGGTGTAGACAAAGATCAGACTGCACATATTTTGAGAATAATTTTCAAAAGAAATATTGATAATGTACTAGTACTTTCAATCCTTTGATGTTTATACAATTTTGAGAGGGGGGGTTATTTTATTCAGCATGACAAGGGTTAAAACCATTTTAAACAGATTGTTTAAGAGGTTTTCTCTGACTTCCTTTGTTTATGATCATCTAAGCAACAGTATGTTAAACCAAGATTTTACTATTGTATGAAGGAACATGGTTTATCATTTTCAATATAATCAAACATGGTCAGAATATATCCTAAAATGACCTTCTGGCCATGATATTTTACTATGAATAGTAGTCGTATTTGCAAGGCAAAACATGGCAATTTGATATCATGGCTAAATCAAGATTACTTTATGATACCCTTCAATGATAAAGGCTTGAAATCGCCAAGTAATTATTTTTTCATCTTTCCTGGTTAAAACATGTTTCAGACAAATGGTTTAAATGAATCCCTCACAGTGGCTCTTTTGAATGCCCATCAAGATAAACAATTAGGAAAACATTGTGTAAAATGAAGAAATTGCTTGTATCAAGCAATTTCTTCATATCATGCAATGTTTTCTACCACAAAAACTAAAAAATTCAAAATTTCATAAACTTACGATTGTTGTCTGCTACTAATTTCAATTTGGACCAGTCTAAAAATTGTAGTGTGGAAATATGATAAACCACATTTCAACAATGGTCAAACCAATGCATGACCATCATAGATATGATTCGGCATATCATCACCAAAAAGAGTCAAGTTATGAACATGCAGGTTCAAACCTTGTGTCACGAGGAATTGGCAGAATGGAACATAACCTGGTGAGTTCAAGATCAGACATGGTAAGGACATAATCCTAAAATGACCTTGTTAGACTTGTACTTGACTGTGAATCAAGCCTCATGTGATCTTAGTTATATCTTCTTGACCAAACCAAATTCAAACCAGATCCCTAATGATTATGTTAAAGGATTGACCCTTCTGAAAATGGGAGGCTAGTTCCATTTGAAAACACAAATAAAGGCACTTTAAAGAGTTATTGTTTGTTTACACTCTAGGGTTCAAAATTTTTGCCCAGTCTAAATAAAACTAGGCCAGAATGATTCTTATGCCATGAGAATTTATCCTATTGGGAATGGGAAGTTTTGATCCTATTTTAAATCAGCAGAAAAGGGGCCTTTTTAATATTTTCAGCATCACCAATTTTAGTGTTTTAACTCTAAAGGCCACAGATTTATCTCAATCTGAATGAAACTTTGTCAGAAAGATGAACCCCATTGAAATTGGAAATATTTCAAAGGGTAAAGGGGCCTTAATGACAGTTACTATGTTTACACTCTAGGAGTCACAAATTTGGCTATAACTCGATGAAACTTGGCCAGAATTATTATTTGGTCATAAGGATAAATCCTTTTGACAATAGGAAGGTTCTATGGGAAAACACAGGAAAAGGGGCCTTCTTTACAATTTCTTTGTTTACAAACAAGGGGCCAAAGGCCTAATTTTGCTGAAGCTTGGTGAGAATGATTGTTGCATCATAAGGATGAACTCCATTAAAAATGGAAAGGTTCTATTGGAAAAACAAGTGATAAGGGACCCAAATGGGAATTTCTTTGTTAACACTCTAGGGGCAATGATTTTGGCAAAATCTTGCAGAAACTTGATCAGAATGATTGTAATGTCATAACAATGATTGAATGGGGTTTAATGCCTTTTTTAACAGTATTCTGTCATATCTTGGCAGCTGGAGCACCTAACCATAGATTCCTGACATTTCACACACCAGTACTGCCACCGAGCTATGATCGCCACTGTCACATGGATGAACCCTATTGAATATTGGAAGATTCACAGGAAAAAGTGGCATTAACCCATTCCCACACAAGGATGCCTTTGGACGCCCCTAAAGAAAGACAATTGGGAAAGGTTGTGGAAATTGAAGAAATTGCTTATGATAAGCAATTTCTTCATTTTCCACAATGTTGTCTACCTAGAAAGTTGAAAAAATCCAAAGTTATATAAACTTTAATTTGTCATCTGCAACTTCTTTCAATTTGGACCAGCCTAAAATTTTGCAAAGTGGTAATGGGTTAATAGTATTTTTATTGTATTTGGGTACACTCTAGGGTTCACAATTTTGACCCAGTCTTGGTGAAACTTGTTCAGAATTATTAGGTCACAAGGATGAACTTTTTGAAAAAAAGATGGTTCCATCTGAAAATATAGGAAAAGGGGCCTCAATGATAACTTGATCAATATTAACAAATTTTACAAGCCTTGTGAAATACTTTTCCCTCACAAATAAATCCTGCTGAACTCAGGTGAGTGATCTAGGGCTATCTCGGCCCTCATTTCTAAGATCAACATCTTTTAAGATGATGGCATCAGCTGGTCTATTGCCGATCATCTGGTACGTTCTGGCTAATTTTGTATTTAATTTTTAACCCTTTTCTATTTTGTTCACTTGCTGTAGATATTGGCGACGTGTTATCAACATCTTGCCGGCATTTCGATGACTGGTCATCAACATCTTGTAGGCATATTGACAGCATATGATACGCTTAACCCTTTCCCGTTCAGATACGGGTTTTTACGTTTGTGTGATTTTATACTTGAGAAAACATTGTGGAAAAAGAAGAAATTGCTTGTAACAAGCAATTTCTCCTTTTTCCACAATATTTTCTACCACATATGATGGTTTCATTTCAAATGGCATCCAGTTTTCATTGTCGTCTGCAACCTCTTTTAATTTAGACTAGTCTAAAATTTCCAAAAACGGGAAAGGGTTAATTTAGGATCAACAATTAAGGTCACTGTGGGAGCAATTTTGTGTGCCCTATGATGATGGTCAGTAAATATATATATATACACTCAGTAAGTCATACTGTAAACACTAATATGAATTAATGACGTCCTGTCAGTGAAATTCAAGATTTACAATATTCAAAGGAAAAAAATGCTTTACAATTATTATCTGTTAAAAGTATTATGGAGTAATATACATGAATTAAATCAATTTTTTTTTCTAAGATTCAAGTGAAAATAATGACTGTGTTAATCCAGATTGGATGTGACCATAAGAATTGACTAAATTTTCTATAGCAGCATCTGACAACTTCTGGGGAGTCGTTGATTAGGTGACCAGAAGCCAAAAATTAAGACTGGTGACCAGAAGCCAAAAATTAAGACTGGTCCGAATTCAAAGAATTTGCAGACGACAATTTAAAATTGGTGTAATTTTTAAAATCTTAATTTTTTATGGTAAAAAATATTGTGGAAAATGAAGACGATTTGCTTATTACAAGCAATGTCTTCATTTTCCACAGTGTTTCCAAATCTTTTTTCTTAGAGGAGTGATAAAGTATCATCGTGTGGAAATGGGTTAATTTTTTTCTTTCATGATATTTTCTAGAATATAATGTATATTTATTTTTTATCTTTTGGATAGATTTCATTGGTAGAAGTTTTGAGCATAATGGAGCCAAGTGCATAATTAAGATATGATTTGGAAAGTATACAGAGTATGATTAATGAGAAGATCATTCACAGATACTGTTACCATACTGAAGTTATATATTAACCCTTTCCTGTACAAACTTGGGATTTTACTTCTCTGTGGCTTTATACTTGAGTAAAAATTTAGCTAACAGACAAAATTGTGTGAAACAAGCAATTGCTTCTTTTTCCACAATATTTTCTACCACATAATTATGATGGTTTCAATTCAAATCGCTACCAATTTTTCATTGTCATCTGCGACCTCTTTCAATTTGGACTAGTCTAAAATTACAAAAAATGGGAAAGAGTTAACCCATTACAACACAATGATGCTATTTGATGCCCTATAACATGAAAACTGTGTGGTAAAAAAGAAATAGCTGGAGGCAATGCTTTCTACTATATGCATTTGGCTGTCATTTTCCAATTTTAGTGAAAATTGTATTGTCATATGTCATATAAGTTCTAAAATTTTGTCGTCTGGTAATGGGTTAAGTTTAAGCGCATTTCAAGTTTTTGTCATAACCACTTAATTGTATAGAGTGATTACCATTAAAGCTTACAAATCCCCAGTAATAGGTCGTCAATAACATACATTAACCCATTACCAAATAACAAAATTATAGACTGGTCCAAATTATCAGCTATTTCTCCAATTTTCAAGATTATTAGATTTCTAACCCAAATGACAGAGTTGTTTATAATTCTAACATTTTAAAAATTGACGTCAATAACTTCTTTCAATTTTGTACCACTTTAAGATACTGTTAAGTTGAAATAGGTTAACTCATTCCCACACATTGCATTTTTGATGCCCCTCAAGAATAAAGGATTAGAAAACAGCTTGGAAATGAAAAAAATGATTGCAATAAGCAATTTCTTCATTGTCCAAAATGTTTTCTACCCAAAGAAACAGATTTTTTCCACCTTTTGGATCATGTAGAAGCATTGTAGAGTCGACAAGTATTGGACTTGTTTACTATAATTGTATATACAAAGAAGACCTGAGCTAGTGTACCGGAATAATTAAAAGGACTTTGACCAGATTCATAAAAAGAAGTGTTATAAAATGCTAATAAACTATGATTGATTTAGTAATTAATGACAATTGCTGATGGACAATGTATCACATATATACATCACACGGCTGGGCATTGAAAACAAGGCTGCCCGTTCCTCAAAACTTTACATAAGTATTTGCGTAGAAAGTCATCAGTCAACTGTAAAATTTCATTGTTTGACCATCAAACCTTTATAAAGTCCGTATTCGTTTGAACTGCCTTAGTTTATACTACCTTTGTCATGTGGGTAGGGCATTTGCTTTGGAAGTGGGAAGTTGAAGGTTCGTATCCCGAAGGAAGCTGACCACCTGGGTTAAAACTGATAAGTCAGGTTGGGGAGCTACCAACCAATGGTTACCGGAGGAGCATTTCTGCCAGGCACCCTACAACAATGAGAACGGATTAAGTAGGTACTACTCACACAAGTATTTCTGAAAGCTATTTTAAACTATATGTCTTCCCTTGCACTCTTTTGGCCTATCCATTCCGTCTGTCCATTTTACCCCTTGGATGAGTTAATGTCCCACCCTGAGCATTTATACCCCACTAAGTTAAGGTTTTTACATAACAGTTCATATTTCACACAATCACTCATCAGGTGATGGCCTTGCAGGTAGACCAGTTACCTTACCCTTGACTTTTTTTTAAAAAGAACTTTAACCTCCTCTAGAACCATCGTACTTCAAATATATACGCTCATCAGGGGATTAATATTGAGGCTTTCACTAGACAGCAAAAACTTTGATAATTTGACCTTGCCCTTGTGATTTGACCTACTTCAGATCTTTCAATACCTGATTAACCCATTCCCACTCAGTGACGCTTTTAAATGCCCCCAAGGAAAAAACATAGTGGAAAATGAAGAAATTGCTTAATACAAGCAATTTCTTCATTTTCCACAATGTTTTCTACCCCAACACAAGAAAAAAAATAAAATTTAATCAGTTTGAAATTGTCTTCTACAGCTTCTTTCAAATTGGACCAGTCAAAAATTTAATTGTTTGGAAATGGGTTAAATGATCTTGAATTATTTGAGTTTTTAGCTCCACAGGCTGAAAGCCAGCAAGCTATTCTCATGGTGTTGTGTTGTGCATCCATAGGTCCTTAACTTTTATTTTAAAAATCTGATCATCAGAAAGTACCAAACAGAATTCAACCAAATTTTACAGAAATGATCCTTGGGTGACCCTTTATCAGATTCCTTCAATGAATTTTGATTGGATGAAAATTATGGCTTTAATGGGCAGAAGCCGCCGTCATAGCGCAGTTGGTAGCGCGTCCGACTGTCAATCTAGAGGTCCTGGGTTCGATCCCCGACGGCGGCACTCATCCTTTACGACTATTTGTCTCTCACCAATGGGTCGATAATCGTAGACCTATGTGGGATAGCAGCTGGAGGCTAGGAAGGGATGTAATGGTAGTACTGGTGTGAGAAATACTAGGATGCCATTGTTAGGTGCTCCAGCCGCCGCGATATAACTGAAAGATAGTTGAAAGCGGCGTAAAACCCCATTCAAACAAACAAAACAAATGGGCAGGGCTAATTTCCATAATGGTGAAACCTTCAAAAATCTTCTTCTAAGAAACCAATCAACAGATTTCAACGAAATTTTACAGGAATGATCATCTGCTGATCCTTTATCAGGTTCCTTCAAAGGATTTTGATTGGATGAAAAACATGGCTTAACCCATTCCAACACAGCAAAATTTTAGACTGGTCCAAATTGAAAGAAGCTGCAGAGGACAATTTCAATTTGATGGAATTTTGATGGAATTTTGAATTTTTTCATCTTTTTGGATAGAAAACATTGTGGATAATGAAGAAATTGCTTGATACAAGCAATGTCTTCATTTTCCACAATGCTTTCCAAAGCTTTCTTCTCCGCGGGCTTAAAAAGGAGGGATTGAGTTGGAATAGGTTAAATGGATGGGGCCAATTTCCATATATGGTGAAAACTTTGAAAATCTTTTTCTCAGAAACCAGTCTATGGATTTCAACCAAATTCCACAGAAATGATCCTTTTGATACCATTTTTCAGACACCTTCAAAGAATTTCTATTGGATGAAAAACATGGCACAAATGGGCAGGCTAATTTCCATAATGGTGAAACCTTTAAAATCTTATTCTCAGAAACCAGTCTATGAATTTCATACAAATTTTACGGAAATGGAAATTTGTTGACTCTTTATCAGATTCCTTCAAAGAATTTTGATTGGATGAAATCATGGCTTAAATGGGAGGGCTGATTGCCATATATAGTGAAAGCTTTAAAAATCCTCTTCCCAGAAACAAGCAAATGGATTTCAACTAAATTTCACATGAATGATCCTCAGAAGACCCTTTATCAGATTCCTTCAAAGAACTTTGATTGGATGAAAAGCATAGCTTAAATGGGTGGAGCTAATTTCCATATATGATGATAGCTTTGAAAATCTTCTTCAGTTGTTGGATTTTAACAAAATTTCACTAGAATGATCCACTGGTGACTCTTTTTTAGATTCAATCAGGCAATTTTGAATGGTTGAAAAAATAGCTTTTAATTGTGACTTAGGACAATATTGGTATACAGTGAATTTCCTTTTTAAAAGTTTGTTATTACCTTTTTCATATGACCCAGTAAAGGAATTGACTTTTGAAAAACAATGAAACATTTGAAATATTAAAAGATTTTATTAACAAGATTTCTTTGCCACATATGAAGAATATGACTCGGATTATATTGAATTCCTGAAGACATCATTATTTGCTTAATCACTACAATCAGGACTGAGGAGCAATACAGCAGCTCTAGAACCTCTAGTTATGCTTATAGAGCCATCATACATTATACTTAATATATATACTCATAAAGTTCATTGACATTGACTTTGGCTGTGGTTTGATTTCAAGTACCTTGACCTTGTGATCTTGATCTTTGACCAACTTTTCAAAAACTTAAATCTTGATATATTATTCAGTTTCTTTTCTCATTCAAATTGTATGCAATTGGTGAAAATAAATGCAGTAAACCCCTCTAATAAGACCACTTACAGTACTTTTTGAAAGTGGTCTTAAGTTGTTGATGTTTATTTCATTTTTGTTATTTATTTGGCGTTAGTATATTATGTATATGTATACAAACAATAAAATAATTTTGAAAAATGTATTTCAGAGAATCTGATGTCATTTTCAAAATTACCAAGAGTTCTATGTTCTCTTTAAAACTTATCTTTTCTATATGATTTGAAAGTCTGACCTTGTCTTTTTATACATAAATGCAGTTTCATATTGTCAAATTATTGATATCGTATCTTCTTTATTGCAAATAGCAAACGCCAATTAAGTTGAAATCAAATTTTAATTGCTAATGAGTTCAGCTCAAGACTGTTCAGAACGCAATCATAACTGCTTGGACACATTTTCACATTGGTGTCCTTACCGGAATGTAAACCTGTGACAAATACAAATGACAATTAAGAAATGTACAAACTGTAATTTCTACAACAGATCGGCTATTACAATCTGTTTAATGAAAATAGCACCAAATATAATAGGGTTTGATAACACACAATTAGAAATCTAATTCTGTAATGACAATGCATTAGTACCCAATTAATGCCGCTCTTGTCAGCTGTAAAATTTGGATGGTGGGTTCAAAGGTTTGAAGTTACTAGTCATTTCAGTGGGGTTCAAAATAAGTGTATCATCTTGAGTTGGTACTGAATTTAGTGGTCATAATTCAGAGTAGCTGTTGGGATTTTAGTGGGGTTTGCAACCATTGAAATAAAGAACAAAAAATCAGTTCTTGCAAAATTCAGTCTTAATAGCGGGGTGCTTGTACTTCTGGGATGGAGTTTTACTGTAAAATTAATTTAATTTTCACTTTCTTACTTATTCACTGCTTGTTTAGAAAAGAGTCGTGAAAATTGAAGAAATTGCTTGTTATAAGCAATTTATTAATTACTTGTGGAAATTGAAGAAGTTGCTTGTGTTACAAGTATATTATTTATTTTTCCTTTTTTTTCCTAAAAAAAGACAGAGATATTCAAATTTCTATCAAATTCAAAATGTTGTCAGCAACTTTTTTGAACTAGGACTAATCTAAATCTTATCTCTGAAAATGGACCCTGCAAAAATTTCAAGTACTGGTTTTTGAATGATCTAGAACTTAAGTTTAAGAATGTTCATGATTGTTAAAGGGCAGTTTAAGAACTCAATGTTCTGGTACTGGTTCAAGAACTAGTTCTTGAATGTTGTAGAACTGGTTTGAAAACTAGTACTTGAACTTTCTTTATGTAGTTCTTGAACCAGTTCTTTAATGTTCAAGAATGTTTAATGTCTGACATTGGCTTTTCTACTTGCTGATAAGTTCATTTTTTAAGGTCAATTAACTTAGGAAAGTACATATTGGCCAAACCCTTGGAGGATACAAAATAGATCTCAAAGATTTATTTTCCTTATGTTCATGTTATGTTAATTGAAAGGTAGAAAATCTTGTCATTAATGAAGAAAATGCTAGGTTGCAGCATTTTCGTCATAAGCAAAAATTTTATAAAAATTTATCTATTCTCTTTTTTGCAGACCAGATTATTTTGATTCTAGACAAGTAGGAATTCACCTCTTACTTGTGGGGGAACAAGTTGAGAAAATCTGTATTTCCAGTATGTATGCTTGCGATTAATACAAGTCTATGCTACTTGGTGTACTTGTGTCAATTTTGAGCATCTTTTAATTAATTTGACTTAAAATCTCTTAATCCGATTTCCATGACAGCACATGCCCTGAGGAGCTTGATATACAATAATTGAGAGGTGGAGAAACAGTGACAATATCGTTATTGATTTCTCATAGAGCTGTGTCAGAAATTTTCTTGGAAAATTGTTGTTTTCTGGTGACCTAATTAGAAGAGGTGAGAGAAAACGGTTTATTACTTGCTTACCTGAGTATGAAGTGTGAGGTGAGGTTTTGTGATCGGTTATCACCTGTCTGTCCATCTGTCTTTCTATCTATCTGTCCTTATATCCATCAACAACTTTTAAAAACCTTTTCTTCTAAACATGCAAGCCAGTTAAGCTAAGTCTTTGCAGTGATGTTCCTTGGGTAATTTAAGCTCTATCAAAGTTGTTGAAATAGTTTAATGCCTTAAAAATCTATGGTTGCATGCATTGTGACAGAAATGTTTGCATTGTTTGATAAATAGAAGCAAAGAAAAAAAATACTTAAAAATCTTCTCCTGACAGACCATTAGTCCTAGAGATTTAGTTGTTGTAAATAGAATGCTCCAGTGTATCATTTGGGCTCTTCCCAAGTGTACCCTGTTTTACAAAGAAACAAAGAAAAAAATCTTTCCCTGACAAACCATCAGGTGTAGAATTTTGAAGTTTTACATGTGGCATCACCTAGTAGCCCTCTACAAATGTTGTTCAAATGATGTCCCAAAGTGTCATTTGGGCTTTGCTAGGGTACCTCCTTTATTTCTAGAAACAAGATTGATTGAAAGGGGTTTAATGCTGCTTTTAACAGTATTCAGGTTATTTTGTTGCGTCATGAGCACCTAACAATGGATTCCTGGTATTTCTCACACAAGCACTACCACTACATCCTTTCCTTAGCCTCCAGCTGCTATCCCACTTAGGTTTAAGAATATCCACCCATTGGTGAGAGACAAATGTCAGAAAGAATATGTGCCACCGCCTGGGATGGAACTAGAAACAAGAAAGAACATTTTTAAAAAAAATTCTGACAATCAATAAGCTCAAGCAATTTGATAGTATGCAGTAGGCATCATCTTATGGTGCATCTTCTATGTTTTAATGATGACCCTGGGTTGTCATATGGTCTCTATCCTGGTTCACCCTATTTTATATGAAAACAAGTGAGAAAATCTCTCAGAATCTACAATTGAAAAAACAATTAGGCATTATAGATATATTATTTTGAATTTTGAATTATCGGTCACCTACAAAAGCTGTTAAAACAATGTTTCTGTGAGGTCCAAATTCGGCTTTCTGACAGGCACATCTGTCCAAGCTCACCTGAGCAAAGCATGGTCATTGTAAGCTTTAGTGATACCTGATGGTCTGCCCTGCATCATGTAGTGTGTGTTGTCCAAATTGTCAACAACTCAGGGGGTACCACTTAACTGGTCACAATTTTACCCAATTTGTCTTAGAATTGCTGTAAATGATTGTTTTATCATAAAGAAGATTCCTATGAATATGATGACATTGATCTCCTATCACGGGAAAAGGGGCCTATTAAATTACAATTTCTTTACAGATAGGACTTGTTAGAAATGTTAACTAATGTGCACCCTGAACAGGTTAAATGACTTTATTTTGAAACCCAGGAGAATATCCTATTCCTACACAGTCTGCAACTTCTTTGAAATTTTATGTGTCAAGATTTTTGTTATCTGTATATGGGATAAAGTATTAAAGTGAAACCCAGGAAGCGCATAATAATTGGCAATCTTTAAGGGCCGATAAAAGTGAGACATTTTAGAGCTCTGTAAAACCTAATACAAACAAATCAGTTGTCATATATTATGTTACTACTATATTATCTTGATGTCGGAACAAATTGACAAATTGTAAACCATATAGCAATTATCCATTTAATACTGCCTCAAACATCTGATATGAAATCATCTTTTTGGCCATTCCTGTGTTGTTACAAAACCATGTGGCTTTTGGCATGTAGTTTTAGAAAAAGATACTTGTTTAACATGAGCCTCTTTTAAACAAACCTCACACCTTTGATATCATTTTTTTGTTTCCGAGTTAACCAATTTTAACACAATCAGCTTTTTGATGTCCCTCATTTTAAAAGCTTTTGAAAACATAGTGCCACTGTGAAAAAGTTCAAGAACTAGTTCTTGAATGTTCAAGAACTGAAGTTCTAGAATGTTCAGGAATGTTGAATGGCAGTTCGTGAACTTGGAGTTCTAGGACTGGTTAGAAAAACTAGTTCTTCAACATTCTAAAACTAGATCTAGAACTTTCAAGAAAGTTAAAAGGCAGTTAAAGAACTTGAAGTTCTATAACTGGTTTAAGCAGTTCTTGAACTGAACCATTTCTAGAACCAGTTACATAATTAAGATATATTTTTTTTTACAAGTTACAGCTGTAATGAAGAAATTTTTAGATTATAGATATTTGCAGGTGAAAATGATGACTGAAAATAAAAGAATTATACAAACCTTGCCATTTGTACAGAAAATACTTTGAACACTGCCTTATCACATTCTTAGAGAAACTGAGAACAGTTATGTGGTAAAAGAGTGGTTGGGGTAAGATCAGTGCTTACAATGAATGAAAATCTACTTACTAGGTTTTCCTAATTCTTTCTGCAATAAACATTTATTTGGTAACTGGATTTATTTGAAAGATGTTGCATACACTCTGACTTTCTCTTGTTTTTAAAATATTTTTCTTTCTTCTTGAAACATTTCTGTTCAGTTTTGGCACAATTTGGGAGCCTGAATGATCTACAGCAAGTTAGATGCTTGGATCAAAGTACCAGAGCTACAGTTGTTGTAGAAGTTCTAATACTGGTTCAAGAAACTTGACTACTTTTATAACAACATGGTTGTGTAGCACAGTCGATGACAAGGAATGAATAATATTTGTCATGTGATTTTAAATTCCAAAGTCATATTGATGCTTCAAAAATGTTTATTACCACATTTTAACATGTTTATGATGTTATTCAAGTATTTTCAATACAGCAGTTTAAAACTTTAGCAGCTGCATAAGTCTAAATCAAATAACCTACATTCAATATAAATACATTTTATTATCACTTAATTGATTGTTATTCAAAACAAGAACTCTTTTATATGGTATGTTATTTTCTTCCATTTGATCTTTGCTATCAAATTTAAAGATGTGAAAACTAGACAGAAAAAAGAAAGAAGTACAAGAACTAGAAGATTCTTGCAATTAAATAAAGTTCTAGAACATTCATTGTTTTTGACTTAGTTCTAGAACCTGATTTCAAGAACTATGAGGTTCTATAACTCAAGCTCTAGAACTCAAAATCTTAAGTTCTAGAACTTGCCTACTTCTTGAACAGCATTCTACAACTTTGTAGGGTTTTTTAGGTTCTTGAACCAAAGTTCAAGAACTTCAAGGTTCTAGAACTGAAGTTCTTGAACCTTGGACAAATTCTAAGTGAAGTTCCAGAAGTTCAACAAACAAAAGTTCTAGAATCTCAAAATAAGTTGCAGAAAAGTTCTAGAACAAAAAACTAGTTCTGGACCTTTTTTGCCATTGTGGAAAACAAAAAAAAAAAAGATCTTAGCAGCAAATTCTTCATTGTTCACTATGTTTTCTACCCCCAAAAGAAAAAGATTTTTTAAATCCAATCAACTAAGATTTGATGTCTGCAACTTCTCCCAGTTTGGTCTTGTCATTTGTTAATGGGTTAATAAACTGGAAAGTTCAGAAGCTGGTGATGGCCTTCATTATTTAGACTCCCACAAAACAAAAAAATAAGTAATCAATCTTAATACATACACTGATCACATGTTGAAGTGTTGCAAGATGCAATTTTGAAGTCTCAACTCCACCTGGTAGAATAAGTATCTCCCCTTGAACTTAGACAATTTTCCATAATAATTCAAGTTGTTTGTATCAAGAATCAAACATACACATACATTCATCTCATGTTAAAGTTTTGCAAGAGGCCATTTTGAAGTCTCAACTCCCCCGGCAGAAGACCTCTCTGTCCTTGAACTCAGACAATTTTTCAAGTAATTTTGAGTTGCAAACTCCTTCTTCAATTTTGCTTAAATAGTAATAAAATATTTTACATACATTGACCACATGTTAAAGTTTTGCAAGACGCCATGTCAGAGGAAGAGGAATTATCTCCCCTTGAACTTCGACATTTTATAAACAAGGCACATTCAAGTAATTTTGTGTTGCCTATCTTTTGCTTCAAAAGTAATACAAATTTTATACATACATTGAACACAGGTTGAAGTTTTGCAAGAAGTCTCAGCATCCTCTGGCAGTTGAATTATCTCCCCTTAAACTTTGACACTTTTTCATAAATACAGCTGATTTAATTAATTTTGTGTTATGAACTCCTACAGTTTTGCTACAAAAGTAATGAAATTTTATACATACATTGAAAACATATTGAAGTTTGGCTAGACCCGTTCTAGAAGTCTCAACTCCCCCAGGCATATATTATCTCCCCTTGAAATAAGATACTTTTTCATAAGTAAGGCCCTGGCAGGGTTATCAAGTCATCTACTGAGACAATTAATTTTTAAATTTGGTTACTCTTAAAAGTATTGCCGCCATCATAGCGCAGTTGGAAGTGCATCAGACTCCCAATCTTCAGTCATAGGGTGTCATGGGTTCGATCTCCGGCAGTGGCACATACCCTTTCTTACATTGTGTCTCACTGATGGCTGGATAATCATAAACCTAAGTGGGATAGCTGAGGCTAAGAAAGGATGTAATGTTGGTACTGGGGCAAGATATACCAGGAAGCCATTGTGCTTGAGCCGCTGCAACATGACTGAAAAATTGTTAAAATTGGCGTTAAAACCCCATTCAAACAAAACAAACTTATAAGTGTTGCATCTGTCATTGAATCATTTCCTTAATTTCTAAGTTTCCTAACTAGTTTGGAAATCTTTAAATTTAACCCATTCCCTCACAATCCCACTTTTTCATACCCCCCAAGAAAAAGACATTGTGATTGTAAATAATGAAGAAAATGTTTGTTGGAAGCATTTATACATCATCCATGTTTTCAACTCCAAATTTAACAAATTAAAACATTTCAAATTTTCATCATCTTCAATATGTCTTCTGAATTCCATCTTTAATATGCACCAGTCTAAAATTGTGTCATCTTGTAAAGGGTTCAACTTAGCAGGGATGTTTCTTAGAAAATTGAAATTAAACTATTAACCCATTACCAGACAGCAAAATTTTAGAATTAGGTCCAAATTGAATGAGTTGCAGACCTCAATTAGAATTTAATAAAATTTAAGATTATTTATTACCCTGAGTGCTTTCGGTGAGCAAGACATAGTTGTGAGAATTTCGTTCTGGTGTTAGTGCGTCAGTCCAGACTTTGTCTGGAGTCAAATTGTCTTGCTGCATGTGTGGGAGTGGGTTTAGTCTTGTTTGGACAACAACAAATTTGATATACAAGAAAAAAGAGTTTTAAATAAAATCTTAACTGAAAAAATAGTTAAAAGATGCATAGAGAAGTCAGGATGTTTAAAGGTTTTAGAGAAAAGCAAAATGATGTTTATCCAGACTCATGACCTTGTTTATGCAGCATCATGCCTTTGTATATAATACTTAAACATTATCATCCCCTTTCTTTTTCAGTTTACATCTTCCTCTGAAAGTCAATCCCATTAACCCACATCCATTAACTTTACACTTGTCCAAATTAGAGAAGCTTTTAAAATGATTGGAATTGTCAACAATCTTTTTACTTCACGATAGCAAAATAAGTTGGAAATGAAGAAATTGTTTGTACAAGCAACCTTTTCATTTTCAACAATGTCTTCCAAAGCTTTTCTTTGTGATAGGTGTAAAAAAGTGGGATTTCGTTGGGTTGGTTACGGTCTAAATCTCTTACCTAATAGAACAGATGAAGTGAAGTCCTATAATTGATAGCCACTAGCCATTAAAGAACCTTGCCATTCATTATGCATTTGTGATCAGACATGGTGAACCTATAATATTCCTGTTCGGCAGGAGGTATAGACAAAGATCAGCCTGCACAAATGTGCAGGTTGGTCTTAGTCTACTCCACCTGCTTGTCCCTTTCAAACCAGACTTTGATATGAAACAACATTTTAAAGGAAATAATGACCTACAACTAGTGTTGGCAGTGCTTTCAGCCCCTAGAATTTAAGGTAATTTTGAAAAGGATTTTATTCAGCATTACTAGGGTTAATCTGTAGGGCCTATTAGATATTACAATTGCAAAACATTTTGAGTGTGAAAATTCACAATCAATACATGATCAGTTCATCACTTATATCATGATTACTAGACCTTTTTTTTCAAACAAAACAAAAAAATATTGTCCACTCATCATATATTGTTTCATCATAATTTTTGATATTTCATTGACTTCAAAAAAACAGAGAAGTTCTTGATCAGATCATGATCAGATGATGATTTTCTGTATCTTTGACACTTAATTAGAAAACATTTTTAAAAAGAAAAGAGCCAAGCTCATCATTTGAAAAACTTTACTTCAACTAACTTCGGATCTTATCTTCTCTAAGGAAAATTCATTTTAAGTTGTTAATGAACTCAAATCATGATTTTTAAGGTTTCATCAATGAATAGTTCATGGTTGGCAATTTTATATACCTTGTTTTGTTTTGCAGGCGGGACTGTGCTGATAACAGCCCTTAAAAGTTGACATAAGTTTCAACTGTAATTTGGTTGGAGTAAATTTATTATTGTATGACCTGAACACCAATATATTTGCCATCCATTATCTAAGGTCAAAACACTTGACAAATACTTTTATCCAAACCATGTTAGACAATTGGCAATTTGATACTGGGTGCTATCTTCAACCACTTTCCCATTGGACTCTAAAAGGAGAGATACCAGTAATAGAAATATTATGTTATATTTTTGAGCCAAACTTTAATAGGAAGATTTTTATTCCTGAATCTTCAATTGAGGAAAGGATCCCTTTGAAAATTTGTGCTTCCATTAGAAAGCACAAACTGCATGGAAAATAGGCCTTAAATGAAATATTTTGTTTGAAGAACAAGTTTTCATTACTAACAAAAAATAAGATTTTTCTCATTTCACAGAATTTTTCTTGATGAGTCAAGCTCCCAATTTGAAGTTATGATTATGATTATTCTGCAAAAACAGGTGTTAGGGGCAGCTTTAATTGAAAATAAATGTAAAATCAAAATGATAAATAAAATGAACAAAATGTATTGTGCTCTCTAAGAAGTTGTTTACGCCATGAAACCATTATCATCGTTCTGGAAAAAAAATGTTGCTTTTAAAATAAAAAAGGGCCTTATGAAGCTTAAAGAGAAAGAGAGTATTGAACCCAATTCCAGACATCAATATTTAAACCATTACCACACAAGAAATTTAGACTTGTCCAAATTGAAAGAAGTTGCAGTGTTGATGATATCATTTTCATTTGGGGTAGAAAACATTGTAAATAGTGAAGAAATTGCTTGTATCAAGCAGTTTCTTTGGCTTCTGCTATGTTTTCCAAAGCCATTCCTTGAAGAACATCAAAAAGCAGGATTGTAAGGGAATGGGTGAAGACTGATGTAAAGTGACAGAGGTTGTAGACGATAGTTTCATTTATCCTTGGCTTGAAAATTAAGTACCAAATAGGGTAGAAACCATAGTGAAAAAAGAAGACATTGCTTCTTAAAAGTAGTTTCTTCTTTTATCAAGTTGTCTCTCAATGCTAAAATCTTGAAACCTCAAAAGAAGGGACTAGTTGTAATGGGTTTAATGCCACTAGATCTTGGTGCACATGCCTGAGAGACAATTCATATACTTGGATAATCACCCAGATCAGGGCTTGATGTTACACAGCTATTTTAATATTGAGAATTTACTCAAATTTCATATTTGAATTAATATCTTGTTTTAATTTCAATTGTATATAAAGTGTGATAAGTAACAACATACAAATATTGTCATCTATTTCGATGCAATTACCACAGCATATAAGCAGTAATACATCTTTAATTCCAATTCTAAGTTTGAGTAAATTCTGAACTGAGCTAGAAAAAAAGTTTTATAATTTCGGGTCTTGATTTCTCAATATTTTCTTTTATGGAGCTCTGTGTGTTAACTTGCGTTCTCAGTAAGGTTATAACTAAATATGAAATTTTCTCTATTTTCAGGACCAGAAGGAAACATCATTGAAGAGGTTGTCTGATATACAGAGTAGTCCAAATTATAAAGCACCAGGTATGATAACTGTCAATCAAAAAATCAATAGATCAATCAAATCATACTTTTAGAACAGAACTGTTACATCCAACATTAGTTGATATTTATGTGAAGCAGTTTTGTTGGTTTTGCTACTTAAGTGTAGTAAATACAACTTATTCAAGCTCTAGTTACAATGTTTAGCTGACCAACAAATGATTTTAATTTCTTCTACCACTGTATCGAAAGATCGGAGACATATATTGTTTTACTGTCCATCTGTCATTCTGTTTGACTGTCTGTCTGTCAGGTAAAAACTTAACATTTACTTTAAGACTATTCAAGATACAATGCTTAAATTTAGCATGACAATAATCCTTATCAATATGCATCTGCAGGTACCAAGGTTGAGGTCATGTGACAAGGTCAATGTCATTTGTCAAGGTCAATCCCGTACACAAATTCACGAAATAATTTTACAATTTGGTTAATCCTTTTTAAGATACAATGCTTATATTTGGTATGATGATAGAGCTCTTTCATATGCATCTGCAAATACCAAGTTTTAGGTCATATGACAAGGTCAAGGTCACAAAAGTTTTATCAAGGTCACATTTCAAAAAAAGGCTGTTACGGGGGCATACCTACTAAGATTATTCATTTAAAAAGTGCCAATTAGGTAAGACAGCTGTGACCAAGGTATCCAAAGTTTGGGAAAAGGTTCATTTAGAGCACCTTCAAAATTATTACTTTCTCAACCAAAACTATCAAGATTCTTCAAATTAATGCCCCTTGGGTCAAAGATGACTATGTGACCAGGGGTCCAAATTTGAGAAATTATGCTTATTCAGAGCAACTTCAAAAATCTTCTTATCCATGCAAATCCGTAAAATCCTTGGTCATTAGTATTTGGTTTGTAATTAATACCAGATGAATGTCTCTTGTAAATGTTCAAATGATATGCCCTTGTAGTCAAAAATACACTGCCTCAGTGGTCCAAATTTAAGAAAATTCTTGACTTCAAGACTTTTCTTGTTCCAAAGTATATTTACTAGGATATTCCTTGTAGTATTGTGAGACAGATGTCTATCAAGTTTTTGACCCATTCCCACACAATGTCAATTTAAAATGCCCCTCAATATGAAAGCTTTCGAAAACATAGTGGATTATGAAGAAATTGTTTGTTACAAGCAATTTCTTCATTATCCACAATGTTTTCTACAAAAAAAAGACAAAGATTTTAAATATTACATAAACTTGAAATTATTGTCTGCAATTTTTTCGAATTTGGACTGGTCTAAAATTTTATCATGTGGGAATGGATTAAAAGAGTCTAAAAGGGCCACTGGCCAAACATTAAACATTGTCCATTTGGAACTTTATTTAGAACTGCTCTGATTAGCAACTCAGGCTCAACAGCCCTAGCTATCATTGATCCATTACTAGATGGCAAAATTTTAGACTGGTTCAAATCATAGAAGCTGCAGACAACAAATTCAAGTAGATGAAATTTTAAATTTTTTGCGTCTCTTAGTAATGAACAAATTACTTGTTATAAGAAATTTCTTCATTTTCTACAATGTTTTCTAAAGCATTTTTCTTTGGGGCATCAAAAAGCGTCACTTTATGGGAATGGTTTAAAAGAAAATATTTGATTGTAAATCTCAACTTGATATTATTTTTAATTATATTACTCTTTTTTGCATGATTTCAAATGAGTAACCATGATAACAGTCATTATTAAATAACATCTCTGATAATTGCATGTACCTTAGAAAATAGTTTTTATAGCAATATAGATTATTATTGTCTAAAAATCTTGAAAGTTAAAGTCAGGGTTTATAGTCTTGTTCTATACCTTGCATATTCAAACATTTTACTTTTACATTTTAACCCCCATTGATTTGCAAGTTGGCTGTTAACATATGGCACACATGGCAGCCTCAGCACATTGGCATACAACCCTCACAGGTACCAAATTATGCACCTGGGTAGAGAGGAGCAATTTTGAGCAAGTTGTTTGCACAGAAAAATTCCCACTGGGAGGGATTCAAACCTGGGACCTTCCCATCCCAAGTTCTGCATCCTACCATCAGACCACGGAGCTCCACACAATGCAAGGTTCAGAAAGACTAAAAATCTTGAATGTATCTTTCAACGAAAATAAGATGACTTTAATCAGAGGTTAGATAGACTTCAAGAAGTTTGTATCTCAAGGTTTTGGAGTCCCTGATTCAAATTACTCATAGGTGTATATGGCTCAGGTGTATGGTAGGTAGTTCTTCAAATATTGAACATATTTAGCTTATTTGTGCACAAAGTGTTCACAGGAGCTATTGTGATCACTCTTTGTCTGTCGTCTGTCTGTCCGTCCATCTTTGAAGATCAGGTCGCAATAAAACCTACAGAAATGATCCTTGGGTAATGGCCTTTCAAAATACTTCAAGGTATCATAATCCATCAATAACTCTGGTTAGTGAATTCAATGAATTCAGAAAGAGTTGAATAAGATATAAAATAAGATAAACTATATTGGAAATAAAAATAAAAATAGTTAAAAAAATGCCATTACATGGACTTAAATTTCAGTATTTCAGATGAGCAATCCAGAGTCAATATAGCCCTCTTGTTTTCTATCATATAAACATTAAAGTTACAGCACTGAACTTCAAATATGAGGACAAAGGTAACTTTAGTTTTGGACAGCTATGGCACAACGGGGTTCATCTTCAGACTGTTTAAAAGTATTCAATACTTTTCTGAAGTTGAGCTAAAAAGAGTCAATAGGACTCGCATACATGACTTATTTTTAAGATTGAGTCCTAGCTATCTATTTGTGGGTCTCCGACTCACAAAGCCTGTGTCCCTTAACCCATCGCCACACAACTAGGTAAAAACAATGTGGAAAATGAAGAAATTGCTTTTTATTTTCTTAGGGGCATCAGAAAGTGTCATTGTGCAGGAATGGGTTAAAAGTGTTACTGCAAGAACAATTGAAGGATTGCTGGCCCCGCCCACTGACCTCCAACATGTCAGTTCCACTGGGACATCAAACAACTTTAATTTATGGTCAGGAACATTAAATGAATGTCAAATTGTTGCTTGGCAACCTAAACACTGTGACTACAGCTTGTAGCTGTAGTTACAATGTTTTAGACACCAAACCATGAAAACTACTTAATTTAACGTTGATCTTTAATGTTTACTTCCAGTCACTCCTGTCAATCGTTTTTTTTTTTTTTTTTTTATTAATAGTGGCTATCTGTCAACTTGAGAAAGAGAGCCACACTGAAAAAAATGGTGATCCAAATTTTCTTAGATGAGAAACCCTAAACTGAATGATACAATAAAAGTATAATGTGTGTAATTCAAGAGCTTGATTTCTACCAAATGAATTATATTACAACTTTCTACATATGTACCTAATTAATCAGTATAATAATCAGCATGCTTATGTTTAATTAAGTTACCCGTTATGGACTTGTTTTCAGACCAAGTAATCCCAGAAACACCAGTACCTGATTATGAAGACATTGCTTCTCCAGAGAATCAATCTGTCTTTAATTTTGCGGAAAAATTCAAAACTGTTTTGTCCAGTATCAACAAAATAGGTATTTTGGTTTTTCAAATCACGCCTTGATGGATATACAGCTAAACTTATTAATCACTTATTGTCCTTTTAGATTATTTTTATGCCCTCACCATGAAGTGGCTAAAGGGCATTTAGAGTTACCTTTGTCTTTGCATGAGAGTTTCCCCGGGTGCATGTGTTTGTGTCCAAACCTTAGTGTCCAGAATAGTAACAATTCTACACATTTATTGGTACATTGTTGGCTTAGTGCAAAAACATCATAAGTGTCTATACAAAGTATAGATACTTATGATGTTTGGCACTAAACTATAGATATTTCCAAATAAGATGTTGCACTTGTTCCCTTTGAAGCGAACTAGTAACACTTTAGAAGATTACTTGGATATGTTTAGATCAAGGTCACAACAGAAGGTCAAGTGACATAATTAACCCAATCATTTGGGTCATGTTTTCTACATTTATGGATGGATTGCAAAATAACTTGACAGTGCTTTTTCACCTTGATGATTACTAGTCTGATACAAAAGTTTGTTTGGTTCCAACCAAGTTCAAGGTAACAGCTGAAGGTTAAAAATAGTGACAAGAGTGACCTTGTGCAGAGCATATCATTTACATTAATTTATGGATGGATTCAAAATAATTTGGCAGAGTTATTCCCAGAGCAAGTGTTAGTGTCAATATTTGATATGCCAAATGTTAAGGTCAGAGGTGAAGGTCAAGTGAGAAAATTGACCTTGTTTCTTTTTTCAATGTTAAGTATCAATCATTCATAATGTTTGTTTTGCTACTCTAATGGTCAAGGGACCTTGAATATGTCAAATTTAAGGTCACAAAAAATTAAAAACTAGTCTGGCAGGTTTTCATTGTTTTGATCACCTAATGTTCATTCATCAAATTACATGGCATTTGTCTGTGACACATTTCTAGCTTATTTTGTGCCAGGGATTACACTAACATAGACCACACAGGAACTGTGTTTTAATGTGCTTCAATTTACACTTGTATCACTTCACTAATTTTCCTTTGCTGAGGTTAATTAACACCAATACTTTAGTTGAGTCTGTTTAATAGAGCTTGCTTATGGTAAAAGTGACACTAGCTATTAATAAGTAGCAATCTCTTTTTTTCAGAGATAATTGAAGGGAATCTGTGCTCAACCCTTTTCCGTTTCTTTAAATTTTAGACTGGTCCAATTTGAAAGAAGTTGCAGACGACAATTAAAATTGGGTGCAGGCTAGAAAATATTGTTGAAAGAGAAGAAATTGATTGTTACAAACAATTCTTCTTTTTCCACAAAATTTTTCTCAAGTATAAAATCACAGGTATGTAAAAACCATGATGACAGATTGTGTCCACCTAATTAATGTATAGGCAGTTGTAACTTTTCCAGAATTCATGCAGTTTGGTCAGTCGGTCTGTCTGTCAATGATGTCATGAATTATATACATTTTATTAACCCATTCCCCATAAAAAAAACACCATTTTTGGTGGCTCTTTAAAATATAGCTTTAGAAAACAAGCAATTTTTTCATTATCCACAATATCTTCATAATCAACAATTTTTTACAAGCAATTTCTTCTTTTTCTACAATGTTTTCTTAATTATAAAATCACAGGAACGTAAAAACTAGGTATTGAGCAGGAAAGGGTTAAGTTGTTGTCTGCATCTCCTTTGAATTGGACCATTCTAAAATTTTGCTGTCTGGTAATGTGTTAATTCTTAAGCGCCATGGAAACCATTTATAGATTATAATATTTGTTCAAAATAAGGTCTTGCGTCTGAAGGTCGGACAATTTTTCATTGTAGAAGCCTCCGTCATAGCACAGTTGCTTTGGGTTACAGACTCACAATCTTCAATAATGGGAGGTCATGGGTTCGGTCCCTGTCAGTACATATCCTTTCAAACATTTGTCTCTCACCAATGGGTGGATAATTGTGAACCTAAGTTGGATAGCAGCTGGAGGCTTGGAAAGGATGTAGTGGTAGTACTGGTGTAGGAAATTACAAGAATCCACTGTTTGGTGCTCCAGCCGCCGTGATATGACTGAAGTACTGTTAAAAGTAGTGTTGGACCCTTTTCAATCAATCAATGCAACATAGAATGCTACATTACTAACTTGTCAAGGAACAATTGAACCATTATCAAGTCTTGTCATGCTTGATAAATTCTCTGCAGATTTGCGTTTAAAGATCATAGGGCTGAAAACTCTAGAATCACTGATTGTTGACTAATAATCATTCCAAATTTTATCTTTTAAACTACTCTGGCCAAGCAGGTGGTGTAAACTAAGATCAGACTGCACATATGTGCAGGCTTATCTTGGTCTATACCTCCTGCCAAAACAGGATTATTCAGGATTATTCATGACAATTTAAGAATTAAGTTTTAAAGTTTCCTTTTAATATTGATTGTTTTGATTACATGAGCATTATATACATTCTTATAGACATAATTTAATACAAGTACATGTATTTAGCAGGGAAATTACATTTGCAAAAATTGCTATAACTGATTTACAAGATTACAAAATTTATGACTGGTCCAAACTGAAAGATGTTGCAGATGACAGTTTAAAGTTGATGAAATTTTAAAATGTTTGTCATCTTTCACATTTTAACATGCTTTTGGATGCCATCAAGAAATAAAGCTAAAATTTAGAATTATACAGAAAATGAAGAAATTGCCTGTTTTACAAGCAATTTCTTTCTTGTTACAAGCAATTTCTTCATTATCAACAATATTTTCTTCCCAAAAAGACAAAGATATTCAAAATTTCATATGATAACAACTGTTATCTGCAACATCTTTCAGTTTTGACTAGTCTGAAATTTTGTCATCTGATGATGGGTTAAATTGTGCTTTATACAGCATTCATGCTATATTAATTTTCTTTCAACATGGCTGCACATATAATTTTCCTGCTGTTTTCCTGAAGAACTGGTACATCAAGGGCATGATTATCTTAGCATTGTTACGAGGTCGGCATTGGCAATAATGTTTTGATTATAGCATGTTATTTTAAGCTCACCTGAGCACAAAGTGCTCTGGGTGAGCTATTGTGATCAATCATGGTCTGGCATCTCTCCGTCTATTCACAATTTACAAAAAAAACTTCTCCTCCTTATTTAACCATGGAATTTCAACCAAACATCACAGAAATAATCCTTAGGTCATGCTCTTTAAAAATATTTCAAATACTTGAAATCCATTAAGAACTTTGGTTGCCATGGCAAACCAAGTGAAAAAACTTACAAAATCTTCTCCTCCTAAACTATAAGGTCTAGAGCTTTAATATTTGGTATACAGCATCATCTAATGACCCTCTACCAAAATACTTGAAAAAATTAACATACTCTGACATTAAGCTCTTTACTGTGTGTTCCCTTAATATACATAGAAATAAAGAAGGAAATCTTTGAATATCTTCTCCTCCCAAACTATAAGGTCTAGAGCGTTGATATTAAGTATAAGTATCATCTATTGACCCTTTACAAGAATACTTCAAAGGATTACATAACTTTAAAAATTAGCCCTTTTCTGTTTAATCCCTGATTTTACATAGGAATAAAGATGAATATCTTTGAAAAACTTCTCCTCCTTAACTAATGGGCCTAGAGTGTTGAGATTTGGCATGTATCATTACCATTGACCCTCTACTAAAATACTTCAAAGAATTAAGGTACTCTGGAATTTAGAGCTAATTATTATTGGAACATCTTTAAAAACCTTCTCCAAAACAATAAGGAGTATAGCTTTTACGGAGCAATATAGGACCATCATGGTCCTCTTGTTTTGTCAATTGGTCTGTCTGCTGTCTGATGTAAGAAATAGAAAATTAAGAGTTAAGATCTTCTCATTTTAACAAGCAATTTCATCAATTTACATAGTGTTTTCTCATTTGTTTTTCAAAAAAAAAAATCGATTAGTGTTTTCTCATTTGTTTTTCAAAAAGAAATCGGTTTAACCAGGAGTAACCCTTCTCTTTGAAAATGAGAAAATAATTGAAGCTACCATTTTGTTTCCTTTTCCCCCGATAATCTTTAATTCTGTATGAATATTAAAAGCTTTAAGCTTACTTTTTGTACCCTTGGTGTGAAAATTATTACAGCTTCCAACAAAAGGTCATTTTTGTGTATATTTAGTAAAATATATTTAAAATTTACTTAACCCATTACAATACCAAATTTCAAAGACTTAGACTGGTCCAAATTCAAAGAATTTGCAAATGAAATTTCAAAAATCTTTATCTTCTTTGGTAGAAACATTATTCATAATGAAGAAATTGCTTTTCACATGCAATTGTATACATTGTTTTCCAAAGCTTTTTCTTGAGAGGAAGCAGGATTATGTCAGAATCGATTAAGAATTTGATGTTTATATACCATCTTATTTGTTTGAAAAAACATTCAATTTAACCCTTGTCATGCTGAATAAAATACTTCACTGAATCACTGTAAAATCAAAGGGCTGAAAGCACTGATGGAACTTGTTGTTCAATAATCAATATTTCATTTAGAAGTCAATTTCAGAAACAACTCTGGCATGGAAAGTACAAGCAGGAGGTGTAGACTAAATTGAGACTGCACTTATGTCAGGATGATCTTTGTCTATACCTCCTGCCAAAACTGGAATATTCTGGAATGGCTTAACAAGGGTTAAGTGTGCAACATGACCATGCAGTTTGACTGAATTTGAGATCAAAAGTGGAACTGAGTGACTCTTACATTACTTAAAACATTCATCATTGATTAGTGAGTGACTGATCTAGATTGTTAAGTTGTGATTTAATTACACTGAACATGCAAAGTTATCTTTGATTATTGCCAAACATTACCAGCCCGACACTTCATTAACCCATTCTCACACAATAAAACTTTAGACTGGTCAGAATTGAAAGAAGTTGCAGATGATGAATAAGATTTGGTTTAAATTGAAAATTAAGGGCTTTATGAGATGGGAAATATTGCGAGAAAAAAAGAAATTGCTTGTTACAAGCAATCCCATACTTTCTCACAATATTTTCCATAGCTATATATTTCTTTGGTACATAAATTGTGGAATTGTGTGATAATGGGTTAGTACTTTTATATCAAACTCAAGATTGAGTCCTAAGTTTCATTTATGTGAAGGTTACCTTATTATCACGCAGTTTCACTTTTTAACCCATTCCAACACAGTGGAATTTTAGACCGGTCCAAATTGATAGGAGCTGCAGACGATAATTTCAAGTTGATGGAATTTTAAATTTTTCGTCTTTTTGGATAGAAAACATTGTGGATAATAAAGAAATTGCTTGATCCAAGCAATTTTTTCATTTTCCACAATGTTTCCCAAAGCTTTTTCGTAGCGGGGCGTAAAAAGGAGGGATTGAGTGGGAATGGGTTAATGCCCCGAAGAAATATGGTTGTTGAAAACTATGTCGGAAAATGAGAAATTAATAATTGTTTGCATTAACTTCTATCAACTTGTAATAGTCAAATTTAAAACTTTTGTCATCTGGTAATGGGCTAACTGAACAATTCTTATTTTTGACCCATTATTTATAAGTGAAAAGAGCCATTCTTAAAATCCAAAACAGTATACTTTTGTACTTATGTACTTTGTACAGTCTATAACGATGTCAAAATACATAAATTTGGTGTTATTTTCATACATGATTACAATTTAAACTATAAAATAACAACCATTTTCTGAATGGTTGGCCTGCACTTTTCAAGGATAAAGCTTGACCCCTTGTTGTATTGCAGGTAACAATTTGAATAGGTATCAAAACCAGATGCCTATAGATGCTCCTTGCTTAGTAAATTTACTTTGAAGTGGGCACTTACAATCAGCATACAACTTGAGTACACTTACAATTATTGCTTAACATTCCCACACAATCCAGCTTTTTACGACCCCCAAGAAAAGAGTACAGAGAAATAATGAAGAAAATCAAATTGCTTGCAACAAGTAATTTCTTCATTTTCCAAAATATTATTTGCACCCAAACTTTATAGGAGTCAGCTTGTTGGTCAGTTCATTCGTCTGTACCTATTTCCTTGTCCACTCACTTTCTCATCAACTATGGTGGGGTTTATTTCAAACTTAAATCAACAGACAGACTTGGTTTTCAAGCAGAGATGTGCATATTGTAATTTGATTGCAGTCCATTTACTTTTAGAGACTTATGACCCTTTGATGAAAAATCTTGTCCCATCTTTTTCTCTAAAGATTTTGAATGGATTTGATATAAACTTCACATATATGCTCAGTTTCAATCAGACATGTGCATATCCTGTTTTGGTTAAAGTCAATTGATTTTTCACAGAGTTATGGTTCTTTGATGAAGACTCCTGTCTGCTTATTTTCTCATCAACTATGTACACTATGGATTTGATTCAAAATTCACAGGTAGCTTCAGTAACATACATAGATGTGCATACTGTTCGTTGGTTGAGGTCCCCATAAACTTATGGTTCTCTGATGAAAAATCTTCTCTGCTAAATTTCTCTAAAAAGAAAATAATCAATGGATTTGATTCAAACTTCGCTGGTAGCCTCAGTAACAAACAGAGATGTGCATGTCTTCTTGGTTGTAATACATTTTCTTTTCACCGAGTTATGGCCCATTGATAAAAAATCTTGTCTGCTCATTTTTTCAGTAACTGCACTATGAATTTGATTCAAACTTCTCTGCTAGATTCGATATCAGGCAGAGATGACTGCACATGTTTTTTGTTAGAAGTGCATTTGACTTTTTTTGAAAGTATATTCATTATTCAGAAACTGCTGAATGATAGGATCACCTACATAGTAATGACACATGATTTTTGCTTATAGTTTCAAGTTTACTTTAACGGTGCTATTGCTAAATTAATTAGCATGACTTATCCCATTCCCACATTGTGATGCTTCCAAACACACCTAAATGAAAACTTTGGAAAACAATGTGGAAAATGAATAAATTGCTTGTTACAAGCAATTTTGTCATTAACCACAAAGTTTTCTGCCCCAAAAGACAAACAAATTAAAATTGTCATCTGCAACTTCTTCGAATTTGGAACGGTCCAAAATTTTGTTGTGTGGGAATTGGTTATCAAATTTTTGACATACTGCTCATTTTCATATCAAATGATTAAAGATTTAACTCTGAATTATGAAACAATATTTCAATGATTCAAACTTTACAGATTATTATAGACTCTGTATCAAGCAGAGCATTACCTAAGTCATGAACTGTCAACTGTCTTTCCTACAACATGGAGCAATTAGGGAGGGGGGTATTCCTCACCTTCAGGGATATAGAGATCTAGTTTCAAAAGCTTTTTATTTTATAAAGTAAAAGAACTTGATTGTGTGGGAAGTGATTTACCCATTCCCACACAACAAAATTTAAGACTGGTCCAAATGCAAGGAGTTGAAGATGAAAATTTAATGTTGATGAAATTTAGATTCTTTCAATTTCTTGGTAGAAAACATTGTGGAAAACTAATAAATTGCTTGTCACAAGTAATATCTTCATTTTCCACAAAGTTATCCTATTTTTCTTGAGGGGTGTCAAAAAGTAATAATTAACCCTTTCCTGGACAAACACAGGATTTTACGTTGCTGTGATTTTATACTTGGGAAAACATTATGGAAAGAGAAGAAATTGCTTGTTACAAGCAATTTCTTCTTTTCCCACAATATTTTCTACCACATAGGATGGTTTCATTTCAAACTGCATCCAATTTTCATTGTCGTCTGCAAACTCTTTCAATTTGGACCAGTCTAAAATTTCCTTAAACGGGAAAGGGTTAAGAGCAGAGGCTCTCAGGCCAATATGAAACAGAGATCACCTATAAGTTGGGCTACTGAGTACCCTTGCTTGTAAAACAACAGTTGAATCATTCTTATTGACCCATGGTTGTACTATACTTTTTTAAGGTTTAAATGTTTAGATGAGAGCAATTTTAGTTTGTCTGTTTTCAGAGAAAAACCAAGGTATTCAATTTAAGCCTTTGCTTAGTTTTCAGCTGCACAGCCAAAGGTGGACATATATTGATATCATCTTCTTCATCAGTCAGTCCATCTGTATGTTCACATCTAATTAACATATCTCCTCCTACATTTTTGAGGAATTTGAATGAAATTTTCACAGAATGGTCCTAAGTGATCTAACCTTGCACATATTGTCGAGGTTTGCTATTTTAGGCTGTGTCACAGAAAAAGGTGGCTTAGTTGAGTCTTCTTGTCTTGGCAAGTTATTCTCCCTGGTGTATTCAAGAGTTATAACCCTTATATCTCTACATAGCTATCATCTTAAAATCAATTATGTGGTAACATTTATTGTGTCTTAGGCACTTTTGTGTAAAATAGTTATTTATTTTCATCCAGCCCCGCAAAATGTGGGATTATGAGGTAGGGGGGGTCAAAGGATAAGATATTTGCATATCAGCAAATGCGTATCAGCTAAAACCAACAAATCGCCTCAAATTGGTTTGCTTATCAAACAATATGGCTAATTTCACACAGTATCCTTCAAATCAGTAGGACATATCCCTTGTACTATCTAAGAAGGCCAACTTACATTTACATGAATGACATATTTCCAAGTCGAAGTTGATGTAACAAAAATGGGAAGAAAAATATTATCTTCACTATCCAATTCTGCTTATGTGTCTGTTGTGTCCATCGTCTGTCTGTGTGTGCTTGCGTCAATGCGTCCATCTGTAAAATTTTACTTTAAAAATCTTCTTCTCAGAAAGTAATCAATAGAATTCAACCGAATTTCACATAATGATCTTTTGGTGACTCTTTATCAGATTCCTTCAAAGAATTATGATCGGATGAAAAACATGGCTTTAATAGGCTGGGCCAATTTCCATATATTGTGAAACCTTCAAAAATCTTCTTCTCAGAAACCAATGGAAGGATTTCAACCAAGATTTACAGGAATGATCCATGGATGACCCTTTATCAGATTCCTTCAAAGAATTATGATTGGATGAAAAACATGGCAAAAATAGGAGGGGCCAATTTCCATATATGGTGAAACCTTCAAAAATCTTCTTCTCTGAAACCAATTGATGCATTTCAATCAAATTTTACAAGAATGATCTTTGGGTGACCTTTTATCAGATTTAAAGAATTTTGATCAGAAGAAAAACATTGCTTTAATGGGCAGGGCCAATTTTCATATAAGGTGAAATCTATAAAAATCTTCTTCTAAGAAACCAACGGATGAATTTCAAACAAATTTCACTGAATTGATCCTTGGGGGACTCTTTATCAGATCTTTTCAAAGAATTTTGATAGGACAGAAAATGTGCCTTAAATGGGCGGGCTGATTTCCATATATAGTGAAAGCTCTAAAAATCTCCTTCTCAGAAAATATTAGATAAATTTCAACCAAATTTCACTGGAATGATCCTTCTCTTGGTATATGGTATATAGTGAAAATTTAAAAATCTAACTCTTGCAAACGGCAGGATGGTTTTTAACCAGACTTCTCAGGAATGATAAGTAAATTCAGGTTGGTGGAGTGAATAAGGCCCTCAGGCGCCTCTAGTTCCCCATTGTTTTCATTCCTTATAAATAACATGTTTTAATTACAAGTAAATAGTGTTTTCTACCAATAAAGGTTAAAAAAAAAAAATCATCAACTTTAAATTATCATTTGCAACTCCGTTCAATATAGGCCAGCCTTAAATTTGGAATGGGTTAATGGAAACAAAATGTGTTGAAAAGCAAAAAAGGTTTGATAGTGCAGCTAGATTCCAGTAATAATAAGGGATTCAACTCTATCACATGCAGATGTATAAGAATGTGCTTATCTCCCTTGATTGTATATGCAAGACGGACAATGCCACTTTTGGACAACACAAGAAAAAAGCTTTTTGAAAACATTATAGAGAATGAAAGTTTTCTCAAGTGTAATATCACAGGGATGTAAAAATTAGGCATTGTACGGAAAAGGATTAGGCAGTAAACATAATATTTTTGTTTTCTACTTACTATATAAACAGACCTACAAAAATATTTCCAGACTTTTGTATCAGATAATGTTTGCAGAGTTACTTCAAGGGTCAAAAGGTTTGAATTGATCAGCAGTCAAGACATAATTTTCCCCCCTTTCTCTCTACAGAGAGAAGTTATTCATATGAGATGGATAAAGAACCAGAACCAGATTACAACGACGACCAAGATGGAAACGTCAGTGAGACGTTGAATATTCAGTTACGGGAGGGACATCAGACGAAAGAGCGAACACCTTCACAGTCATCAGACGAAGGTCAACTAATCGCTCCTAAGAAATTAAAAAATCCATGTTTAGAATCCACAGAACGGCAGGCTTTACATAAAGAATTATTATTGAATTATAAAAGGTAACCCTAATAAGTAACTGATGGGTATCATAAACCCATTACCAGACTACATTATTTTCAACTGGTCCAAATTGAAAGGAGTTGCAGATGACACTGTTTTGAAATTTTAGATTTTTTCAACTTTCTGGGTAGAAAACATTGTGTAAAATGAAGAAATGGCTTGTTACAAGCAATTTCTTGATTTTACACAATGTTTTCCCAATTGCTTATCTTGAGTTGTGCCCAAATGCGTCATTGTATGTAAATTGGTTACCGGTAAACTGTAAAAGGTTAACATATGGATGATTCAGCACGAAACAGTTGTAACTGCCTTTATATGTATAGAAAGTTACAACTGTTTTGCTTTGAACAATTGATATGTTGTTGACTCTGAGTGAAAGTACAGTTCCATAACTATCTTTACCAAATGTTCTAGAAAAGCTCTAGACAAATTCTGGAACTTTCTTAACAGGACTGTTTTGGTACTATTTGTCTTGTAGACACAATCTTCTGTCAATTTTTTTAGTGACAACCTTTAAAATTTAATGAAAGTTACTTTTAAACAATTACTAGATGACAAAATTTTGACTGGTTCAAATTCAAAGATACTGCAGATATTTGATAATCTATTTGACTTTTTTGGTAAAAAGCATTATGGATAAGAAATTGCTAGCGAAACCTTTTTACTTGTGAGTGTCAAAAGGTGTCATGTTATGGGATCTGGTTATATTTTGAATGGTATTGCCAGTTTTTGATGACTAATCATTTATCACTGATGAGAAAAAAAACTGGATATGTATGAATTCAAAGATGTTGAAGGAAACACTCCAAAGTAAATGTATGCTGAAACTCAAGTATCATACTAGAAAACATTTGGAAAAGTAATGATTGCTGGTAGAAAAAAACATCTCCTTCATTACAATGTTTTCCAAAATAAACTAATGAATGAGTTAAATGGATTGTATACAAATATGAATACTTTTTATGGGTTCAATGAAACATTTAAGAGTATTTCAATCATATTTCAGATGCTGGTGCACCTAATCATTGCTTCTTGTCATTTCATCTACCAGTACTACCATAACATTTGATCCAAGCCACCAGCTGCTCATCCAGCTTGGCCACTAAGTTGTCAATTGTCCATTGGTGATAGACAAATAGAGATGGTCACTTTTAGCAAATGTCTGTAAGAATTTTGGCCAGGCCAGAATTTGAATTCACAACCATAGGATTAACAACATTAAGCTCTATCAACTGAGCCAAGCAGGCTAGGCTCAGAAATATTTAATAAAAAAGCAGAAAGGAAAGAAATTGCTCAATAAAGGCTCTATGTTTTACTACAAAAGTACTAGTAGAGTAATGGCTTTGTTATCCCTTTCCTGTTTTTAGAAATTTTAGTCTAGTCCAAATTGAAAGAGGATGCAGACGACAATGAAATCTGGATGCCATTTGAAATGAAACCATCCTATGTGGTAGAAAATATTGTGGAAAAAGAGACCAAGCAATTTCTTCTTTTTCCACAATGTTTTCTCAAGTACCACAAGAACATAAAATTCCGTGTTTGAACAGGAAAGGGCTAAAAATGATATGTGTTAATGTTTTTAACTCATGGCAGAAATTTAGTTGCTTGAATATCAATTTCTTTGTTGTTTGGTTTGAAAATATTTTGTATAATGAGGAAATTTCTTGTAACAAGCAGCCTCTTCATTTTCTACAATTTGGGGTGTGGAATTCTCTTGCCCAAATTGTCCAACATGGGCTTTTCTACTTGCAGAAAAGTTCATTATTCAAGGTACCTTATTCTGGGATAGGTAGTTACCAGAGTAAATCTTGGAATGATACAAAATAGGTCTCAAAGATTTTATTGTCCTAATGTTTGTATTGAAGGGTAGAAAAGTTTTTGTTCCATCATTTTCTTCTTTAACTACAATATTTTCTCTAATTTTATCTTTTCATTTTTGTACAGACAAGTTCATTTTGATTCAGGACAAGTAGAAAGTCGTCCTTAACTTGTCTGGGACAAGTGGAGAAATTCTGCATTCCACTCCCCTGCTATAATGCATGAAAACTGGTTATATGTAGGAAAGGGTTAAACAAAGTTCAATTTTTGAAAATAATTTCATTCTTTTTCAGAGGGGTGAATGTCTTAGAAAAGCCTGAATTAAATAAAGTCTTACAACAGAGGCGGGCGACTCAGAAGAAGAAAGAACAGGAGGAAGAGCTCAAAAGTAAACGAACAAGCTTTGAGATGAAATTAGAACAGAGAGCTACCAAATTGAAATCAGTGAGTTAAATTGATGCGTATTTGGACATTTCCAATATCCACAAACAAAACAACAAACTGTTAGACTGGTCAAAATTAAAAGAAGTTGAAGACGACAATTTGAAGTTTGTCTGAATTTGATTTTTATGCCCTACACAACATTGATAGATCTTGGCATAATTTCTTGTATCAGTGTCTTATCTCTCTGTCTGCTTAATCTCTTCCTGTTTTGCAAAATTTTAGACCTGTCCAAATTCAAAGGCTTTGCAGACAAAAATATAAAGTGGATTTAATTTGAAAAATAGCAAGCCAGTTGGATAGAGTATATTGAGGAAAAAGAAGATAGCTTGTTACATCCTAATTATCTTTTTCCACAATGTTTTTTTAATCATAAATTCACAGGAAGTTATAAACAGGAAAGGCTTAAAAGGATTGAACAGGAAAGACTTAAAACTTAACCTTTGTTCTTAACATTGTTCTTACTATTCAAGATAAATGCTCATATTTGATATGCAGGTAGCCTTTGATAATACCCAACTAGTCTGGGTTATGTCATCAGTTACTTCCCTTGAACTCTTGGTAGTTTCTGCACTATCTTTACAAAGGAAGATACAAGTACACCTTTAAAATTTGACTTTTTTATCTTTTTGAAATTATTGAACCTTTTCATCTGAATCGTGAAATTGCTCTAAAGTTCTGTGATCATTGATTTGAACGCTCAAGTACTTGAAATTACAAAATTATCATAAAACAATCACATTAATAGGTGTGGCTGGCTTTATTGTCACCTGCTTAATGAAATATGAGTATCTTTGCATTAAATTTGCAGATAAGGTCATTCCAAAGCTTTGAGAAATTTCTTTAGCCCAAAGAATGAATTATCTTTTTGTTTGTCCCTATAATTACTTGTTCTATAAACTTATAAACATTGGCAGAACATTCCGATCTACTTTTGAATGGTAATATAGTTTTTATTTTTTTTACATTTTTAGCTCTGCTGTTTTTGGAGAAAACCCGAGGTATTGCGATAGCCTTGGTGTTGTCATTGTTGTGGTCGTGCGAAAACTTTGACATTTTGTGATATCTCTGGTTCTACTAAAGGCATTCACTTGAAACTTGGTACACTTGTTCACTATCAAAAGAGCAACCTATACTATCAAGGGGGATAACACTAGATGCATTTTGTCCACTATCCAGCACCCAACAGCCGAGTGTAGGCACCCATAGGTGGTGCTTTTGTGATGCATTTAGCATCATAAAACATGTCACTTAGAATTTAATAATTTGAAAATGTGTTTCCATGTAAAATTTAAATTATAAGTACAGGACATTATAAGCTACACCAAAAAATCTTATATTGCCCCGTGACGAAATGCTATTCTTAAAGCTTTCGAATAATTGTTAATATCAGTATCTATCTATTGCATTGTGATTGAGAAAAAGCTGAAATAAAAATCAATTAACTGCATAAAGAAGGACTGTAAGAGGTGTTGCAAGATCATTGTACACCTTTGGAGCTATAGCAATCATTTTAAATACATTGATACAAATAGTTGATACAATACATTCACATATATATAAAAAAATAGATATATTGATGCAATGTAAACTTTAAGATGGAAATAAATGAAATGTAAAACAAAAATATTTTGTCAGATTTACTGAATGGAAAAGTTATATTTTCCTACGGTTTGCATGTATAATCCTTTACAAAACACTCAAATTTACTACATGTAGATAAATTCCAAATGATTTAACTCAACCAACTTCCTTTGTTGTTCCTTTGTTAAAAATAGGACATCTTGGCAGTCTTGTGAAAATCAAAGCAAATAGCCAATCGTTAAGAGATATATCTAGTGGTTATCTCAAATACCACCTGTGGACTATTGCGCGATCAAAGATACCAATTCAAAGCGTGTAAGTTACATGGATTAAGACAGGTGTTTATGGAAGGACATCAATAATTATTAGAACTGACTTGCCATTTAACCCATTATAGATAGAAAAAATCGCAGAATGAAAGAGGAAACAAACGAAATGTTAAAAGCCATTTGTTTAAAAGATAACAAATCGATTAGATTTGGAAAAAGGCCTTGTAAAGAAACCTTTTTATCGCAATATTTTGTTAACAATTGTTATTGTTTTGTTTGATTTCTTGTTTCAATAAGTTTTTCTAGCCAAGGAACTAAAAGCAATACTTCACCTTGAAGGACATATTTGATAATTTTGTTTTGAAAATGAGAAGTAAAATATAAAAAATGGATGAAACTTGGACGAGAAGACAATTATAATGTGTCAAAAATATCTCATTCTGTTCAAAACAGACAGTTTCGGCCCTTATACCCTCTTTGTAGAAATTTAAACCGGAACTACCCAGTAGAATCAAGGGAGTTAATTAAAGGGCAAATTTCGGGAGAACTCTGTACATCTGTAGTGGCTCATCTTTAGCCTTTATCCTGGAAACTTTACATAACAGTTAATCTGTGAATGTAACATTTTACTGTAACTTCCATACTATTCAAGTTACAATGCTTGGATTACAGATAGATCTTATAATTTGTAATTGTTGATACAAAGATTTAGGTCGTCGGACAAAAAGTCAAGGTTATCTATCAAGGCCAATCTCTTTCTTTTATTTTTGTCTTTTATTAACCCTTTCCTGTTTTGAAAAATTTTAGACCTGTCCAAATTCAAAGGTTTGCAGACAAAAATTTTAAGTTTATTTTATTTGAAAATAACCATTTAGTAGGGTAGAAAATATTGTGGAAAAAAGAAGAAATTGCTTGATACAAGCAATTTCTACTTTTTCTACAATGTTTTTTCAATTACAAAATCACAGAGAAGTAATAGCAAGGGATTAACCAGGAAAGGGTTAAAGGAAACATGGTGGAAAAAATCACATTCCACAGTGTTTTTAATAGCTTTTTTCTTGAAGGTCGTAAAATATTCAGGATAGAGAGGAAATGAGTCAATGGCGTTCCTAATACAATAATAAAGGTTACATTACATCAAGGTTTTTCTGTTATGAATGGTTTAACCCTTATCATGCTATATAAATTACCTTACTGAATTGCTGTCAAATAAAAGGGCTGAAAGCACTGATAGAACTTGTTGTTCAAAAATTAATATTTCTTTTTGAAATCAACTTCATAAACAACTCTGGCAGGAAAAGTACAAGCAGGAGGTATAGACTAAGATCATCCTGCACATAAGTGCAGTCTGATCTTAGTCTACACCTCCTGCCAAAACCGGAATATTCCGGGTTCAGCATGACAAGGGTTAATAATCATAATATGGGAAATCATATCTGATCTTTGTATATGCCTACTGTTTGTCCCTTCCAAGCCAGAATTGTTTGCAAAAACAATTGTCAAAGGAAATATTGACCTTAAATTAGAGACTTACAGTGCTTTCAGTCCTTTGATTTTTATGTAATCCTTGAAAAGATTTTAAAAAGCATGACAAGGGTTAAGTTGCCAATCATTTATTAGTTCACCTGCACACAAAATGCTTTACAGCGCTTTTGTGATAGATCAATGCCTGGCGTTCTTTTGTAACTCTCTGACTATCAAGTTCATTCACAATTACCAAAAAAAAAATCTTCTCCCAAATTTATCCAAAGAACTTCACAGAAAGAAAGTAAGCTCATATACTTTCAAAAGTCTTACCTAGACATATTTAAAAAGAATTATCAAACCTTGAGACCGGCACCTAAAAAAGTGTGTGTGCATTCCATCTATTATATAGATTTCGCTTACAAAACAAGATGAGTCATTGAGAGCCAATATAGCTCTGATGTGCCTCTTGTTTCTTTTCACAAAATGTTTTCTTTCAAAGACAGCATTGTTTTCCAATAATCTAGAATTGAAAATTGCATCATTTTACAACTCTGTGTACAATTTTTGTCATCATAATAAAGCAGGGATGAGAAAGTGCAAGTCTTTACCAAGTGTCTTGCAATCTATAGATACTTGCACAGTTATGCAAAAATAAGTAAAAATGGGTCAATTAGAGGAATTAAATTGAGTCAAATAAAAAGAATCATTGTGAGAATAAGGTCATGTTGAATAGTAAAACTTGGTAGCCCTCCAGATGGCTGACCTGTATATTTCAATATTTTGGCGCCTGTGCTGTAATAGTCATGTATCATTGTTTATTTTCAATCCATTACCAGACAACAAATCCAAACTGGTCCAAATTCAAAAAAGCTGCAGATGACAACTTTTTTTATGAAATTTGTAAAAAATGGATAATGAAGTCCTCAGAATATGTCAGGATGTATGTTTGAATAAAAAATGGACAAGTTTAAATTTGGTCACTTTGGTTCAAAAACTAGGTCACAAGGTCAATTCTTAGAAAAACTCTGTACACACTCTAGAGGCCACAATTTGAGATCAATGATAAGATAAGGAAGATAATGAAATCTTGGATAAGTTCAAAATTGATGGATGGATGGCCCCGCTTATCAATCTACATCACAATTTCAACTTAGATATTCAATGGCGTTATTTTTGAAAAATTTATGCATGTTACAAAAAGTAGAATGGTTGGTTGGTGATCCAAATGTTGTAACTATAGCTTGAATAAGTTGTAGTTATGACGTTTCAGTAATTATACCAACAAAAATGCTTTACATAAATGTCTACCAATTTTGGAGTTCAAATTTCACTCTCTGTCTAAATGTATGATTTGATTTGCTTATCAATCTTTTTTATTGACAGCCTTTTTTTTGTTTATAGATGACCTTCTTAACCCTTTCCTGTTTTGCAAAATGTTAGACCTGTCCAAATTCAAAGATTTTGCAGACAAAATTTTAAAGTGAATTTAATATTCAATAGGGTAGAAAATTTTGCAGAAAAAGAAGAAATTGTAAAATCTTAGGGACGTAAAAAACAGGGGTTAAACAGGAAAGGGTTAACCCTTGTCATGCTGAATACGGAATGTTCCTGCTGTGCAGTCTGCTCTTAGTCAACACTACTGCTTGTCAAGTCAAGCATGAGTATTTGATGAAATAAATTTTCAAAGAAATATTGCCAAACAACTAAAGCTTCAAATATTTTCAATCCTTTGATTTTGATGCATTCCTGAGAAAGGATTTTTATTCAGCATGACAAGGGTTGATAAATTATGTATCTCAATACCACTCATTCAATAGCCTCAATGTATTTTATATTCAACAGGATGATGAAATGCGCGCCATATCAGAAGAAGAGAAGCCAGAATATCAGAAAGTGTTTGCCAAAATTACGCAAAAATCAAACGGACATGTAAAATGATGTTTCAAGCGGCAGACTTCATTCTTCCTCTAGTACCAGTGCTTTCAGGGTATATTAAGGTCTACAGCACTCCAGATGAGAAGGGTTGAAATCTCTCATGTCAAAATGTTAACTTTATATCAGAAGCTAAATTTTAGAAAGTCCAATTGAAATATTCACTTTTAAAAATCATATTTATAGCTGTTTATAAGCAAACATACAAGCTTTTTTTAACCCATTCCCACACAATGACATTTTTTGATGCCCCAAAGAAAGAAGGTTTTGGAAAACATTGTGGAAAATGAAGAAATTGCTTGTGATAAGCAATTTTTTCTATGTCCACAGTGACTTCTACCTCAAAAGACAATTTTTTTAAATTTCATCAACTGAAAATTGTCTTCTGCAACTTCTTTGAACTTGGACCAGTCTAAAGTTTGGTATTTTTTGGTAATAGGTAAAGAGAGAGAAGAGACTAGGATGGTCATAAGCCCATTGCTAAAAAAATTTAGTGAGTAAAGAAGAAATTGCAAGCAATTTCTTCATTCCACAATGTTTTCCAATTATTTTTTTTCTTGATGAGCTTAAAAAAGTGGGGTTCTGTAGGATTGGATTGACTTTGCAAATGGAACACATTATGGTAAAAACCAAAATACTGATAACCTGATTATGACAATTTTGAGGGATTTTGATAGAAATTGAATGATGTCATACCTCTCCTAATAAGAACTCTCCCTCTCTTTCAAAAAAGGAAACAGTTTTCCTTGGAAAATCAAGTAAGAAAAATACCCTAAATAATGTAACTTATTGTACAGTAATTGATTGAAATATCCAGATTTATTTTATTTCACTAGAAAAAAAGTTTTATTCATTGTTTTTTCTTTTCCTCTGATTTGAGATTTATTCACATGATCTCTTTTATACAGGAAAAATCTCAAACTACAGACAAAAGAAAAAAAAAACACTTTGACATGGGTACAAAATAAAAGCTTCATTTATGGTTTTCATAATAACCCTTGTCATGCTGAATTAAATACACCCAAATTAAAGGACTGAAAGCACTTGATTACTTGATTATGGGTCATTTCTTTTGAAAACTATTTTCTATAAACAATTTTAGCTTTAATGTGATAGACAGGTGGCATCGACAAAGATCAGACTGCACATATGTGCAGTCTGATCTTTTTTAATACCTCCTGTCAAAACAGGAATATTTTGGGTTCAGCATGACAATCGTTATTTATCAAGATTTCCCTGGGTTATCACTTGACGTTTTTACCGACAACTGGTGAAATTATCACAATCGTAAATGCTAGATTAAGTCCTGCTTTCATTCATTTTTTGCTACTAAGCGTCATCTCGCTGGACCAAAGATCCTAATTGTATGATGTCATCATGTTGCTGTACAATTCATTTGCAAAATGACAATTTTTTTTTGTCTGAAAAAATCAACTTATTAGCCTTTTGTTTGCATTAAAGAAATGAAGTACTGTTTAATAAGAATAGATAAATCTTTAGCCCTTTACCACACAACAAAGTTTTAAACTGAATTGAAAGAAGTTGCGTACAACATTTAAATTGCACTAAAATTGAAAAATAACTGCCAAATAGGGAAGAAACATTGTGAGAAGAGGAGAAATTGTTAACAAGCAGTTTCTCCTTTTTCTCCAAAAGTTTTATTTCTTAAGGGCTTCAGAAAGCGTCAATGTTTGGTAATGGGTTAATTTTGTGAACAGCAGAAGCTATAATTTCAATCTATGAAAGATAAATCTATCTCACACTGAAATAAATGGTAACCCCCTAAATTTGTTTTACATAGATTCTAAGCATGTTTAATTGGAGACTTATGGTATGGGATCTTTTGGCTTCCTCTCATCTTGAATGCTGTGTAACAGTCCATCAACAAAACATTGTAGAAAGAGACTCATTATACATGTACTTCAAATCCATATGTTGTTGGTGGAATGTTAACCCATTAACACACTATCCTACATTTTTACTCATATCATAGAATTATAGCTTTGGAAAACATTGTGAGAAATGAAAAAATTGCACTTCTCACAAGGTTTTCTACCTCATACGGCCTTTATTTTTCAATTTAAAGCAACTCTGTTTTGTTGCCCGTAACCTCGAAGAATTTGGACCATCCTAGAAATGAATTTGAACCATTCTAAAATTTTGTTGTTTGGGAATAGTTTAAAACACTTCACCTGCCATTACAATGTTTTGTTATGGCATTAACTATTTACTATAAGCAATAGTCATTATTATACTGAATCGAAAAAAAGAATTGTAAGGTTTAAACACAGATCTACAAGTTTATTATGTATGATATTCATGTTTTTAATAATTTTTCTTTTTTTTTCATTAACTTCAGTTAAATTCTGAAGAATTCCAGGTTTGACTATTTCAACAAAAGAGCAGCTATGTTGTCATCATTCATTGCAACAATTACAACTTGTTGAATTTCTTTGAAAAAAAAAATCCTTTTGGTGGTAAGAAAGTTTATGGACAATGAAGAAATTTTCAATTTCAATCAAGCAGTTTCTTCTTTATTCTACAATGCTTTCCTAAGATATAATAGTGAAAGGTGTTAAAAGCAGGATTGTGTGGGAATGTTTTAACCCATTACCACACAAAAAAAAATTTAGACTGATCCAAATTGAAAGGAGTTGCAGCCGACATTTTAAAGTTTATGAAATATTAGACTTTTTAAATTTCTGTGTAGAAAACATTGTGTAAAATGTAGAAATTACTTGTGACAAGCAATTTCTTCATTTTCCAGAATATTTTCTTAAATATCAATTCTTTGGGGCATCAAAGTGTTCTGTTTGTGAATGGGTTAAACATTTTTATCAGAACTCATGGCATTGTTTCTATATTTACAATTATTATAAATTGATAGAAATAATGTTTATTGTTTCAAGTCGGTTTTCATAGAAATTATTAACCTTCATCAAATATCCACAAAGTCTTTTGCAAATTATTTGAAATGGAAAGGTGTAGAATTTTGTAAATTGTTAATAATTTGATTTCCACATATTCACTGGTTTTCTCTACCCTTAGATTGTTTATCCTATTCCCACTCAGAGACCCTTTTAGATGCCCCCAAGGAAAAAAGCTTTGGAAAACATTGTGGAAAATGAAGAAATTGCTTGTCACAAGCAATTTCTTCATTATCCACTATGTTTTCTATCCAGAAAGATAAAGCAATTCAAATTTCCATAAACTTTAAATTGTCGTCTGCAACTTCTTTCAATTTGAACCAGTCTTAATTCTTTCTGTGGGGTAATGGGTTATAGAAAAAAATATTGCAGTAAAAAGAAGTATCATGCGAGAAACATTTTCTTACCAAATTTTTGTTTTCTGCACTATCACTGGTGTATAGCTCAAACCATACTCCAACTCCTTGTTAACTAAAGACTTACATTAAAATTTGTCATAATTTACTGTTGAAAATGAAAGCTTCAACCCATTCCCAAACATCAAAATTTTTGACTGGTCAGAATTCCAAGAAGTTTCAGATGACATTTATTAGTTGATAAAATCTTTTTTTTTCTTTTTTTTTTAGGTTAAAAACATTTGAAAGTGAAGAAACTGTTTTAAACTAGAAATTTTGCATTGTTCACAATATTTTTCAAAGCCTTTTTAGCTCACCTGAGCACAACGTGCTCAAGGTGAGCTTTTGGTATCACCTTTTGTCCGTCGTGCGTCGTGCATCGTGCGTCGGAAGTCGTCAACAATTCTTTAAACATCTTCTCCTCAGTAACCACTGGGCGGAATTCAACCAAACTTGGTAGGAATGTTCCTTGGGTGACCCTTCTCAAAAGTTGTTCGCGGATTTTTGATTGACCCCCAAATATGGGCGTGGCAGGGCGTGGCAGTTTTTAACTTGGAAATCTTTAAACATCTTCTCCTCAATAACCATTGGGCCAATTTCAACCAAATTTGGTATGAATGTTCCTTGGGTCACCCTTTTCAAATTTGTTCGTGGAATTTTGATTTATGCCCAAATATGGGCGTGGCAGGGCGTGGCAGTTTTTGACTTAGGAATCTTTAAACATCTTCTCCTCAGTAACCATTGGGCCAATTTCAACCAAATTTGGCATGAATGTTCCTTGGGTGACCCTTTTCAAAAGTTGTTCGTGGAATTTTGATTTATGCCCAAATATGGGCGTGGCAGGGCGTGGCAGTTTTTGACTTAGAAATCTTTAAACATCTTCTCCTCAGTAACCATTGGGCCAATTTCAACCAAACTTGGCATGAATGTTCCTTGGGTGACCCTTTTCAAAAGTTGTTCGTGGAATTTTGATTTATGCCCAAATATGGGCGTGGCAGCGCATGGCAGTTTTTGACTTAGAAATCTTTAAACATCTTCTCCTCAGTAACCATTGGGCCAATTTCATCCAAAATTGGCATGAATGTTCCTTGGGTGACCCTTTTTAAAAGTTGTTTGCAGAATTTTGATTTATGCTCAAATATGGGCGTGGCCGGGCGTGGCAGTTTTTGACTTTGAAATCTTTAAACATCTTCACCTCAGGAACCATTGGGCCAATTTCAACCAAACTTGGTATGAATGTTCCTTGGGTGACCCTTTTCAAAAGTTGTTCGCAGAATTTCGTTTCACGCCCAAATATGGGCGTGGCAGTTTTTGACTTAGAAATCTTTAAACATCTTCTCCTCAGTAACTATTGAGCCAATTACAACCAAATTTGGTATGAATGTTCCTTGGGTGACCCTTTTCAAAAGTTGTTCGCAGAATTTGATTTATGCCCAAATATGGGCGTGGCAGTTTTTTTAACTTTGAAATCTTTAAACATCTTCTCCTCAGTAACAGTTGGGTCAATTTCTACCAAACTTTGCATGAATGTTCCTTTGATGACCCTTTTCAAAAGTTGTTCCTGGAATTTTGATTAATGCCCAAATATGGGCGTGGCAGGGTCAGGCACTTTTTTGACTTTGAAATCTTTAAACATCTTCTCCTCAGTAAGCATTGGATCAATTTCAACCAAACTTGGCATGAATGTTCTTTGGGTGACCCTTTTCAAAAGTTGTTTGCAGAAATTGGTTTCACGCCCAAATATGGGCGTGGCAGTCTTTGACTTTGAAATCTTTAAACATCTTCTCCTCAGTAACTATTGGGCCAATTTCAACCAAATTTGGTATGAATAATCCTTGAGTGACCCTTTTCAAAAGTTGTTCTAGAATTTTGATTGATTACCAAATAAGGGCTTGGAAGGGTAGGGCAGTTTTTGACTTTGAAATCTTTAAACATCTTCTCCTCAGTAACCATTTGGCCAATTTCAATTTTGAATCATCTTACATTAGTCAGGTGAGCGATTTTAGGGCCATTCTGGCCCTCTTGTTTTAGGGTGCGCTATTGTGTGTGTATGGATTAAATTAATGACCTTTCCAATGCAAAATCTGATCACCTTTGAAACATGAAAAGTGGTACCATGTTCACACTGCATGGATTGTGCAGGCTAACCAAGATTGAGATTTTTGCTTTCGTCAAATTGAAAATAAAAATTATTATAAATTTCAAGATGGCCTAGTTTTCCATGACTGGTCACATAAAACAAATACTTGAAGATAAAATTTTAGACTGATCCAAATTGAAAGAAGATGCAGACAATAATTTCAAGTCCAAGAATTGTTTTTCCCTTTCAGTGTAGAAAGCATTGGAGGAAATGAAGAAGAATTCCTTCATTTTTAGCTCCACTGGCTGAAAGCAAGAGGGCTATTGTCATGGCTTTGTGTTCATTGTGCATCTGTCAGTCCGTCCTTCTAGTCGTCCATTCGTAAACTTAAACTTTGAAAATATCCTCCTCAGAAAAGATTTCAACCAAATTTCACAGAAAGGATCCTTGGGTGACCCTCTATCAGATCAAAGAATTTTGAAAAACATGGCTTTAATGGGCGGGGCTAATTTCTAGGTATTGTGACAGCTTTGAAAATCTTCTTCTCAGAAACCAATAGATGGATTTAAACCAAAATGCACAGAAATGATCCTATGGTGAACCTTTATCAGACACCTTCAAAGATATTTGATCGGATGAAAAACATTGCTTTAATGTGCAGGGCTTATTTCCATATATGGTAAAAGCTTTTAAAATTCTCTTCTCAGAAACCGGTGAATGGATTTCAACCTCATTTCACAGAAATGATCCTTGGGTGAGGCTTTATCAGATTCTTTTAAATTATATCCAGTTTTATTATATCCAGTTTATTTTAGATTAATGAAAAAATTTGCTTAATTAGTACATTCATGCATGTGGAGCGATACAGGCGCTCAAGTGCCTCTAGTTACACATTCCACACAATAATGTTTTTGATGCCCTTTGAGAAAAGAGACTTTTGAAAACATTGTGGAAAATGAAGGAATTGCTTGTCACTAGCAATTTCTTCATAATCCACAAGTTTTCTAACCAAAGAGTTATGTATTTCAATTTCCATCAGCCAAAAATTGTTGTCTGCTACTTCTATTAATTAAGACCAGTCTAGAAATTTTGTCATCAAGTCTGTAGTGGATTAACATAGCTTTCTATAGTTTTTGTGTGAGGGTTGTGAAAACGTGGGTTGGTGGTGGAATTGGTTTGTTAACCCTTTCCCTTGTTTTTATGTCCCTGTGATTTTATAATTGATAAAATATTGTAGAAAAAAAGAAGAAATTGCTCATTTCTTCTTTTTCTTCAATATTTTCTCCCCTACTTAATAGTTATTTTTCAAATTAAATGTACTTTAAATTTTCGTCTGCAAATCTTTGAATTTGGACAGGTCTAAAATTTCGGAAGATGGCAACGGGTTTATGTGTTATGTAACATGGAATATCGTATAGCTATATTGAAAAATAAGATGAAGTGACCAATTCAGACTTTACCCAGCTGTTTGTTTTTTTATCATTTCAAATGTCAGTCAGTGTGCTTGTCAATACTGTATGTCATGTTTTTGTTGGGAAATGATAACCTTTACCCTCATTCTCTTGAGAGCTTGAGGGAGAGGATTCACGGGACTGTTCTAGTTGTTTGTTTGTAATAGGGTGGCAGCCATGACACAGTTGGTAGCACATCCGACTGTCAGTCATGTGGTCCAGGCGTGGCAGGGTGTGGCAGTTTTTGACTTTGAAATCTTCTCCTCGGTAACCATTGGGCCAATTTCAACCAAACTTGGCATGAATGTTCCTTGGGTGACCTTTTTAAAGAATTGTTCATGAAATTTTGATTTATGCCCAAATATGGGCGCGGCAGGGTGGGGCAGTTTTTTACTTTGACATCTTTAAACATCTTCTCCTCAGTAACCATTGGGCCAATTCCAACCAAACTTGGCATGAATGTTCCTTGGGTGACCCTTTTCAAAAGTTGTTTGCAGAATTTTGTTTCACGCCAAAATATGGGCGTGGCAGGGCGGGGCAATTTTTTTCTTTGAAATTTTTAAACATGTTCTTCTCAGTAACCATTGGGCCAATTTCAACCAAACTTGGCATGAATGTTCCTTGGGTGACCCTTTTCAAAAGTTGTTCTAGAATTTTGATTTATGCCCAAATATGGGCGTGGCAGGGTGGGGCAGTTTTTTACTTTGAAATCTTTAAACATCTTCTCCTCAGTAACCATTCGGCCAATATCAACCAAACTTGGCATGAATGTTCTTTGGGTGACCCTTTTCAAAAGTTGTTCTAGAATTTTGATTGATGCCCAAATATGGGTGTAGCAGGGTGGGGCAGTTTTTGACTTTGAAATCTTTAAACATCTTCTCCTCAGTAACCATTGGCATGAATGTTCCCTGGGTGACCCTTTTCAAATCGTGTTTGGGAATTTTGATTTATGCCCAAATATGGGCGTGGCCCTTTTTTATTTAGAAATCATTAAGTATCTTCTCCTCAGTAATCATTGGGCCAATTTCAACCAAACTTGGCATGTATGTTCCCTAGGTGACCCTTTTCAAAAGTTGTTCCTAGAAATTTGATTGAAGCCCAAATATGGGCCTGGCAGGTTGGGGCAGTTTTTTATTTAGAAATCTTTGAATATCTTTTCCTCAGTAATTATTGGGCCAATTTCAACCAAACTTGGCATGAATGTTCCTTTGGTGACCCTATTTTCCAAAGGTGTTCGCAAAATTTTGATTGACGCCCAAATATGGGCTTGGCAGGGTGGGGCATTTTTTTTCTTTGAAATTTTTAAACATCTCCTCAGTAACTATTGGGCCAATTTCAACCAAACTTGGCATGAATGTTCCTTTGGTGACCCTATTCAAAAGGTGTTTGCAAAATTTTGATTGACGCCCAAATATGGGCTTGGCAGGGTGGGGCAGTTTTTTACTTTGAAATTTTTAAACATTTCCTCAGTTACTATTGGGCCAATTTCAACTTAACTTAAATGAATATTTCTTGGGTGACCCTATTCAAAAGTGTTGGCAAAATTTTGAATCATCTTACATTAGTCAGGTGAGCGACTATAGGGCCATTCTGGCCCTCTTGTTTTGTAAATGTTTGCCCCAAGATGAGGAAGGGAATCATAATGCAATGATTATTAATGAAAACAAAATCCAAAGAACAATTCTTTTGGAAATAAATCAGTATGGTTTTTAAATAGACTAGAAGATATGGCTAGTGTATTTAATAGTCTGGCAGAATTGAGGAAAATGGCAATAAAATAAGAGCTCCCCTTGGTGTTTTGCAACATACCTTTGCATTTATTAGGAGATATATGGTACTTACAGTTTTGTCATTAATCTTAATATTTTCAAAACCTTTTTTGCTTCACAATAAAATATTGTTTTTTACAATTGCTTGTAACAAACAATTTCTCCTTTACCCACAATATTTTTCTACCACATAGGATGGTTTCATTTCAAATTGCATTCAATTTGCATTAAATTGCGTCTGCAACCTCTTTCAATTTGAACCAGTCTATTAAAAAATCAGGAAAGGGTTAACATAGTTTTAAAAGAATTTAGAAATCCACCCTACAAAAGACTCATAATTCTATCAGAAGAGTGTAGGACAGTGGCATTTTGCTACTTGCCAACAGCTGTATCTCTGGATATTTGACATTGATCTTGTTTTATTTTTAAATCACTATCATTTATGTTATATGATATTCTATATTATAGTTCACTTACCTCAATGTAAATGTTATTTTCATTGGATACTGTTTACTGTTTAGCCCATTCCAACACAATTCTATATTTTTATCCTTTCAAGAAAAAAGCATTGTTACAAGCAATTTTTTCAATTTTCCACATTGTTTTCCAAAAGATGAAAGGTTTTTAAACTCCAACAACTTAAAATTGCAACTTCTTTCAATTTGGACATGTATATAATGTTGTTGTTTTGATCATGTTTGTTAAAGATTAGTAACGTAAAATGCTTTAATATGAGAAGATTCAAAGACATTCTAGACCCATCAGTAATGTACTAAACTCTAGATTGTAGGTATTCAAAAGAAATTAATCATTGAGATGATTCAAATGAGCACCAACAAATCAAGGTGTGATTAAATAATTGAATCAAAACATTTTGAAAACTAAATCCTCATTCTATGAATAGCTGCGATATTTTTTATTCTGCTACAACATTGATAAGATAGGAAGCATATTATTTTACCAATGTCTGTCTATCTGCAAGCAGTAAACTAAACCCTAAATATGAAGATTTTGTTGTAATTCAAATACCTGTCAAGATGCATGTCTCATATTTGTGACATAGTTTCCTTGCATTGAATGGCATTAGTTGGTTGTAACATTAAGGTCATCCATCAAGGTCAAGGTCACTTATTAAGGTAATTCTAATACAAAAACTTCAAACATTTTGCTGAGAGTCAAAGAAAGATGAAAATATATGTCTCTGATTGGAGACACAGGTTCCTTTCATTTATAGGCATCCTCGTGTCATTAGGTCATCCATCAAGGCCTAGGTCACTTATGAAGGTCACATTTTCCTATTACAGAGGCATGGAGTTTCATACACATCTTGTTTGTCATGGACATTATGTTTGTATTTGAATTTGTCCTCATTTATTACTATTGAGCATTATGTATAAACAACTTTTTTTGTTGTTTATACTGAAAAGTTCACTCACCTAGTGTCTCTATGACACAAGGTAGTGTAATACGGGATGCTTAGACTACATTGCTGTACCACCTAGCTTTCACAGTGACATGGTAGAGTGCTTGGCTCAGGACAGAGAGGTCCCTGGTTGGAATCCAGACAGTGTTGTATGTTTGATTGCAGGTTACATTTAGCGCCCACAGTATATATCCCATATGAGGTGGTGATTATGAAATTAAGGAGTTGATGATGTTGAATGTAGACGATTCGTGGAAAATTATTAATTGTCAAGTGGGTTTGTGTAACTAGGCAGTTTATAGTACTTATACTGCCTTGTTGTACAAGCTAGCCCTTGCACTTGCCTAGGGACAGAGAGGTTCAAATCCCAACAGAGTCAAATAGTTATTTGTTTGTTACATTTGTATAAAGATCATGAATTATATCATGTGCATTGTACTATAGGATAGAAAAAGGCATAAAGGATTAAGAAAAAAGACAACTCTGAGTGAAAAATATTTAAGCCAAATGTTCACGATATTATACAGGTAAAATTATTACAGTTAAGGCAACTTTCCAAGACTACTTGCACTCTCTTGCCCATTTGACCGATCACTGGCCTGATCATGTACTTTGTACGCCTTGCCCATTGACTCCAACAGGAAATTTCATTTCCATTTTGAAAAGTGTTATTTTTAGCTCACCTGAGCATGAAGTGCTCATGGTAAGGTATTTTGATCGTCCTCTGTCTGGCGTCCATTGTGCGTCATGCGGCGTCCAGCATTTGTCAGCAAAATGTCATCTCCTCTCAAACCGCTGGGTGGATTTCAACCAAATTTGGCAGGAATGTTCCTTGGGTGGTGCCCTTTAGAAATTGCTAAAAGAATTGAAATCCGTTTAAAACTCTGGTAGCCATGGCAACAAAACTGGAACTTTAATGAAACTTTAGAAATGATCTCCTCCTGAACCGAAGGTGTAGAGCCTTGATATTTTGCATGAAGCATCAGTACAATGACCTCTTTCAGAATTGCTAAAACATCACCCTCGGGTCATCAGGGGCGGGTCATCAGGGGGGATGGGGCTTATCCAGAAATAAAGATAGATTTTTTTAGATGACATCTTTTGCTGGGCAGATTTCAACCAAATTTGGCAGGAATGTAAAATTGTTAAAAGAATTGGAATCAGTTAAAACTCTGGTTGCCATGGCAATAAAACTGACATTTAGATAAAAGCTTTAAAATTATCTCTTCCTAATTCAAAGGGCCTAGAGTCTTGATATTTTGCATGAAGCATCAGTACATTGACCTCTTTCAGAAATGCTAAAATCAACAACCTCGGGCCCCCAATGGCTTAGTCGGGGCTTATATAGAAATAAAGAAGGATTTTTAAAATATCATCTCCTCCCAAACTACTGGGCTGATTTCAACCAAAGATTTTAATCAGTTGAAAACTCTGTTTGCTATGACAAAAAGAAAAAAACATTGAAAAAAAACCATCTCTGCCTGATCCAGAAGTTGAAGAATCTTGAAATTTGCATAAAGCATCAGTACATTGACCTTTTTCAAAATTGATAAAATTTTAGAGCCACAGTGTGATTAGGCTTAAATAGAAATAAAGAAGGCAACCCTTTCAAAACTATTTGGCCAATTTAAACCAAATTGGGCAGAAATAGGTTGAAATATTTGAAATCTGTTGAAGGCATTGGTTGGTATCGTAATGTAAATTGATTTTAGTAAAATGTTAAGGAGGTCTTCTCCCGACCCAGTTTGTATTAGGCCTTGAAGAAAAAAAGAGCCTTATCTCAGGAGAGCGCCAGGGCCACTTGCCCTCTTGTTCAAAATTTATGGCCAGTAGTATGTGACAAAAAAGTAGAATGGTTGGTTGGCAACCTAAGCGTTGTAGCAACAACTTGAATAAACTGCATTTACAACATTTAAGTCAACAAACAAACGAAAATGCATCACATTTATGGCAGCCAACATTAGAGTTCCAACTCCCCCCCAATCAAACGAATGATGATATGTCAACTTTTTCTTTGATTAACCTATTCCCAAACAGTGACGCTTTCTGATGCCCCTCAAGAAAAAACAATTGGGAAAGCAAAGTGTAAAATGAAGAAATTGCACATGTTTTCTACAAAAAAAAGTTTGAAAAATCTAAAATTTCATTAACTTGAAATTGTTTTCTGCAACTTCTTTCAAATTGGACCAGTCTGAAATTAATTTTACTATCTGGTAATGGATTTAAAGGCATAACTGGTCAATTACTGGTACATGTAGTATCACAGTATTAAATCCAAGCCACCGGCTGGTCATTCTACATTGTCAAATATTTAGTAAATTTACAAAAACCAAGAAACAATGCATCATGTGCCAAGTCTTTTGGTTTTTGTTATCAATTATTTTTCGAAAGACCTCTCCCTGCCACACAATAAAACTTTCTCAGGTGAAAAATGAAACAGTGCATAATGTTAAACCATTTTTTCTGTTTGTATGGTTTCTAAAATCCAATGGTCTAAGACTTTATCAGGGAAAACTTATGTAACTTATACTGACTTAGAAACATTGCTGTATTTACTTTGGTTCCTTTGAAGCAAATTTTTTTATGTTTTTTTTTTTTCTTTTTGAAAGTTTGAAATATAACATATGTTAATAGCAAATACATTTCATTAGCATATCTCTACTCACGTTTTTTCTTTTAAGATATTTATTATTGTACTGAAAATAAGATAAATAAATTTTGTAAGAAAACACTCCTTTTTTTGTCATTTTAAGCTCCATTAGCTGAAGGCTGGCTGGCTATTGTCATGGCATTGTGTGCATAATGATAATGTGTCCTTGTGTCTGTCTGTAAAAGTTTCTTGTTAAAACCTTACATGCAACTGTCATATATCTTTAATAACTCTATTTCTACTAATGCTATTGCTGTGAGAGTTTGCACATGTTTTTGTGACAATAATATTAGCCTCTTGACAAATTTCTTGGTAGAAAGTAATGGCCGGATTTCAGCTGAATTTTCACAGGAAATAACCTTTGGTGACTCTCTATAAGATTTCTTTATGAACATTTGATATGATAAAAAGCATGGATTACTATGTCTATATAGACAGTGCTTATTTCAATAAACAGTCTATAATAAAAAAAAATTGAAAATCTTTTCCTCAGAAACTACTGGGTAGATTATTTCAATTTTTCAAGAATGATACTTTGGTGACCCTCTGTCACATTCCTTGGGAAAAAAATTGATGTTATGTTTGTAGGATTTAGGTCATTATGCACCTTCAATATTTTGCTTACACACTGATGACATGAGGTATGGACCATGATAGAGAAAAAAACAGATACATGGAGATCCGGGATTTGTACGCCCCTATTTCTTCTTGGGAAAAAAACTTTGTTATTTAACTATTTCCCATTTTTAGCTCACCTGACCACGAAGCACTCAAGTGAGCTATAGTGATTACCTTTTGTCCCGCATCCATCCGTCTTGTGTCGTCCATCAACAATTTCTTTAAACAACATCTCGAGGGTTCAGCGCAATACTATAGTAACTGCATTTCTTAAAATTTTACAGGAGGTTAAAAAAACTTCACAAAATTTTCATTTTTTAATGAATTTTGTTGAATCTTTGGTATAATGACCTTAATACTAGTTGTTAAATGGACATTTGAATTATTGTAGGAAAATGTTACCTAAAAGAATGTTTTTGTTGATTTTGTCACTTACTATAGTATTGCCACTCAAAATGACTTAAGTCTTATTGAAACTTTCGTGCAATACTGTAGTAACTGCACTTACTATAGTATTGCATTCCCTCTATCAAGTCAATGTGGATTTAAGTCTGTGCAATACTATAGTATGTGATTCAAATGTCACAATCTCTTCTCTTCCTTTTAAAAGTTCTAAGTGTAAATTATCCCTTTACTAGATGACACAATTTCATACTGGTTAAAATCGATTGAGGCTACAGTTAACAATACAAAAGTGAATATTTGAGATATAAAGAATGAGTGCCAAATAATGATGCAAGCTATATCCCCTTTTCTCTGATCTTTTCCTCAAGCATGTCAAATTGCAGGATTATATAATTTCAATATTACTATTATAAGGTATTCTCCAGGAACAGTTTGTTCCATCATTAGGTCAAGATGAATTAATATCAATATACCTCGTACATGAACAATATAATGGGATCTGTTCAGTAGTTCAAAATGAACTTAAGCGGGGCTGAATCTATTGACTGTAAGTTTGAGTTTATCATTATGATGATTTAACTGGTTTGTCGATGAAATTTTGGAGCAGTAATCCATAAAAAAATCTCATAAAGCCTTCAGAAAGGATTAAAGAAATTATGTTTAAAAACAAATCTGCAACTATAATGTTCTCACAAACTGCTCCAATTAATAAAGATCATGATGAATCATTTGATGGCAACATTTAGTCATTCCAGAGACTAGCTTGTGAAAATTGTTATGTTATGTGTTCCTTTTATTTTAGCTCACCTCAGCACAATAAGCTCAAGGTGAGCTTTCATGATCATGCTTTGCCTGTCATCCATCATGCATTGTGCGAAGTTATTCTCCATGACATCTCGGCAAAGTTCAAATTTGGGTCATCTTGGGTTTAAAACAAAATCACTGAGTCAAATCTTAGAAATACCCTATCTGCATTCTAAGAAGCCACATTTTTGGCTCATTTGACTTGATATTAGGTCAGAATAAGTGAAAATTGGGGTCATCTTTGGTCAAGAACTAGGTATCTAGGTCAAATCTGTCTTAGAAATACTTTAGAGGCCACATTTTTTAAGGCTCTAAAGGCTCGATATTTTGTAAGAATATTTGTCCGCATGATTAATATCTGGGTCAAGAAATTTTGGTCACTTCAGGTCAAAAATTAGGTCATTAGGTCAGATCTCTGAAACAAAACTTGTGTGCATTCTAGAGTCCTCATTTTATGGTAATTGTCTAGTTATTTGGCCAGAATGTTTGTCCCCCTTTAAACTTAGTCAGGTTTGATATTGGGATAAATGGGGTAAAAATTAGGTCACTAAAGTTCAATCCTCTTCCTTGCAATGTGCATGCTACTTTTCCAGCAAGAATACCTTGAAACTTTTTAAGACTGTGTATTGTTGATTTGTTACACAAGATTTGATAATAGGTCACTTTTGGACAAAATTAAGTCTTTTAAGCTTTTTTTACTTAAGCTCTTGGGCATTGACTCAGGTGAGAGCTTTAGAGCGCTTTATTTTCTGTATTCCTCACAGACAGACTGCTTTGGTTTGTAATAAATTGTAGGCTTATTTCAAAACAACTTCTGAGACATGGCCAATTACTCTTACTTAACATCTAAATCAACAAGAGCCAACTAGGAAATAAACATTGAATAAATGCTAAAGCTTGAAACATAAAAGCAAAAGAGCAATTCTTTTTAAGTAGAAAATATATAGATAAAAAATAATTTGAAAGCAATATGATATCATAACTTTAGCAACTCCTTGTCCATTGCTTCTCAATCTAAAGTAAACTTAGCAGAAGCTTTGAATTTTGGAATAACAGGATTATTCAAACAACAACTAGAACTTGTCACAGTATGTAACTTAATACCCCCACAAGTGCTTAAACCTTTCAGTGTAATGAGAGCTTTAACAATACAAGGACATAGCTACTGACTTTGCTTTTCTAGAAAGGAAGAGTTCGCGACACAAAATTGGTAGTATAATTAGCTGTATATGTCTTCAAAGCATAAATAATGTCTAAGTTCAAGGGGAGATAATTCTTACACCAGGGGGAATTAAAACTTCAAAATTGCGTCTTGCAAAACTTTAACATGTGGTTAATCTTTGTAAAAAGTTTCAATGGTATTGAAGAAAAACTGAAGGCGGAGTTTGCGACACAAAATTGGTAGTATAATTAGCTGTGTATGACTACAAAGCATAAATAATGTTTAAGTTCAAGGGGAGTTAATGCTTGACCAAGGGGAATTAAGACTTCAAAATTGCGTCTTGCAAAACTTCAACATGTGGTTAATCTTTGTATAAAGTTTCATGGTATTGAAGCAAAACTGAAGGAGTTCTCAACACAAAATTGGTTGTTATTTGTACATAGACAGACGGACACACAGATGGACACATGGAAAGACAGGCTGATTTCAATATAACAACAAAAAGAATGTAAGTCCTCAGCCTCTATCCTCTGCAATAACAACTGAAAACTGATGAAATCAACTCTCAAGTACAATACATTCTTATTCAGTCTATTGCTTATCAACTTATATGTTTTTTGGGGAAGGACCTAATATGATCCATTACAAAATTGATGTCATCCTCTTTGGTTCTATTTGGTCTATCAATATGTTTGCTATACCAGCTTAAGAAAAAATCTCCAACAACACTTTCTTTCCAGTGAAATGTATGAATACACGCCTCTGAAATTGCCAATGTGTGAAGGAAAAGAAAAATGTTTTCTATACTTGAACAGTACAGCTTCCTTTCAGACAATCATGGCAATGACCAGTAAATGCAATACTTTCTCTTGTTATTTTGACATGAGATTTATCATATTTTTCAAAAGGGATGTTTTCATTTATTTGAAAAATTGAATAACAGAATTCCTTTACAAATACACAAAGCTCCTACAGACTTATAGACAGTCAGAGTGACAAACAATGCCTAAGACTGAACTACTATGGGAATGTATGAAATAGAACTTTTCATCTTTCGATTTAAAGGGAGGTATCGATGTTTCTGAAACCTAGATAGGAAATATTTCCAAAGTGTCCTAAAATACACTCAAATGAATACTTGATACTTCAACATGAGTCAGATATTGCTATCGCAGTAATCTGATAAGCTTAAGCTTGGTTTTAACCTAATTATTTTACATCTATTGGGATACAAGTTCTTACAACTTAGATAAATCCCTCTTGATTCTGCTTCCTGGAAAGTTCAACAGTAATTGCGCCAAATGTGTGGGCCAAGACAAGAACCAAGATCGATAGCCACTCATAGGAATCGAACTCGGGACCTCTTTATCAAGAAGCCAACTCTCTACCTCTCAACCACTGACACCACAAGCTTAAGTGACCTTTATGTGGTTATCTCAGAAAGGTTTAGTAAAAATGTACATTATTTTTGGAAATCATTGTATTCTGTTGTTGACATGGCGTGGCCTCATTTGCATATGACAAAAGTTCAATAGAAGAAAACAAAGTGACATGGGAAACAACCAACATCCTGAATTATGTCACATAAAGTAGTTAGCACAAAACTGTTAAGTGTCTATTTATTTATATTAGCTCTAACCACAGTTTTGGACTGATCTTTACAGAATTTAAAACAGGCTAGCAAACATAATTCCTAGTGACATCACAATGAAATTGGTAAGAGTGAAAAACTGAATGAGTGATTCAAATGGTTATATGCACCATATTCATTGCAACTGTCTCTGAGGAATCTAAAAATGGGTGAAAAGTCTACGTAGGCTATTAGGGTAATACCCTTGTTTATTGTGATGAACGACCTCTGATTTTCACAAACCTACTTTTGAAATTGTTGTATTCAATTAATATAATGAAAGGAAATGAAGATGATTAAAATCTGTCACATGAAAAAAAACAATGATACCTCCCTTTAAAAACAGCAGATATGTAGCTTGTTAGAGAGTTGCCAAAAGGTCATTACCTTAAGTGGTAATAGCGAGATAAAATCATGCACTTAAGACTTAAGTCAAAGGGGTTAAAAACTACACAAAAATGAATTTCAGGGTGATGAAGTTGAAATATAATATCAAATTATGTGTGAATTTAAGAAATTTAACAAAGATGAATATGTTGGAGAAATTTACATGTGAAACTGTACCCAATGCTTAATTGAAAGTGATCAAATTTCCTAAAATAAATTTCAGAGATATAAAAAATTGCTAAAAGATTGATATTAGGGTTGTACGGTTCCAGGGGAGGTAATTTGCAGTGGTTATGCAAATTTTGGAACCTTCAGTAAGTCAAGTGACTATTTGGAGTTATATTTAGACAAGGTCGACCCATTTAGGGTTGAGGATCCTTTTCTCTGAATGGATAGGCTTTGTCTACGGGCTCGGAGTGTTACATTGGTGGCAGAGGTGGGATGATGACAAATGCCAGAACGGAGTTGCCTTACCCACGGATCTCCCAGGCCAAGACTCGGGACGAGTCTTCTCGGAGGGGAGAGTAGTGTAACGGTTCCAGGGGAGGTAATTTGCAGTGGTTATGCAAATTTTGGAACCTTCAGTAAGTCAAGTGACTATTTGGAGTTATATATAGACAAGGTCGACCCATTTAGGGTTGAGGATCCTTTTCTCAGAATGGATAGTCGTTGTCTACGAGCTCGGAACGTTACAGGGTCACAGAAGCATGTGTATTGTTTCAGAACATTGGCAACAGTAGGAATATATTAGACAGTTGCACATAAAAATTTATCAAGAATTTGTAAGTCGTAAATGTTTGGAATTCAATTAAAATTAATATCAAAGCAACAAATCTTTACCTAGGGAATGATATGATTGTCACAAAGGCATGAGCAAAGTTTCAGAGCAATAGTATAGGTAGGAATAGAGATATAAGAGTTGTGGCAGTTGCATGTAAAACTTTAACAAAGAATGTCTAACTAAAAAGAGGTCACAAGGAATGCCAAAGTAATGTAACTTTGCCGTGGGGATTTGATAGTTGTAAGAATATTTTTAAACTTTCAGATAAATTTGATAAAAACAGAGACTTGAATGTAAAAATTCATCAGAAATAACCTCCCTTTTCTTTGAACAGTTGAGCTAAAAACGGATCTCTAGATAAAGCTCAATCAGTCGTTCCATTCACAGGAGCTGATACTGTATGATAAACATTAACCAAGTAGGAAATGCCTTCAAAATTTTAGGTATTTAAGACTATGACAAGACCTTTTAACAACAGAATTGTATGAATAAATCATTCCCTTTCTGAAGCATCAAATCATATACTTCTTTTGTCCATTTACACTACAATTCTATAAGTACTAGTTCTATGATATACAAGATTTTCAAGAGAAAAAAGTATGATGACATCATGTTTCATCACTTATGATGTCCCTATAAATTGCCAACAGTTTCAAGGTTATCTACCTGAAAAGCTACGTATCTTTTAATGCAAAGAATGCAGTTACTATAGTATTGTAAGTCAATACAAGGGTCCCTAGATTGAAAATGAAAATACAATAACATAGTACGTGCAGTTACTATAGTATTGCAATTCAATATTCGGGTTCCCATGTTCAAATTGAGATGCAATACTATAGTAACTACACTTACTATAGTATTGCAATTAGAAAGTTTTTCATTTTCAGTTACTATAATATTGTACTAACCTTGCAAAATTTTTATTTATCAATTTCAGGCTAAACTATTTTTTGGTATTATGCAAAATGATAAAATACATGAAATAATGCAAAAAGAGGGATTTCTTAAAAAATATCAGTTACTATAGTATTGCGCTGAACCCTCGATCTCCTCCAAACCACTGGGCTAATTTTAACAAAATTTGGCAGAAATGTTCATTAGGTAGTCCCCCTTAAAAAATAGCCAAAAGAATTGACATCCATTAAAAATTCTTTTTGCCAACAAAAGTGAAATTTTGAAATAATCTTTAAAAATCTTATTCTCCTGACCTAGAAGGCATAGAGCTTTCGTATTTTGCATGAAGCATCTGTATATTGACCTCTTTCAAAATAGCTAAAATCATGATCCTCGGGTCCCCAGGGGTTTTGGTTTATTTAGAAATAAATAATGAACAACATCTGCTCCCAAAGCATAGGGCCAATTTGAACCAAATTTGGCAGAAATGTTCATTAGGTGGTCCCCTTTATAGATAGCTAAAGCATCGAGATCTGTTAAAAAACTCTGGTTGTCATGGCACAAAAATGAAATTCTAAAATTATCTTATAAAAATCTTCCCCTCCTTACCCAGAAGGCATGGAGCTTTGATATTTTGCATGAAGCATCAGTATATTGACCTTTTTCAAAATAGCTTAAGTCATGACCCTCGAGTTCTCAGGGGAGGAGCCTTGGAGAATATAAGCATGAGGCATCTTTTCACTATCTTCTTTCTTATTTCTGATATAATAACCAATGGACTCAGAGGAAGGAAAAAGTTTTCTCCTTCTTTCAAATTTGCCCTAAAGCCTTGAAATTTGTAATTACATGAAATTAGACTTTCGAAAGAAAAAGACCATTTATGTTAGGTGAGCACCCCAGGGCCAACGGCCCTCTTGTTTGAAATTTTAAATTTATCCACTGAAAGAGGATGCAAATGACAATGGAATTGGATGGAATTGCAATGAAACTATCCCATGTGCTAGAAATATTGTGGGAAAGGGAGAAATTGCTTGTCACATGCAATTTCTTTTTCCTCAATATTTTCTCCAGTATTAAATCCCAGTGACGTAAAATCCTGGATTTGTACAAGAAAGGGTAAACTTGCCCAATGTGTTGGTAAGCATTCCTGTTATGAAATGATTTCATAAACAATTCTGTCTTGAACTGGGCAAACAGGACAAGTAGACAAAGATCAGAGAACATACATATGTCGGCTAGACACTTGGTTGAGGTTGTTTTTTTATCTCTATTATCATATCTAGTCCTAGTGGACTCATATTTCATTCATGCATACATTCATGACAAAGGCTTTCGTTTGCGACCATGACCTTGACCTTTTACCTCGATTTAGAAAAAAATGACAAAAAAAATGTAATTGTTTCTACCTTGGTCAGTTTTCAATCTAGGGAGCTCATATTTCAGACATGCTCTTATCCAATGATGGGCTTTCATTTGGGACAATGATTCTGTGACCTTGACTTTTAATGCGCTTTAAAAGACTTACCAAAACCTATAACATTTTCAACCTTCATGTAGGGCTCACACATGCTCTTATCAGGTATTCGGCCTTCATTTGATAATATGACCTTGACCCTATGACCTTTTGACCTTGTCAATTTACTCTTGATGAAAAACAATAACCAAAGACCTGAAGCTTTCATATCTTGGTCAGTTTTTAACCTAGGGTGCTCATATTTCACACACACACTTATCAAGAGATGGGCTTGAGACAGTGACCTTGACCATGTGACGTTTACCCTTTACCCTTTATACAAACTTAAACCCAAATATATATATATGTGTAGGGAGTTAATATTTTACACATGCATTCCTAAAGGGATAACATCAACTCTGTGAACATGTACCCTTTACATTAAACCCAATTTCAAATAACACCCAACAGACGGCAATCACCCTCAAGGATGAGCTTTGTAGTCCTCGGACCAGTCTTGTTGGTGTTAGTTAACAGTGATGGGAAAGGGATTCGTTTCAAAATGACTTGTCAAATGCACGGCAAGTTTAACCGACCATGAGATTTAGTCGCCTAGTGCAACTGACTAGGCCATCCAGTCCTTGCAAAGTAATGTTGGTTAACCTAGGTCCTATATTAAAGGGTTGGCTCAAATTAGCCTTGCTGTTGATGCAACCAACTAGAAGCCTCGGTGTCACTTGTTTGATCTCGTTAAGGACAAACTAAATGTATTGAACGGAATTCTCTAGGAACGGTGTTGGCACGTTGAAGATTATGGAGAAACACTCATTATATAGGTACCTGTGATAGATTTGCACTTACTCCACCGGTAGCGACGATTAATAGGAAATTCAGTTCACCGAAACTTTTAATTCGGTAAAGTTGTTGAATATAATACCCAACGTGAGAATCTTAGAATGTGCATAATCATTCGTCAGAGAGCGACGGGCTTTAAACAGGATTTTAACCCATTCCCACGCAGTCCCTCCTTTTTACGCCCATAGAGAAAATAGTTCTAGATAACCATGTGGGAAAATGGAGAATTTGCTCGGTACAAGCCGTTTCTGCATTTTCTACATTTTTTCTACCCCTAAAGACAAATATTTTTTTTAAAAAAATAAGCAATTTGACATTGTCGTCTGCAACCTCTTTCAATTTGGACCGGTCTGAAATTTCAGTGTGTGGGAAGAGTTGATATTAACCTTCAGTAACAATTATTTTAGGTCACCTCGATTATGGAGAAGATTTACGTGCAGAGGGTCATTTTGTTTGATTACCATGGGTTGATTGCCTTTTCTGTTTTTTGCACATGGGTATAGATATAAAAAACGATTATAAATGACATTTTTTCTATAAACTAAACATTTTTATTTCAATCATTTATCTTTTTATTTCAATATAATATTAGACAAACCATTTGGTGTAGAAAAAGAATAAAAAAGGCTATTCCGAGGTAATTAAAGTGACTTTTATTGTTTGGAAAGTTTACAGTGTGTAAGAGCTCATTTTGTTTCAAAATTTGATCGAACTTTTTATTTTACGAATTCCGTTGTCTTTTCGATACGAAAATATAATATTAATAATCAAATGTTTATAAGTGTACCGTGGATTTTACGAACTGGTATAAGCTAGTATAAATAAAAAAGGTATACAATCGACCAATCGTGATCGACAATCAAAGAAACAGTCGACCAATTAAATCATTCATCCAGACTGGGAGTGAATTTTGAACTCCAACTTTTGCCGACATTTTTGATAAGCATTTTGTTGGTTTGGTGATTTAAACGCTTATTCAAGATTATTGCAGGCAAGGATACCGTACGGTATGAGGAGGGTTATGTTGTCAATTTTGATTATCACACTTTATTACAGGCGACGTAGACATTCCGTTCTCTTTTTACAAAAACGTTGAAGAAGTTTTGAAAAAAAAAATACAATACCATGCGGACGGCGTAGCCATTTCAAGTGCAGGAGCCTCAGGGTTTTTTTTATGTAAAACTCACTCTTTTCTTTTTTTTTTTTTTTTTGAGTGATTGTTAACAAGAATCCTTGGTCGGACCTTTCCTATGCTTTTTTAAGCGCAGGTCATCGGGGATATTGTCACGGTGCGCCCATCAACCTCATTCTTCTTACCAGAAACTGCTCAACCAATTTAACCAAATCTCCCCCGACTCCTTCTTGGGTTCATTGCAGAATTCCCAGGGATCTTGCTTCACGAATTCTGTTTGGCGTAATATTTAATCAAGAGGACTATGATGGTCCTATTTCGCTCCCCTGAGTGTGATGACTCAAGGCTTTATCAACAAAATATCAAAGCCCTACACCTAATTATTTTGGATAAGATTTTTTTTCAAGATTTTCCATTTAATCCTAGGTTTATTGAAAATCCTACCATATAGATCTAATTTTCAGAGTACTGTAATTCTTCGAATTATTTTGGTAGAGGGTCAATAGATAATGATTTACGCATAATATCAAAGCTCTAAGCCTAGTAGTTTAGAAGGAGAAGAATTTTAAAGATATCCTTCGTTATTCCTCTCTAAAATCTTAGATTGAACAGAAAATGGCTTATTTTCAGAATACGGTAATTCTACCAAGAATTTTGGTAAAGAGTCAATAGGTTAAATATGTCGTGCCCATTCTTGAGAATGCCCATTCTTAAGAATGGGCAAATGGTAAAATCAAGGCTTTGCCCATTCTTAAGAAAGGGCAAAACATCGATTTCAATACGAAAACAGGCCTATTCGTTGGTAAAACTGTAAGAAATATTGATTTTGGAAAATTTACTTTGTATGTGAAACGTAATATATACCATAATAAAACGTTATTATAAAAAAAAAACAATCAAAAAACACTCCGATACGGCTTCACTACAGTCGTTCGATATAACTTCCGGTGAACCAATAATCTTTTTAAAGGGTCGTCCCATGGCAAAATAAAATATCATGATCATATTGTTTTTGTAAGATCAATAAGATCTAATATTACGTAATCTTATTCTGAAAGCTACATCAATCTTCCATGTTAGAAAACACGAAGACGGAACGCAGTCAATCCTTAAGAAATGACGATGTCACTATGACTGTTTCTACCGTATTCTGTCAGAGTGTAAACCCGTCTTTTGATTAAAAATCAGGCATATATGACATTATTGTGTGAGGTAATTCAACGAATTGTAACCGTGACAATTACAGGTTTTACGCCTCAGTAAAAACGGTAGGACCTTGATAGTCGTGTCCGGTGATCTTGCGCGTCCGGTGATCTTGCGCACTATGGAAGTTACCTTAGATGCGCAAGATCACCGGACAGCATCGTAAAGGAAAAAACCTTTTAACCCAATCCCACACAATAGCGCTTTTTGACACCACCAAAAACAACAACAACAACCAAAAAAAAAATTGGTAAACATTGTGTTAAGTAAAGAAATTGCTTGTAACAAGCAATTTCTTAATTTTCCACAATGTTTTATAACCAGGACTATGAAATATCTAAAATTTCATTGAGTTTAAATTATCATCTGCAACTTCTTTCAATTTTTGGACCATTGTAAAATTTTCTTGTGTGGGAATGTGTTTACCAATTACCAGACAAATGTTAGATAATGTTAAACCTGAAAGAATTCAGCTGCAGAAAATTTTGCAAAGTCTATTCAAATTGGAAATAAGCACCAAATAAGGTAGGAAATATTTGGCAAGAAGGCGAAATTGCTTGTTACAAGCCATTTGCTCCTTTTGCTTCAAATTTTCCTTTATCATATTTCTTCAGGGCGGTGTGGTAATCGGTTACAAACAAGAGTAACAATGTAATGCTAAATCATTCCATCTCATGTCATCTATTCTACTAAAGTAACCATGCCTTTATAAAGGGGCCATTTTGGTGACTACACAAACATTGAAGCATGTTTCATAAGTACAATAGGCAAAAAGGGTGATAAGATGAGTAGTTACAATTACATTGCCTCTAAGACAACACAATACTTCATATATATCTAACCATGGATTCCTAGTATTTCTCACAAGCACACAACAACTACATCCTTTCCGAGCCTCCACAAATGTTGGAAAGCACATTTGCTGCAAACCCAGAACTGAACATGGAACACCCTAGCTGATAAGGAGTCTGACATGCTACCGAAAGCAATATTGCGGCGGCCACAGAATTCAATATAAACTGAATTATCTTTGCCATATCTGGCAAATAAATCTGGGCAATGAATTCTTTTAAATATTTCTACAGAAGCATTTAAAATTTTTCACTTTTTTACAATAGTCAAGTTAAGGTATGTAAAATTCATTCAAATGAAAAGGTATTTACAAAATCTTCAAAATATCCATTATATGCCATGGACATAAATGCCATGTTTTTCAACTGACCAAGGTTATAATGAAGGTATCTGACAAAGACTGAGGGTCATTCCTGTGAAATTTGGTTAAAAATCCCCATCCACAGGATTCTGTGAAGATTTTATAGTTTTCAGAATATATTTCATATATGGAAATTAGCCCCCCACCAGGAAAAAGCCATGCTTTTCATACAATCAAATTCATTGAAGAAATCTGTTAAAGGGTCTCCAAAGGATAATTCCTGTGAAATTTGGTTGAAATAAGTCGACTTGTATCTGAGAAATAAAAGTTTTCACTGTCTACCATTTTTGGTAATAAGACCCGCCCATTTAACCCATGCACATTTTTAAACCGATCAGTATTATCTTAAATAATCTGATGAAAGTCATCAAAGGCTCATCCCTGTGAAATAAGAATGAAATCAATCAACTGGTTTGTGAGAAAAAGTTTCTTCAAAGTTTTCACCATATTTGGAAATTAGCCCTGCCCATTAACCCTTGACCATCTGACAAAGTTTTAGACCAGTGCAAATTGAAAAGAGTTGCAGCCAACAAATTGAATCCTGTGAATTTTCTAATTTTTCAATTTTTTTGAAAACATTGTGGAAATTGAAGAAATAGCTTGGTTCAAGCAAATTGCTTCATTTTACACAATGTTTTCTCAATTGTCTTTCTTGAGGGGTGACAGAGAGTGTCATTGTGTTGGAATGGGTCAAAGACATGATTTTCATCTGATCAAATTTGTTTGAAGGAATCTGATTCAGGGTCACACAAGGATCCATCCTGCAAAATTTGGTTGAGATCTATCCACTGGTTTTTGAGTGTTTTTTTTTAAAACTTTCAACATATAATTTACCACCCATTCTCATGTTCTCCATCTGATCGCAATTCTTTGAAGGAATCTGATAAAATGTCATCCAAGGATCATTTCTGTGAATTTGGTTGAATTCAGTTCAGTACTCTGGTGAGAGGATTTTTACAGTAAAACTTACGGACAGAGAGATTACTGGATGCACAACAGACACCAAGCCTTGTCAATAACCCCATGGCTTTTAGCCAGTTGAGCTGAATATTATGATCTATAGTGCAGTACCAATGAATTAGTCACTAAAGCCCCTTTTCCAGCGACAATGGATGGAATGTTACCATGTTCCATAGGCATCAAACATACAATTTCAGCAGGCTTGAGCCAAAAGAGTGATATGTTGAGTGGAACAAGGAAGTTAGCTTTTCCCCTGGTATAGGCAGAATGGAACCATGATAATTTAACACATGAAACTAACTGGAAATAAATCGTGTAAAATGAAGAAATTGCTTGTTACAAGCAATTTCTTCATTTTACACAATGTTTCCTACCCAGAGAGATTAAAAATCTAAAATTTCATAAACTTTAAATTGTTGTCTACAACTCCTTTCAATATTGACCAGTCTTAAATTTTGCCATCTGGTAATGGGTAATGGAGATCATCCCCATGACAATACAAACATTTTCAGCATGTTTTAGAAAGATTTATCCCAAACTGCAAGGGTAGAGCTGTAGCTATATTGGATGGAATGTCAACATAAAAAATCTAAATCATTAACAGTACAATAAAAAAATCCAGCATATTCGAGTAGGGTTGCACCAAAATTGATCCTGAATCCAAAGGTCATGAGTTTGAACCACAGAAAAGCTATATTCATTATCAACATGTGTCATTGCATGTGTGATTAATTTGTCTCTCATCAATGGCCAAATGATAAGTACTCTTTATTGACATTATATGGTAGCTCCTTGAATGTTGATGTTCTGGTATGGAAAACAATAGGAAGCCATGGTTAGGTGCATTAGTTGCCCTGATATAACTGAGATACAGTTGAAAATAGCAAACAAATAAAAAAGAAAGATAGTAATTAAATAGTTGGCAAGTGAATATAAAATAAGCTATGTTTACAGGTTAAAATGTAAATGTATCAAAACCATGGAATACAAATTCGTATTCAACCCATTACCAGATGCCAACATTTAAGACTGGCCCAAATTGAAACGAGTTGCAGACAAAAAATTAAAATCTGAGAAATTTTAGATTTCTTTTAAAATTTCTGGGTAGAAAATATAATGAAAAAAATGAAGAAATTGCTTGCAACAAGCAAGTTCTTCATTTTTTACAATGTTTCACCAATTGTTTTTCTTGAGGGGCATCCAAAAGTGTTATTGTGTAGGAATAGGTTAAATGAAAAAAAAAGCAGAAATAAGCCAAGAAGTTTTCCTCATAGCTAGCCTGTTGGGTTGGACAATCAACCAAGGGTTTTGCATGTCTCAGTAGTGGCAGGCTATAAATCTGAGAGAATTTGAGGGTTGCAGGTTCGAATCTCTACGACTGCACTGCTTGTCACATAAGTATCTATGTTTTGGGGCAAGATATTCAAAGACTAGGCCTACATTTACTGATACGGAGGAAGCTCTTGAATACTCTAATAATTCTTTCCTGTTTTTTCAAAAGTTCTCACAATGTTCTCTAAGTTTAAAATTACAATGCCTTAAAACCAGAGATTGTACAGGAAAGGGATAGGTGGACTAAGTGATGATATAACTGGAGATCTTTAAAGTGTGACATTAATTACCATACAAACAAACAACTGACTTCAATATAGCTGTTCTCTTCAAAGTAGTTAACCCATTCCCACTCAATCCCTCCTTTTTACACCCCTCAACGAAAAGGCTTTGGAAAACATTGTGGAAAATGAAGAAATTGCTTGGATCAAACAATTTCTTCATTATCCACAATGTTTTCTATACAAAAAGACGAAAAAATTTAAAATTCCATCAACTTGAAATTGTCGTCTGCAGCTCCTTTCAATTTGGACCAGTCTAAAATTCCACTGTGTGGGAATGGGTTAAATGAGTTAACTTCTAATCCATGACATACAAGTGAAAATAAAGGTACATGTAATATTAACATTGAAATGGCAAAAATCACTATTACAACAAGAAGCTTTCAATGATATACTAAATCAATTGGTATGTTATTGCTATCTCACCTGTTCCATGTCAGGATTTTACCCTGCTGTGATTTATAGGTTGTGGAAAGAGAAGAAATTGCTTGTAACAAGCAATTTCTTCTTTATCCACAATATTTTCTACTACATAGAATGATTTCATTTCAAAGTGCATCCAACCATATTGTTGTCTGCATTATGTAGATGCATAATTAACCCAATATCAGACGACAAAATTTTAGATTGGCCCAAAGTGAAAGGGGTTGCAGACAACATTTTAAAGTTCACAAAATTTTAGATTTTTCAACTAACTGGGTAGAAAACATTGTGCAAAATGAAGAAATCTTCATTTCATACCATGTTTTCCCAACTGTCTCTCTTGAGCGTCAGAAGGTGTCATTGTGTGGTAATGGGTTAAACCAATTGAATGTTACTGATATACTGTTCTAACCAGCATAATATCCCAATACAACTCATAGGCAAAAACAAATGAAAGATAACAAAATTTAAATCTGTTTTACAGAGCGATGATTTTAGATTCCCCCCATCAAATCAAAGCTCAAGGCCTTATGGTTTGGCAGAAGATTTCTTTCTTTATTCCATTGCAAAGTCAGGGATTTTATGAGATTGGACTAGCCAATAAAAAAATCATTTCAGATTAACCTAAGGAATCAGAAAAAAAGGTGACCCAAGGATAATCCCTGTGAAATTTGTTTTAAATCCATGAAATATTTTCTGTGGAAAATTTATAACAAACTGTTTTATTGGGTCATGACAGAGTCAACGCAATGACAAATCCCCTTCAGCCAGAGTTAGAATTGGCCCAAAAGCAAACTACTAAAATAATTTTTTTTGTATTGAAACACTTATTTTGTATTTTATTATTGCAAGAATTAGTAGGTAAGGTTGATGTTAGGCTAGTAGAAGTTAGATTGTATATTGCCTGAGGGATATCAAAACTATGTAACTACAGCAAGGTATTCAAGCTGCAGTAACATACTTCAAGTAACCTATCAACAATGCATATAATTTTAATCCAGGCATCTCCATTTAATAAGCTTTATTAATCTTTTACTTCATTATTGAACAGATTTTTTTTCATAAAATTCATCAGAATTAGTATGCAATACAGTAGTACCTGTAGTTACTACAGTAATGCAATGATTCTTTTTTAGAAAATAGAGCTGTTTCAGTGCAATATTATAGTAACTCACACATTTACATAACTCATTATATAAAACCTTTTTTCAATTTCTTTTCTTAGTATTTTCTTTTAATGAAAAAAAGGAAAATATGTTCAGAATTTTTCCTTTAGTAAATTAGAAATGACAAAATGAGAATGTTTTTCCTCTCTCCTGTTTAATTTGCAAAAAACAGAGTTATTACAGTTTTGAGATATCTTAAGGGTGGAAAAACTGTAAAGGCAAACAAGATGTGTTTGTCCCGCTGTACATGAGTGTTTTTTTTTTGTTTTTTTGCATTTGATCTTGGTATGTGACCTTGACTTTATCACATGACCTTGACCTTGAAATTAGGAGATGCATATTATGGAGATGTATCTTGAATAGGCTGGTAGTAATTGGTAATGCTAAGTTTTTTTATTAAGTTTTGCAGACAGACAGACTCAATGACAGACAGACGGACAACGGTAAAACAATATGCCCCCTATCTTATGACGCAGGGTATAAAAGAATAAAATGAGCTTCAAAGCTGTTATAGATACTTAGTCCCCTTTTTACTTGATATTTGATTGAAAATAATTATTTTGTTAGCATTATGATTCTTTCTACCAATTTGACTAATTAACCCATGACCAGACAATTTCACGTTTTGGCAACCTGAGGAAATATGATCACAGAAAACTTTGAGGGGAAAGGAGACTTGTAACAAGTAATGTCTCCTTTTCCCCAGATGTTTACTTTTTTATTTGGCAGTTACTTTCCAATCTTAGTCCGATTTGAAATGTCAACTGTAAGTTTTTCAATTAGAACCAGTCTAGAATTTGTTGTGTGATAATGGGTTTGAGTTGCTAGGATATTTTCACCTAGCCCATTCCCACACCATTCCACTTTTTGATACCTGTCATTTAAAAAGCTTTGATAAACTTGTTATAAGCCATTTTCTTCATTATCTACAAAGGTTTTACCCAAAACCCAAAGATTATCATAATTCAAGTCATGATGAAATTGTTGTCAGCAACTTCTTTTAACTTTGATCAGTCTAACATTTTGTTAACCTGTATGAATGACCCAGTTTCTCTTGATATTGGGTGTAATATGCTCTTATATTTGATATTGGGACTTCCACATAAAAAAAGATTGGGAATTCCCCTACAGCATAAAACACAGGGACTAAGCCAAGATTTTTTACTTGTAAGCCATAACAAGGCAATTGTCATTAACACTTTCCTGTTCAATCCCTGGTTTATAGGTCCCTATGGTTTCATACTAGCAAAAATATTGTGGGAAAAGAAGAAATTGCTTGTAACGAGCAATTTCTTCTTTTCCAGAATTATTTTATACCCTATACGTTGGTTACTTTTCAAATTGCACTCTCTTTTACTTGATGTCTGCAGCTTCTTTCAAATTGAACAATTTTAAATTTCGACAAACAGGAAAGGTAAAGGCCCCTTTTTATGATATTCAATACATGGATCTTCCTTGCATGTAAGAGAATGTGAAAAACTTGTATAGCTGTAATTATAGGAAATTGTCATCAAGGTTTTTTCGTTGAATGGTGTTTAAGGCCACTTTCAACAGTATTTCTGATACATGGATATCATATGACTGGTGCACCTCACCATGGCTCCTGTCATTTCTCACACAAGCAAACCACAAGTTACATCTATTACAACCTTCCACTTTTAATACAACATACGCACATAACAGATCATATGACCAAATGTGAGAGCCTTGTCAAGATGAGCTGTCAGAGAGAATGTTGGCTGAGACGGGGTTCAAACTCACAGCCCCAGGATTGAGAGAACATTGCATGAATGAATGAGCTAAATCAGCTGAGCAAAATGATCACTAAGGCATCTTTTCATGTGATATTTAACAGAATGTCACTCTTTTCACTAGGAATACTCCTCATTACTATATAACCACTTCCAGCAAGTTTGAGAAAGATCGAGCCAAAATTAAGCACCTGTTGCATTGTAAAGAGGAAACTGGCATTAAGAAAAGTTTTCCTGTGAAATAGGACAGAATGTCATCTAAGTCCAAAGGGATCTTCCTAATGACCATTCAGAAATTTCTGTAAGTTTTGCAAAACCCACTAAAAATTGTGAAATCTAAAGTGGTATTGCTGAATTTATGCCCAACATTAAAGGATCACAAAAACTCACCATGAACATATTGTGACCAGGTGAGCTAAATGACTGATTGCTTTTGATCACCCCTTTAATGGAGATATTGATTGTTTGCATGAACAGTGATGTCAATGACATTGCATTTTATTGGGTGATATGAACTTGAAATTAAAATCTGAAAAACAATAGACTTTGTGTTGACAACATTGATAAATGAGTGATCAAGTCAACACAACAGATGTTAGCTTTTAGCAATTAACTCTGTGTGGAGAGCATATTTACTGACCATCTTTGTTGAGTCCGAAAGTATTAATTCTTATTAGATTGAAAAGAATTTGTATGTTCTTAATAGGCATATTCTTTAATATTTAACACTTACCTGTTCAATCCCTACTTTATAAGTCCTTAAGATTTTATACTTGAGAAACCATTTTGGAAAAAGAAGAAATTGCCTGTAACAAGTGATATCTTCTTTTCCTACTATAGTTTCTACTCTGTGGGTTAGTTTCCTTTCAAATTGCACTCTAATTTCATTGTTGTCTGCAACTTCTTTGAATTTTGACAAAGTAAGTCTTAAACTTTGTAAAGAGTTAAGAAAGGTTTTGTTTGAATTAGGTTTAATGCCTCTCTGAATATTCTTTGACAGTAAAGTTCAATTATTTATTGCATACCGCTAGTGCTAGGCTTCAGCCCTGAAATGTCTTGCCCAAGGACAAACCCAAATGACCAGTGGTGCAGCTGGGATTCAAAACCATAATCCTTGAATTCTTGCTGATTACATGTCTGCAGACCTTACCATTTAGCCATGCAAGACCCATTTGAAAAATTGTTCTTCTTCACCAAGGTTTGATGGTCCAAACTCATGGGTGTGGAATTCACATGCCCATTTTTCTGACATGACAGGTTTATTTTCTTGGGAAAGAGTACATTTTTCAAAGCAACTTGCTGAAGGACAAGTAAATACCAGGGCATATCTTGGAATGGTACAAAACAGATCTAAACCCATTCCCTTACAGTCACACTTTTTGATACCCCTAAAGAAAAACAATTTGAAAACATTGTGGAAAATGAAGAAATTGCTTGCAACAATCAATTTCTTCATTTTCAACAATATTTTCTAACCAGTAAGTTAAAAAAAATCTAAAATTTCATAAACTATATATTGTATTTTGTAACTCCTTTCAATTCAGACCAGTCTAAAATTTTGCCACCTGGAAATGGGTTAAGAAAACTTGTTATATATTGGGAAATTATGGTGATTCTATAGTGAAGGGTGTAAAACATTGATGTAAGTGAAGAAAATAGCATTTTCTTCATTAACAACAACTTTTTCTCAAAATCAATCTCTTCAAGTTTGTTTAGATTCTGGAAAAGTAAAATGTCTTACTTGCCCGTAGAAAAGTAGAGCCAACCTGTATTTCCACACAACTGTACAATCTATAATGATGGGTTAAAGCATGTAGTTTTAATTCCTTGTTGAAAAGATTTAAGTCCATTTCATTTGGATTGATGGTACCTAACTTCATGTCCATTGCAACAGTTATTCAGTTATTATGCAGAAACTGGTCACCTGACCATGACTTCTTGTCATTCTTCTCAATAGTGAATCCGGGACAAACGATAAAGGTCACCAAATGCTCATCTACTTAGGGAACTACTTATAATCACTTATATTTTACATTGGAGAGAGTCAAATGTCAGAAAGAGTTATAGCTTAGCTGGGGTTAGAACTCACAACTTGTGAATTTAGAAAAGAGTGTGTTACAAACTGAGCTAACTGGATTGTACAATGCATTTCAATTGGTATGTGCTCTTGAGCCTATTCCCACTAAACTCCACATTTTGATGCGTTAAATAAAGACTATTGAAAACACTGTAACACATTGCCATAACTTTTGGGGACTGCGTCCATAGCACAGTTAGTAGCATATATGCCATTCCCAGTTGCAAGGTCACGAATTCAATCCCGGCTGGGACGAAAATCCTTTCAGACATTTGCCTCCCACAATTGGGTAGATAATTGTAAACCCAAGTCTAATCAGCAGCTGGGGCACAGAAAAGATGTTGTTGTTGCACTATGAGAGAATCTAGGGGTAAGTGCTCAAGCCTCCATGATATGACTGAAATACTTTTAAAAGTGGCTTAAACTAAAAGTAAGGGAATTTTAAAAGTGGCTTAAACTAAAAGTAAGGGAAGTCAGTTCAATAAATATGTGTTGTTATTGTTTGTCTTTGGTCCAACTTCAAAATGGGATGTCATGGATTCGATCCCCAGCGGCGGCACATATTCTTTCGGACATTTGTCTCTCACCAATGGGTGGATAATCGTAAACCTAAGTGGGATAGCATTTGGAGGCCAGGTAAGGATGTAGTGGTAGTACCGGTGTGAGAAATAACAGGAATCCATTGTTAGGTGCTCCATCCCCTGCGATATGACTGAAATACTGTTACAAGTGGCGTTAAGCCCCATGCAATCAATCAATCTTTGGTCAAGTGAAGGTGTGACTTATTGAAATGCAGTTTTAATGGATCTTATTTTTTTCATGTTTTTAACATCTGAAAGTTTTTTTTTAACAAGTCAACCCGGGTCCATGATTCGACTCAGGTGGACCTACACACACATTTTATACTCTACCTCCCAGGCATTATTTGACAATTCTATAATTTCCTTAACTGTAGAGCCCAAGTCTTTATTTGGACCTGGGTGGACCCACATAGACATCATACCCTACCAACCGGGCTATGACTTAATCAAATGCTATTATAAATCCCTATATGGTGCAATAGGATAATGTCACTACATTAAAAAGTAAAAGGCAACAGTTCTAGAATTAAGCCTATAACCATTCCTTGCATAAGAGCCCTCAACACTTTCCTGTTTTTTTTGTTTTTTTTTTCAATATTTTAGATTTTTCCAAGTCCTAAGAAGTTTCAGATGACAATTAAAAGAGAGTGCAATTTAGAAAGGAATCATCCTACAAGGTAAAAATTATTGTAGAAAAAGGAGAAATGGCTTGGTACAATTTCTTCTTTTCCCTCATTGTTTTGTCAGGTATAAAATCACAGGAACGTAAAAAACTGGGATTGTACACTAAATGAAAGGGTTAAAGTATAAAACAACGAGTACAAATCTAGCGATAGAAACAATACGTCCACCCAACAAAAACGGTACGAAATAGTTCAGGTACGACCTGACGGATCATGAGTACATTGCGTTATCTATCACAAGGTGATAAATCTTGACTATTTAAAGTATTTAGAGTTCAGTTTGGATTAGAGACTTGTAATAGTTAAAAAATTAAACCTGTTTATTTATCTCGGGGTGCGAGCTGCTCCGAATGTGGTTGAGAAGTGCGACAAAATTGTGTTCTGAAGAAGTGAAAGCTCTTCGCTTTGTATATGTCAACCCGCACGGTTAAATATAACATTTATTTATTGATTGGTTAATCTATTAATTGACTGACGACTGGTTGGTCGATTCTTTAATATATTGGTCGATATTGATCGAAAAAACGCTCCCGATAACAGATACAAACCGCATTGCCCATTCTTAAGAATGGTCGCCCATTCTTAAGAATGGGCAAAATGTGTCTGCCCGTTCTTAAGAATGGGCATATTCTCAAGATTGGGCACAACAAATACACATCAAAAATCATAGCTCTAGGCCATATAGTTTGGGAGAGGAAGATTTTTAAAGATTTTCTTCTTTATTTCTATGTAAAATCAGGGATCACACAAAAAAAGGCTAATTTTTTCAGTACAGTAATTCTTTGAAGTACTTTGGTAAAGGGTAAATAGATTTTGATACATACAAAATATCAAAGGTCTAGGCATAATGGTTTGAGAGAAGACTTTTTTTAAAATATATCCTTCTTTAATTCTATGTGAAATCAGGGATCACACAGAAAAGGGCTAATTTTCAGAGCACGGTAACTCTTTGAAGATCTTTTGTAAAGGGTCTATAGAATACGTACAAAATATTAAAGCCCAAGGCCTTATGGTTTGGGAGAAGAAGATTTCCAAAGATTTCCTTCTTTATTTCTATGTAAAATCAGGGATCGCACAGAAAAGGGCTTATGTTTAAGATACGTTAATTCTTTGATGCATACAAAATATTAGTGCCCTAGGTCTTATGATTTTGGAGAGGGAGATTTTTTAAAATTTCCTGTTTTTTCTTTGTAAAATCAGGGATCGCACAGAAAAGGGCTTATTTTCAAGATACGTTAATTCTTTGAAGTATTTTGGAAGAGTGTCAATAGATGATGATTTATCATTTCTGTAAAGTTTGGTTGAAATTCCATGGTTAGTTCATGAGGAGAAGATTTTTTGTAATTGTAAACTGACGGACATACAGATGGACAGACGGCCGGACGCCGGACGATGACCGATCACAATAGCTCACCCAGAGCACTCCGTGCTCAGGTGAGCTATAAAGGAGATCTGTCAATTTTATGAGAATGGATATACAGTATGTAGAATTATAATATATATTCAGAAAATCTTCTTAACCCATTACCAGACGACACAATTTTAGACTGGTCCAAATTGAAAGGAATCGCAGACGACACTTTATTTTCCTATTGTTTTTCTTAAGAGGTGTTTTAAAGCGTCATTGTGTAGGAATCGATTAAAGCGAAAACTGTTGCCAATGGTCAGTCTTCGCTTTTCACACAGATTGACCTTGATAGATTCCTTTTCGTGAGAAGGGCTACAAGAATTTTGTGATAATTTGAGCCATATTTTAGCTGCATTCTTGACAACGAGATGGCCAAGTGGTGAAGGTGCTTTACTAGTGACCTTGAGATCACGGTTTCGGGCTTAGCCGTCATAGAGTTGTGTTTGTGGGTAATTACATGACAGTGGGCCTCAGTCTGCCTAGCTGACAACCCTGTGCTGTTTTTTCAACATTCAGACGACATTATATAGTAAGAACAATTAAAAATGTAGCCATCTTATATGATAGAATATATCGTGGAAAAAGAAGACATTGTATGTGACAAACAATTTATTCTTTTTAAACAATGTTTTCTCAAGCATAATATCACATGCACGTAAAAATCAGGGATTGTGCGTGAAAGGGTTAAGTCATTTTATCGTTAAACATCTGGGATGCAATTCTACAGAACACTCCAAATCCGCTGTTGAAAAAAATGCACGTGCAAAGCGGTGTACCAATGTTTGAAAGTCATCGAGTACTTTTGGCTCAATTCCAAAACATTTCCTTCGCTCGATTTCGACTCGAACTCGAAAAAGAAAGCCTTAAAGGACTCTCGAGAAGACCTCCAGTTAGGCCAACTCGAGTGACTGATTGGTATTCCGAGTTGTTAACCGCCCTCCACATTCTAGAGAGAGAAAAGACGTGAAAGAGTATCTCTCCATCCGTAACAGGCACTTAGCTCTCGATATTAACCATACTATAAAGTAATAAATGGCGTACCGAAGTTATTTTTCGAAATTGAGAAATTGTACGCCGCTAAAGTCAAAAAGGAAAAAAATAGAAACCAAAACAGTGTCTAAAAAGGGCAGTCTGGAACGTATTGCGACGAATTTCTTATCATACCGAAACATAACTCAAAGAACGGAGAAACAGCTGAAAAAAATGCTGGGATGATTTTAAGTGTGGAGCAAAAAATAGAGTAGGAGAGACGGAAAGCCTGCTTACAGGCAAAAATGAGGTAATATCACGACATCTACTACTAGTACAACATCTACTACTACTATCATAACTTCAACTTCAACCGATACAACTTCAACTTATACCACTGATACAACTTCTACTATTTCTAATGCAACTTCTACTAATACAACGTCTACTACTACTAATAGCCTGTCGCGATTTATCTGAAAGATTGTTGAAAGCGGCGTAAAACCCCAGTAAAAAACTACTAATACTAATATAACTAATACTGATAATACAGCATCTAGTACTAAAACAACATCTACCGCTACTCTTCTACGAATACAACTTCTACTAATTATAATACCACGTCTACTACTAATAAAACTAATATAACTAATACTAAAAATACAACATCTACTACTTAAACAACATCCATTGCTACTCTTCTACTAATACAACTTCTACTACTATTAATACAACTTCTCTACTATTAATACAACTTCTCTACCACTAATACAACGTCTACTACTAATATTAATATAACTTCTACTACTACAATATCTACAACTTATGCTAATATAACTTAAACTCCTAATAAAACTTCTGCTTCTAATAATACAATTTCTACAACTACTAATACAACTTATACTACTACTACTACAACGTCGACCATTACAACGTCTACTACAACTTATACTAAAACTTATTCGATTTCTACTACTACAACAACTTCTACTACTACTTATACAACTTCTACGACTACTTATACAAATTCTACTAATACAACGTCTACTACAACTTCTACTAATACAACGTCGACTACTACAACTTCTACCACTACTACAACTTCTTCTACTACTACCTATACAATTTCTACTTCAACTTCTACTAATACTAACACAACTTCTGCTACAACTTCTACTACTACTTATACAACTTCTACTACTTATACAACGTCTACTAATACTACAACTTCTACTATTAATAATTCAACCTCTACTATTACTACCACAACAACCTCTACTAATAATGATACAACTTCCTCTACAAATTCTACTTATACAGCGTCTAAAACGTCTAAAATATTGATTTATTTGATTGTTCGATATATTATTTTTCGCACTTATTCTACAAAGACTCCGAAAAGAAAAGAAAAACGGAAAATGTCGCAAATGTTCTAACACAAACAACTCTAGCAGACTTCGTGTTTCAATTTAGCATAGTTGTATGGTTGAATAATACACCTTGGAAATCTCGGTCAATTTTCCCATAAAGCATTTGACCTTCCACCTAGGTATTTATAGCAATGAAACCCTGCTGGATTGATTTATTATCCCCCGTCCTTTCGGCGAAGGGGATACAGTAATGGTCTCCATCCGTCATTCCGTCACTAAGCGTGTCCGAAGCTAATCTCCTAAAGTATAAATGCTATCAACTTGAAATTTCATATGTGGATAGACCTCATTGGGGAGAAATGCAGTGCACGAGAATCACAACTCTTGCTAGCATAATTTTGGAGTTATTGTCCTTTGTTGTTTTAAAGACTTAAATTTTGTCCAGAGCATATCTCTGAAAGTATAATAGCTATTATCGAACTCAATGCAGTGCACAAGAAGCCTAAATCTAACTGGCTCCAGTTTACTATCAAGCTTTTATGGCGGGGGTGGCCATGTCCGACATGGCTCTTTTATATAAAGTAATGCAGCTAATATTTCATAAAGGTATCGATCTTAAAGCCAAGAGAATAAATCGTCGGTAAGCGACAAATATCTCGTTATTAAAGTTAGATTAAAGCTGTAGGTACAAGATTTTGGTAGCCTATAAACGAAATAATGATAGATTCTAATAAAAATACAAGGAATGTAACTACTATCTTTGCAGGTACTAATACTTGCAGTAGGCCTGATGATGGTGAAAATGATCACAACTGAAATGAATATTGTATTTGGGCCGTGAGCGGCCAAAATCTCGTATATACAGCCTTGTTCGAGCTGTGTTTTCAACATTTTGGTCATCCAACTACGGTCTGATAGTTGAGTGTTTTATGTTTTCATTGACAAGAAGAACACATTAAAAAGTGATCATGATTTTCGTAACTATTATTATATTGCCCGTTTCCTCAATTTCGCGTAAGTCTCCCAGGCCTATCTATACCTTTACACACTTGAGTGGTATGAAAAGGAGGGTAGATGACCGTACTTATTCTACAAAGAGAATACCAACCTATCTTGCCGCGAGAATTATTCACAACAGGCCTATTAAACGTAATGATTCGAGCAGTTCGAGTCGAAGAAGGCTGGAGGAACGCTTTGGAATCAAGCTATTTGTCATCCGTGGTGTCCGAGAGCGACTCTTTGAATAAAATCTTTTTTGTCGAAATCGAAATAATATAGGTAAGTACAGATTACAGCAAAAAGAAACCCACACAATGTTTTTATGTCCTACGTAGAACGATGGCTACATTCGAGGGTTTTAAAAGTCACTCTTGAACTCATTCCCGTTTCCTAAAAATGAATTCTTAAGATTCTATCCATCGGGCTAAACAATGTCACTCAAACGAATGTTTTCTTAATCAAAGTACTGAAAGTACTATTAGCTAGCAAAGCGTGGTTGATTTAGAAAATCTTTCCCTTTTTGGGAAGAAAACCTTATGGACATTAAAGAAATTTCTTGTTACAAGCAATTTCTTCATTGTCTCCAACGTTTCCCATAACTTTTTTCTCGAGATGCTTAAAAGCGAAATTAAGTAATGGGTTAAAAAGCATGCTTTTGATAGAGTTCTCTACAATTTGAATAGAGTTTGCAATTTTCCTGAAATACATAAGAACTGATGGTTTCTGTGTTTTTTTTTATGGTGTAGGCATTCAATGGATTTGGTGGTTAATCCTCCAGTGGTAGTTTTCACTTGTTGAACACTGAGACGACCTCATAATTTTGACTGTTAGCTTAAGATGTCAAAGCTGACGCTTAGCTAGCTAAAATTTTCCCGAAGAATCTTGATGTAAAGGAAGTACATCCTATCTCGGGATGGGTCTACAAGTCGATTTTTTTTTTTTTGTTCAATTATAACTATAACATCGAAGTTGTATAAAAGAACCACTTCTTGGATTTAGATACTTTTTACTTATATAACTGTCTTATGCATTTCATGCCTTTCCTAATTCCAAAAAAATCACACTTTCGACACCCCCCCAATAAAAAGCTTAAGAAAACATTGTGGGAAATGACGAAATTACTTTCTATTAGCAATTTTCTTCATTATACACAATGTTGTCCATAAAAAAGGTTGTCTGTAGCATTTAGAATTTGTACCAGTCTAAAATTTTGTTACCTGGGGATGGGTTGAATATGTCACTCTGTCACTACAGAGAAAGAGATTAGTCTAATGCATGGATCATCATTATATCTGCCTGGTTGGGAGTTGATGGCTATCTGGTACCGCCCATTGACCTCCGAAAGGAAGTTCTATTTCGATATAAAACGGGGTTATTTTGAAAAAATACAGGAAGTAACATATAAAAAAGCAAACGGTTGGTTTGAGACCTAAACGTCGTCAATACAGCTTGAATAAATTGTATTTACGATGCTTAACCCATTCCAACTCAAGCCCTCCTTTTTACGCCCCACAAGAAAAAAGCCTTGTTACAAGCAATTTCTTCATTATCCACAATGTTTTCTATCCCAAAAGATGAAAAAAATTAAAATTCCATCAGCTTGAAATTGTCGTCTGCAGCTTCTTTCAATTTGGACCAGTCTAAAATTTTCTTGTGTTGGAATGGGTTAAGTCGCCAAAATCAAACAAAAATGATTCACACAAATGTCGACCAATGTCGGAATTCTAAGTTAACTAAATGAATGCTTTAATTGGTCAACCTATTGTTTGATTGCCAGTCGGGACCAGTCAATTAAAACCAAATTCTACAAACGATAACTTTTCACAAGCAATTTTATAATCCGGTTATAGTTATTCACGGGTTTGGCTCCCTAACAGATCTACCGAAGGGTAAGTACAACGCTGTCGTCAGTGCCTATATAGATATATGCCCTTACGACAGAGTGCACTAGCCCCTCAATACAAGGATTGACCCATTCTGTGAACCTTTGGGGTAAACAGGAAGCAAAAAGGGGGTAAACAGGAAGCATTGTGTGGGAATAGTTTAAGAGTGATCAAAGGTAATACATGTAAATGGTTCTATTTGCAAACGATTGCTCCGATAATAAAGACCTATTGGATTATTATTATAGTCGTTCTTGTTGAATGCATGTTGTATGCTCATGGAATAGCCCTATGACTTGATTTTTAAGCCAATAAAGGAATTCGAATTTTACTATTTTGACGGAGCCATGAGAATCGATATTGGATTTTCGGTGATTCCTAAATCGGCTGATCTTTTACGAATCCATTTTCGTATGAATTACATTATAGATAAGGTGCGAATGTAATTCTCTATAAAGAACTTTAAATTTACATTTTAGTCTAAAGCAAATCTCAAGTTTTGTCTCGTTTTGTCTGAATCACTTATGTTAAGAGGTCATAGCAGATCGATTTGCTAACATTCATTCCAACAATTCTAGTACAATACTATAATAGCGAAATTTGATTTAGTTTCGTATATCAAAATCACTGCATCCTCGTTGGCTCATTAATTCATTTGATACAGCAATGAAAAATGAGTAAGGAAAGATTTCTTTTTATATACATGGCTACAAAGAAGGTCAAACAATTACTGTATCAAATTGGCACATGCTTGTTGTGTGCATATGTTTTATTTGTTTGTTTTGTATTTGCTTGATGATTTTTAAAATACGTGTATAGGAACTTTAGGGAATATTTTTGTTTTTATTAGGGAATGAAGCTAAAATTTCTAATCATACTGTATGAAGCCACGAAGCTTCATTTCTTAAATAAGTAGATTTCATTAAAAATCACGCAAGAATTTCTAAATAGATCCATTTGCTCTATCATAACAATGGTAGTTTCTCACCATGCTAAAATAAATCGATCTAATTCTTAATATGAAAATAATTATTATGTATAAAAATGTTACATTGTTTGACAATAGACGAAGAAAACCGCAACGATTTCAAATCATTTGATATAACCAAATACGAGAATTCACATCGTTACAGAATTACGTATAATTTTTTTTAAAATTTTCAATGTTTTGTGTTTGTGTGTGTATTTTCTATCTAAAAAATCTGCCCCCACTCGGTTGTCATCCCAATTAAAGATATTAACTAATAAAACGGTAAGAAAAAATATCATGGTTGTGACATTTCCAACGAATATACAAATGTTCCAAGTACATTATATACCCTATAGATAGATACCGACCTACAGCTTCGTTTTGCGATCATCAAATATCGAAAATATCCTGAGTAGTTGTCAAGGCTGCACAGTAACTTCACGAACAGGTGAAAAGGTTAGAAATATCATGTAAGGACTCAATTGACCAATCGCTGGGCCCGCCTACTGACTCCCTAGACCCCGCCCATTAACTCTGACAAAAAATCCGCTTCGATTTTTAACGGCGTTATTTTGAAAAAATTATGGCAAGTAGCATGTAACTAAAAAGTAAAATGGTTGGTTGGTGAGCTTCATGACGTAACTACAGCTTTAACAAACTGTAGTTGGGACGTTTTAGTCCAACGCAATAGGTGTACAAATATGGCGACCAATGTCGGAGTTGAAAGCTCAGGTCCGGGCTGAATAAACGATTTGATTGATCGGGTGATTCCGTGACGGACAGTCGAGATTGGTCAATTACTACCCTAAAACTTTGCGTTATGCCATCTAGTAGTACCATAACAGTTCATGTGAATTACTTTCGGACAGACGGACGGACGGACGCACGTGCAATGGAGACAATGCTGTGATATACGAGATAACCCCACTTTTCATTTGATGACGAGGTTAAATTTGGTCCCTTGAAAAATATCGATGTGCTTATTAAAATCTTTAATGTTTGAATTTGCTAGACCATTTTTGTAGAAAATCAAGCGGGACGTGCAAATCTTCTACTCCTCTCTTTGCACTGTATATCCTCATGAACGTTTCATTTCTATAAAGAATTGTTATATCTCTGTGTGAGGCAATGTTTAATCCTGATATCTTTGGATTCTTTTTATTTTTCAATTTCAGGCTTTTTTCCACCACTTCTGTTAAATTTTTCTTTGTTATTCCACCCGTATGATAATGAAAACCGGCAGGTACTGAGGTAACATTAGTAACGTAGATAACTTGAGCTTCACGTTCGGCGTTAGATTTAGCCTTAATAACGCTCACCACAATAACGGCAACGAATAACATAGTCAAAATAATCCCAACGATGAAGATGATAACTGTTAGTTTTAGATAGTAGTTGGCGTCCGTACGTAGTCCTTGACGCCACTTACGTCGATACCAACGTCCAACGTACCACAATAAAGGTGTACAAAGAGGGTTAAATATAGTGCTTCCAGCAATCATTAATTTAATCTGGATTTCTGCATGAGCTGGGGTTTCATCTCTGAAAAACGAAAGCATAGTGGCGATTTATTTTTGTTGAAGCAATTAAACCTGTATCAGACAGCAACAACACGGTCTTTACCAAATTGTCTCTCTTAACCATTTCCCGTACAATTCGGTTTTACGTTCCTATATATTGTACTTAAGAAAACATTTTAGAAAAGAAGTAATTGATTATAACAAACAATTTCTTCTTTTATCACAATATTTTCTACCGTATAGGATGGCTATTTTTTTTCAATTTTTTTATTACTTTATTATCTCGTTTGCTACCCATTTGAATTATGGCAAGTCTAAATTTTGAAAAACACTAAATGGTTAATAAGGTGGCTGTATTGACAAGGTTCTTTGCGGACAAAATTACCAATCTGATACATTTACAGTCACTATAAGTCAACAAATTATCGTAATTTATTCAATGAATTAACAGTCTGGTATTATGCTCTCATTCTGTAACCCAAAAGTACATGCTAGCGGCTAGGCCAAGAAAATGGAGCACTTTTGCAGGTTAAACATAGAGTGCATTTCGACAGGGATGGATAAAAGTGGCTCACCTAAAAAGGCGAAATTCTTATAAAGGTAGCCGAGAAAGTGGGTTTTTGTTGAATTTGAAAGGCACTTCGATAACACATGTGAAGAAATTTGTAATAATTTGTTTGCTTGAATGGGGTTTTACGCCGCTTTTAACAACTTTCCAGTCATATCGCAACGGCTGGAGCACCTAACAATGGATTCCTCCTGTACCACCATTACAACCTTTCCTAGCCCCCAACTGCTATTCCACTTAAGTTTACGATTATCCACCCGTTGGTGAGAGACAAATGTGGGAAAGAAAAGTTGACGCCACCGTAATATGTCATAAATGAATGCATATAGTTCACATGAGTTTAGCAGAAGAAAGTAGATGAACCTACATATAAAGAGGGTGATGATAAAGTGAACGATAAAAAGATAATTATTACTTAATACACTTTTCTTTTATATGATTTTCTAAAAAAAATGTTCTTGAGATGAAACTTTTTTTTACTGATGCGCCCACTTCTTAACGGCTTTGGCTATTTGATATGCGATTTGATAATGGTCGCTCAATGAAAGTGGCCTTAGAGATGAAGGGTCAAGTAAGAATGACTGTATTTTGAGAGCATTTTTGTCTTCGGTACAACTGTATGCATACTAACATTTAAAGGTAGGTATCGATGTTTCTGAATCCCCGATAAGAAAAAAATGACATATGCCTAAAAATACGCTCGCTTTACACTTAAATTTGAGTCAGATATTGCCTTCGGGCAATCTGGCAGGCTTAGATTTGCTTTTTTGGTTATATAGGAAAGGTTCATCGGAATTCCTGGCTAATTTTAGATGTCATGGCTGATGGCGTAACGAAGACGTTGGTACGAGCAAATTTAAACTGCAAGCTTCTAATGGTTATACGCACCGCGTGAATTACCTTATACTATTTGCAACTGGCTTTGCGATATCTAAAAATCAATTAACATCCTACGTGGGCTGGTTTATTCTGATAAACTACCTCTGATTTTTGCAAAACTAATTTTGTATTGAAATAGTATGTGACATGGAATAGGAATTATCAAAATCTGTGACATGAAAAAATATCGATAACTTCCTTTGAATGACTTAAATCGCTGCAGTTTGAGTCTAAGTGCAAATAAACTAATTGTAAAATTAGACGGTTAGCCATGTTAGGGAAGATTAACGATCTTGGCGATTCGCTTCGTACACAATGTACTTTATTGACCCGTTACCACACAACGCAATTTTAGACCGTTCCAAACTGGTAGAAGTTTCAGGCGACAATCTTAATTTTATGAAATTTATAAAATATTTGTCTTTTAGGGTAAAAGACACTGTGGACAATGAAGAAATTGCTTGTTACAAGCAATGTTTTCATTGTCCACAATGTTTTTAAACCTTGTTTCGTGAGGGGCTTCAAAAAGCGTAATTGTGACGAAATGGGTTTAAGGAAAGTGCAAATGAATACGTAGTGAGATCCACGTAATATAACACTATTAGATTACTTACTGAGGATTTCGTGTATTTGAGCTGGGTTTTGTGTTGGGTGGACTTTCTTCACCCTCCATCACCTCCCCTTATCTGAAAGTAGATGAAAAAATACACGAGAGTTCTTCATTGAGTTACGAATCTTCATGTAAAATTTTGGAGAATATGCGCATGAACATATTGCACAATGTCAAATGATCAAAAGCTTGCCCTGTCAACTTACTGTTCCTGGGGTGAAGCTTTTCAAAAGTTGTTAAAAGAATTTAATTCCGTGGAAAATTCTTGTAACCTCATCATATGAAAATGGGAAATTTTAGTAAATCTTGGGGTTTTTTGGGTTTTTTTTCATAGTCTACAAGGCCAAAGGCATTTATGTTTTATATAGAGCTAAATCATGTGGTTCTCTACCAAGTTTTAAATATTTAATCTTGGGGGTCAAAAACGGCCCCTCCCCTGAGGTCCAAAGTTTGGTCCAAAGTTTGGAAAAATGCTTAACTAAATCAATTTCAAAAGACTTCTCCTCTTAAACTATAAGGTCTAGGATATTCATATTTGTCATGCAGCATAACTAGATGGTTTTGTACTATATCACCTAAAGTTGTCCTTCTAGGGTTCTAAACAGCCTTGCACTAGGGGTCCAAAACTTGGGAAAAAGCAAAATTTGAGTATGTTTGAAAAAATCTTCATTTTAAGTTGGAGGGCATCTATATTTTGAATGTAGCATAGCCTGGCTGTTATCTATCAAATTTTATAAAATTATGCCTGTAGGTTAAAAAACACCCTTTCCCTGGGTGTCCAAAGTTCGTAAAAATGCTCAATTATACCATGTTCAACAGTCTTTTCCTCCCAATCTAAAAGTCTAAGGCATTCATATTTGGTATATAGCACAACCAGGTGGTTCTCTACAATGCCTGCTAAAATCTTAACCCTGGGATAAAACATGGCACTGTCTCAGAGGTCCAAAATTTTGGAAAACATCCAATCAGATCAACTGCATAAGTCTTCTCCTCCTTAACTATAAGGTGAAGGGCATTCATATTTGGTATGTAGCAGGACTAAATAATTCCGTACTATGTTACAGGAAAATATGCTCTTAGGATAAAAAAAAACGTCTCTGCTCCTGGGGTCGAAAATTGCGTAAATCGCATTGAAAGAATTCTTCTTCTTAAATATATGTCCTAGAGCACTTCCATTAAAACATAAGATGACATTATTGTTATCTACCATGCGTATATCCTTTGTACAAACATGGCCCTTCCCAAGGCATCCAAAGTTATGAAAAACGCTCAATAAGAGCATGTTCAAATATCTTCCTCTCCTAATGTATAAGTTGTAATGCATTTATCTTTAATTTATAGTGCACCCCGATTGTTCTCTACTGAGGTTGCTAAAATTACACCCATTGAAGTTGCAGACAGTAATTAGAGTTTGAGTGAAATCTAAATACAAAGAATTTCAGGGTAGACAAAAAAGTACTGTAATTTGCAGATTCCTCAGGTGAGTGATTTAGGACCATCATGGTCCTCTTGTTTATGATTGAGCTAGTAAATCGGAAGATAACCACAACGCTTTTAAAAGGAACAAATGATGACTTCAATTTAATAACGCGTTGTTAAAGTACATATAATAGCCCCCCCTCCCCCCTGAGAGAATCCCCCTCCCCCTTTAGAGAATTTTCTAAGAGTCAAAACAGAGCTTCGTATGCTTAACCTATTGTCATTCAATGACGCTTTTAAAACATAGTGGAAAATGAAGAAATTGCTTGTTACAATTCTCAAAAGCGATATCACTGCTTGCATACATACGACGCCTTTAAATCGGGCGTATTAACTCATTCCCACACAGTGACGCTTTCTGAACCCCCCCTCCCCCTAAGAAAAACAATAGGGAAAAACAAGCAGTTTCTTCATTTTACACCATGTTTTCATTCCAGAGAATTGAAAAATCTAAGATTTCATAAACTTTAATTTGTCGTCTGTAACTCTTTTCAATTAGGACCATCTAAAATTTTCCGCCTGGTAATGGGTTGATTAATACTCGAAGTCGTGTTATCCGATCCGATCTACTTTTCATGCGACAGAAGGTTGTATTCATTGCCTTGAATTTTGTCACATTAAATTCTGCCTGGTTCGGTTACTTTAGCCTCAGATTGCTAACGCAATCTTAGGCCAAAAGCACAATATTATCTTGTAGAATTACATGGAAACCGGACGCAAGACACCCTAAAAATTCCCGATTGCAAACTCTTTCAATCGGACCTCTACAAAAGTTTGTCGTACTAATAGGGCGTCCTGTTTAGATTGCCCCGGAAGCAGTACTATGTGCTCTGGCTACCTATATAAGTCTATATGAAGTATTCGCTGCCAATAAACTTCTCGTCCTGTCAGAACAGTGGGTTTTGTCGTTTCTTGATAAAGGTGTCGCCATGCTGATTGTGTTGTATCATATTTCATGCGTTTTCCGGTGTGTTCATTACGCAAAGATATGGTTTGAGACAACGTTATGAAATCTTCTTTGATTTCAAATTTAGGCTTCATGGCTTTTCCTTATTTTTTACTTTTTTTTCCTTGATATTTCTTTCAAGTTGTAATATATTACCTGTCAACTTTTTTTTTACGAAACCAATCCCACATTTTGCGTTTACAAGACCAACAATTTGGGTCTTGAATGAGTTCGTTTTTTATCATTGAGACTAATTGAGCAATCGTATTTGTCAATCAAATATCCAGTATACCAATGAAATAATTCATTGAGACACAAAATGAGTTTAAATCTCCGACATAGGTCGCCATTTTGTTAACCTTTTTTGTTGCTTTGGCGATTAGAATGTCGTAACTAATACTTATTCAAGTTGGAGTTGCGACATTTAGTTCGCCGACCAGTAATACTACTTTCTGGACATATTTTTTTTTCAAAATAACGACGTTTATAATTAAAGCCGAACTCGCTGTCGGAGTCAATGGGCGGGGCTAACGAAGTAAGTGGGTGGGGCGAGCAATTGGTCAATTGGCTGATCTCAGATTTCATTTAAAGAATTAGTCATTCAATTAATTTATTTAGACCGAAAGTGACATTTAATTTTAAACATTGAATATGTCGGCATTTTGTTGGTTTTGATGACCTTTGGCGACTTAACCGCAGTCACTTTAGCTAATTCAAGCTATAGTTACGATTTTTAATTCGCCAAACAGTCATTTGTCCTTTTGCTTCATTTTACTAGTCATAAAATTTGCAGATTAAAACCGTTTGGAGTCGCAGTAGTCGGCCTAGCTAGCTGAGTCAGTGGGCGTGACCAGTGGATTCAGTGGGCGGGGCCAGCGATCCGTCTAGTATTGAAAGGCAATCAGTCCTTCGACTAGAACCCAATTCTATATTTCTAGAATGTGAAGGCTGGGCTTTCTTTTAGTCGCCCTTCCCCCGTCTTTACTGGCTTCGTCTTCGGAATCAGGTAAGCAACCTTCTACCCCGATATAAGACGACAAAATGATTTGGCAAAATTGAAAGAAGTTTCAGATGGCATTTCAAAGTGCACTAGAATTGAAAATAAGCGCCGAATAGAATACAATATGAGAAAAAGAGAAATTATTTGTTACAAATACTTCTCACAAAGATTTCCATAAAAGTATTTTCTCACTTCAAAATGTAAAAAAAGCAGAATTGTCCGGTAATGGGTTTACAGGTGATAGGTTTGAAATATCGTGCATTTTTTACGTGAACACGAGAAAAGCTCGGGTCTTTCCGATTGCCAGCACGATTCTTAGACATTTCAAGGAAGCATATTGAACTAAGTATTTTTTTCTCGTGTAAAAGGACACTTCGGCCAAATTGTATTACGCAGGAGTCTCTAGAAAGATACGGCGTCCAAGGAAGATCAGCTAACTTGATATGCAATTTCAGGGACATTTAATATATACACAATAAAGCAAACATTTTTTTGGTATAAAATGAAACAAAGCACCAACCATCAAAAGAGCCAGGGAGCTTCAATATTTAGAGTCTGAGATAGGGTTTAAATATATATACGAATAGTTGAATTAACCCATTACCACACAATCCTTCCTTTTAACCCTCCTCAATAAAAAGACTTTTAGAAAGCATTATGAAAAAGAAGACATTGTTTGTTACAAGCAATTTCTTCATTATCCACTATTTTTTCTACCCCAAAGAGAGAAAGGTGTTAAAAACTTAACCAACTTTAAATTGTCGTCTGCAACTTCTTTCAAATTGGGCCAGTCTAAAACATTCTTATTCGGGAATAGGTTAATTATTACACGAAAGTATAAGTTTGGCCAGAGAGCGCAGTTTGATTAAAAAAAACACACCTTTTTTGTGAGTATAGAGTGATACTTCCTAGACCGACCGTATCTGATCCTTTAATGTACGTATCTTTTGACCTATTACCAAAAGACATAATTTTTACAGTGGTCGAAATTGATAGAAGTTGCTGACAGCAATTTAAAAATTAGGAAATATAAAAAATCTTTGTATTTTGGGGTAGAAACGTTATGGAGATTGAAGAAATTTCTTATTTCAATATCTTATAATTTGAATCAAACCGATCCTTTTCATACGACCTAACAGTAATGAGAAACAGACACATCAAAGGGTCATTTTCTTAATCTATCATTTTAACGACCTCTTCGGTTGTTGTTGGATTCTTACCTGAAAACACTGGGGCCTTTTTCAACATGATTTTCATAAAGATCCCTTTCACTTCTAACAAAAACGTATCTTAACTCCAACTACTTTATCGTTATCCTGACGTTTTCACATTTTTTTCTTAGTAATTATATCCACGAAGATCAGCGACTTGAATTCAATATTCCTGCATTTTCTGTATCGCTATGATGAATACAGTATCATGAACTTACTATCAGATATTGGCATTTAATATCAAATGTGAACTTTTGAATGTAATGACATATGGCGTTTGATACAACAATAAATATATAAAAAATATATATTCCATAGTTGTGGCCATATTTTTTCCATCATTAGGTCCGTCACATGGGCGACTTTTACGCAGAATTAAGTCGGTGCTAAAACCTTCGAGAACGCCAACAATCTCGGAATTAAGAAATCAAGCCACGGGTATAAAAGACGAAAATAAAAGCAAAAAACAATGTCATAAATAACAAAAATTAGGAATAGAAATGGAAAATACTTCTACTAATAATGATGATTTTTACAAATCCACTAGTTTCCAATTAATTAGCAGACGACAGAATTTTAGACTGGTCCAAATTCATAGAATTTGCAGGTGGCATTTTCAGTTGATGCGATTTGAAAAATCGTTGTATTTTGGGGTAGAAAAGATTGTCGATAGTGAAGAAAATTTCTCTTTTTTATCATTTCTTTTTAGTTCATTTCTTGGGTATAATAAATGGGTTGGATTTAATAATGTTTAGGACTTCCTTTTATCATATTCAAACCGAAATGCGAACAAAACAAATATAAAATGATGAAAAACATGTAGATGTGATAATTTTTCACTCTTCAGCAAATGAGGTTTCTAAAAACATCTTAGCAAAAGTTAGAGACTCTAACTCAACGACTTGCCATTAACCAATTACCAATCGATACAAATTTAGACCAGTCAAAATTGAAAGAAGGTACATATGACAATTTTAAGTGATGGGATTTCAAAATGTGTGTAAATGTTGGTGAAACATGGGTCCTTTACTTCGAACCTGAGACAAAAACAACAGTCAACACAGTGCAAAGAAGCAGAGTCAACCCCCCCCCCCCAAGAAACCCAAAGTCAATAACATCCGCTTTTCGGGAAAATAAAAGGGGTACTACGATTAGAATATATAATGAAAATCAAACTATACATGGGAGGTTTTATGCCGTCCTCGTGGGGCAATTTCATGAAAAATCATGGAAAAAAGCCGCCAAAACTGCAATTCCGTATGCTCTTCCATCAGCACAATGCTCCAGCACATCAATGTTTCTATGACAGCTATTCAGGGATGTGCTTTCAAACTGGATGAACATCCACCTGAATTAGCAGCCTATTCTCCAAGCTGAAAAGAATTCAGAAGCGGCCTTTTCGCTTTGATAATGACGTGAGAAAAGCTGACGCAATTTGGACCCAAGATCATACGGTATCCAAAATAGGTCAACACCTTGAGATAAAGTGTAAAACTGTGTTAAAAAATAAATGAAAATACTTAATTAAACAGCTACTCCCCACCGCAGGCCACGGATTTTTCAACCAACCTTCGTATATTGGTGTCCCCGCGTGCAATCATAAATTTTATTCGTGGTAAATTACACGAGCAGGCATAAATTTTGCCAGTGCCCCTGCAAAAATAATATTCGTCATACAAGTGAACTGTATTTTTTCAGAAATATATTAAAATATTTTTTTAAATGCAATCGAAACTCGTTCGGCTATATTCGGCATCGGGTCTACGGCATACGCCGTCGAAATGTTATGCCAGGAAGCATGACTTTGGCGAATTTTGGTTATTTTGTTAAATCGCCGGAGACAGTATACAAAATTATAGTCTATATATTTTGGCCTCGTCGTGATAGCAAATGAAAAATTCAAGGGATGCTACTTCAATCATAAACAGCATGCGAAATTTCAAAGTGAAAAAGAGAATGTGTGCGCGTCCGAGATTTAATCATAGAAATAAACGGTTTTGTGTCTCAGTGCATCATTCTGAGCATACCCTTCAGATATTTTTAGATGTAAATATACACACCGTCGATTGACGTGCAAAATGTCGTAACTACATCTTTAACAAAGACGATATCTTTCGGATGCGTCTAGATGTATTTTTTTTTAGCACCTGTATTTCAGTAAGTGCAAGCGGTCGTGTATTTTTTCGATCCATTGACGCCTGCTGCCCATCAAACGATCAATCAATTTGATCAATTTGGCAATATATAATGTCAGGGACATAAACAGAAGGAAATTCAGGGGTGGACGAACTAAATATCGTAGCTACAGCGTGATCAAGTAGCAATTACAACGATTCGCCCAACATCGATTTGACTTGTTAACATCTCGAGTCCGGCTTAGATAAAATCATTTGATTAGTCCATCATTTGTTTGAATTGGGGTGGGGTGTTCCGTCAAATATTAATGTATCTATGGTTTTTAGACCTATACATTTCAAACCTCAGTAAAGCAAAACAAAATTTGCACTGTAGGTCAAGGACACTCTGTGAGTAATTGTCAGTTTGAAGGAATTTTGTCAACCTGACTATTTTCCGATGTTTGAAAGAAACAACATAATCTTATTGCGATTTTTCCATTCGTGTAACACTATTTTTTTCCAAAATAATAAGACGATCGTAATACTTTATTTTTTTCTATATGAATAAACGCAAAATGATTTTATCTAAATATCATCAGGAAGGTACCGCTCGAAACTGTTTTTTAGTGGAAGGCCGAGTCTATAGCACTGTCATCTAGCATTAGATGACATTTCTACATCAATGGTGAGAGTTTCGAATACCGCTCTTGATTACCCTAAAATCTGACAGGTTTCACGTAAATGAACTTCAGTTTCCGTTTTACCATTGACAAACTCTCCGCAATGTTTACTATATCATGCTACCGCGCATTCAATAGCCCCATAGTACCAGAAGAACCCTGACCGATTTTTGGGTAGAGCCGCTTTCAAATTTATTTGTTTATATTTGTGTGTGTGAGTGGATTTTATGGGAATCGGGGTGCTTTGAGTGTTATTTGAGTTTTAATGTATCTAATAATTGTTTTCTGTCATTCTCACAACATTGCTAGATTAGTCTTTTCATCTGTTCATAAAACGAAGTCGTCGATCGCCGCTGTCAATCAAGAAATTAGTTTGATCTATCAAATCATTTATTCGTAGCAGAAGAGGACTTTGAACTCTGATATTCATGTTAAGTATTTTGTTGGTATGGCGACTTAAACGCTTCTTCAAGCTGTAGTTACGACGTCTTGGTCGCAAACCAGCGATTTGTCTTTTATTCATATATTAACCATATATGTTGTAAAGTTATTGTCATATATTTCTTCAGTCGAACTAAAAAAGGGTGTGGTCAGCGACCCGACCATTGAAGAATCGCAGAGGTCAATAAACTGATCAACAAATCAAAACAACAGGTTTGCCTGGTGCCGCCATATTTATCTCGGTTATACCTTTCCGTCGTTAGGCGACCAAAATCTGAGATATTTACAGTTTATTCAAGATGTATTTCCGTCGTTTAAGTCACATTAAAAAGATTTACATTTTGTTTTGAAATTCTCTCGCATTCACTATCCCCTATCAACCCAACATTTGGGAATGGTAAATTCTACTGGTTGACTTTAGCTCCACTGATTGAAAGCCAGAAAACTATTGTAATGGTGTTTTGTCCTAAGTGCGACCGTCGTGTGCGTCCGTAATCTTTTACTTGAAATATCTTCTCTTCGAAAAGATATGTACTGATTTTACCAAATTGCACAAGATCCCTGGGTGACCTTTCAACAGATTCCTAAAAAGAATTTTGATTGAATTAAAAAAAGGCTTCTATGGGCTGGGCTTATTTACAATTATAGTCAAGCTTTGAAAATATTCTTCTTAGAAACCAGTTGATGAATTCCAACCAAACATCACAGGATTAATCCGGATGGGTTCATGAGTAAGACACTTAATAGCCAACCATCGTCTACCCAGCTGTATAAATGACCATTCGCGGCTGTCAATCAAATGGCAAGTCGAAATCATTCAGATCAGAGATTTCAGAGTTTTGAACTCTTACATTGGTATTTTTTTTAGCCTTTTTTGTTTGTTTTGCGACTTAAACGTGGTAACAACAATTTAATTAAGCTGTAGTTACGACGTTAATGTCGCCATCCAACTATACTATTGTTTGTTACATGCTACTACATTTGCAAAATAACACCGTTTAAATTCGAACAGTGAATTCCGGTTGGAATCGGTGAGCGTGGTCAAAGGAGAATATGGGCAGGACTAGCGGTTGGTCAATGATTAGTAGTCGGTTAAGCCACTGCTTCTCTCTCGAGGATGTGGAAATATTCGGATTGTGCATTAGACGGGGTAGACTTCTGGAATCATAATAAAAAAAGTATATGTTACAAACATATAGTAGAATGACATAATATGTCAAATAAAGCACTTTTTCAGAGTGAGTTTTAACCCATAAGCTACTATTACAACTCGAAGTTTTACGGTGACGAACAATTCATTCGAATCTGATTGTATTGTAACTAATGGGGAAAAAAAAAAGATCGAAAGAAAACATTTTCAATTTCCTTTTTGATGGACAGATTTATACTTTTAATGTGGTTTAATGCCGCTTTGAACAATCTTTAAGTAATGTTACGGTGAACTTCACCTATTCATTTGATTCCCTTCCTTGATGCCGACACATTTTCTCCTTTCTGCATGTACAATAACTTTAATATTAGGATAGAATATCAATTTGATTCATTATTTTCATTCAAGGTTAAGGTGGATCGCTGTCTTCCGATGGGAAGGTTGACTTAGATAACAAACGGTGCTATTTTACATAATTAATGGTAAGAAATATGTTACAAAGAATAAAATTGTTCGTTGGCATCCTAATGGTCGAAACAACAGCTTAAATAATCTTTCGTTACAACGTTGAAGTGGCCAAAACCATGAAAATGGTTAACCAATTCCCACACAATCCCGCTTTTTACGCTCCATAAGAATAAAGCTTTAGAAAACTTTGTGAAAAATGAATATCGTTTGGTACAAGTAATTTCTTCATTATCCACAATGTTTTCTGACCAAAAAGACAAACACTTTTATAATTCCACCAACTTGAAATTGTCGGCTGCAACTACTTTCAATTTGGACCAGTCTAGAATGTTCTCTTGTGTTCATAACTAAAGCAATAGTTTTGGAGTTCGAAGTTCATTTCCAGTCTCGGTAAATGATCTAACCCATTCCAACTCAATCCCTCCTTTTACGCCCCTCAAGAAAATAGCTTTTGAAAACATTGTGGAGAATGAAGAAATTGCTTGTATCAAGCAATTTCTTCATTATCCACAGTGTTTTCTATCCGAAATGACGAAAAAATTCAAAATTCCATCAACTTGAAATTGTCGTCTGCAGCTTCTTTCAATTTGGACAAGTCTAAATTTTGTTGAGTTGGGGTGAGTTAATTGGTCTATCGGCACTGTCAATCCGTCTATTGTGGGCTTGTACAGAATGAAAGAAGTGCCTGTAAGTAGTTTGCGCTTATCAAAAAATATGGCAATTTTCAACTCTGTCCGTGATTGTCTTTGACCCTTTCCTGTTCAATCCCAGGTTTTTACGTCCCTGTGTTTTTATACTTTAGAAAACTTTGTGAAAAAAGAAGAAATTGCTTGTAACAAGCAATTTCTTCTTTTTTCCACAATATTTTTATCCTATTGAATGATTAGTTTTCCAATAAAATCGACTTTAGATTGTCATCTGCATAACCTAGCTTTGAACTTGGACGAGTCCAACATTTTGCCAAACAGGAAAGGGTTAAACAACGTGTAATGTATTAATTGTTGATACCATTCACATCTTTACTTTTCATGAAAAAATTCGTCGGTATACCAGCCTTCATAGGCCATGATCTGTTTATAAATGCCCTACACATGTCTTCATTGTCATATGTACTCGTGACTGTGTGCTGTGCTCCATTGATCCGATTTATTAATTAATGTAAGTGGTCGCTAAAAGGGGTGGCTGTTCAATAACGATCAACGGGATTTTGAACCACCACAGCTTTGATATCAGACAATCCGTCGCCAATCATGTCTATTCTAAATATGACCTTTTTGTCCGGTAAAGTTTGATTTGGAACATATTCAAATGTGGTCTCCTTTTGAAGCCACGTGATCACGAGATTTGACATTTAAACAGATCGCACCTGCAAACACGTCAGAGAAAACTGTCTGCTGGGAGTGCATTCAAATTTTGTCGAGGCCCTTCAACGCGTCTTAAATTGTGGTGTGGTCAAGTTCTAAAGCTCTTATTTGACTTAATGCTTGAAGAAACTCTGTACCTTTATAAGTTATCATTTATTTAGATGATCGATTTTTATCAGAGTAAATGTACATTCGCTGATGACCCTATTTCTCCTTTCTTCCCTTAACTCAACATGACGCATACAGTGTTGAGCATTTCCGAGAACCAGAGTTTCCGATTTTCTGCAAATGCTAAGTCGAGGCTATTATTTTCAGAGCATCCCCGTAATGATTTAAGATATCCAGCTGCCTTTATTAGCACGTTAAACACTATAGATTACAGGTTCAAAGTTAAAAGAAAATCAGGCTCTCGAGTTTTGGGAAAGGTGGTAAATAGAAAACGAAGAACGTCAAGGTCGCCGGAAAATGAATTACACGTATTTTTTCATTATTATTAATGAAAAGGCAAATCAATGCATACTTAAATTTCTGCTTGAAACCGACTCTGTATACTTTGAACTAAATGATTATTGTAGTAACAGAGGAAAATTTCACCAAAGGGTCATAACTCTTTGAAATATTAATGGGTTCTAATAGAATTACATTATAATTTGGAGTAAAAGAAAACGCTACATTTTTAAGGGACACAATCATATGTGTCCGATGACTTATGCTTTAAGCATGAAATAGTTGGATTGTGTTGGGTTTATCATAATGTTAAATGCGGCACAGATAATTTAATAACAAGTGATTTATTTCAATTAATTTTAACGTATAACACCATTTCCATTGATTTTCAAAGAAGACATATATTTTGAAAGAAAATTTTACAGTAAATTATGAAATATCATCTCTTGTCATATTGAACCTGAATTATCCTGTTTTTGTAGCTGGTATACACAATGATCCGTTTATTACACATATCACATATTATGTTTATTCTAATCTTAGTCTATAGCACATATTTGTTGCTATTAAGTAAGTTTCTTAAACAAGAAATCTGTGAGCTGATACTCAGAGTATTACCCGCTTTTCGATACAAAGTGTATCCCCATATCAAATATGAACTAACCGGAGATATGCTCATTACAAAGATGCGAATTTAGACTTACCATATAATCAAAGTTGCGTAAGAAGATATCGGATACATCGTGGCATAAGGATTTCCAGGTGCTGTAAAAAAGGAAATAGATATCAGACAGACATGAATTCTACAAGGGCTGTACAAGACCCATAGCCGATAAAAAGTTACTGTGATTTGTAGGTTACCGAGAAAACTGCAACGGAAAATTCACATTGACCATGTGAATACCGAAAATAAAGTATTAATGAAGGGGACTTGAATTGAGTAAGTGACATGTAGGCCCTCTATCTAATACACCGTAATTAATGGTTAATGAGAAAGTGCGACGAAAGATTTGTATTTTACTATAGGTGAGTATCCATATTTTTTTCATGTCACATATTTTAATTACTCTTATTAATTACCTCTCATAAACTATTTGAATACAATATTCTGAAAAGTAGTTTTGCGAAAATCAGAGGTCGCTTATCAGAATAAACCAGGATATTTCTCTAATAGCCTACGTAGGCTATTAATCCCTTTAAGATTAAACCGAAGCAGTTGCAAAGAATATTGGGTATGTAACCGCCAGAAACCCGTACTCAGTTTGCTCAAAGCAACGTCATCGTTACGTCCGTTTGAGCGTACTTTTAGGCAATTGACATTTTTTTCGTACAGTAATAGGTTTCAGAAACATCGATACTTCCCTTTAAAGAAATGAATTAAATCGTTAACCAAATGTACTTATCATATGGACCTGAATTCGGTAAATAATATGTATTGTATCTATTTAATACAACGAACGAAGTTTCAAGTTGCTGTGATTCAAAACAAACAATAGACTAGTACAATGATTCACGTGGACAAGAAACGCGGTGCTCTATATTTTCATTAGTTTCCTAAGTTCACGTGATCGAAGAGTTTATTTTCTTTAGCAGAAAAAGTTTACCTAGAACTTAATCAAAAGGCACAATACAGAAATATGAAGTCATAGCACAATCATAGGATCTATATTTGTGTAAGCAGTCAACGGATCCAAAATGTTGAGAACTAGCTTATTTATAGGCTCATTCTCAACATGTTCGATCCGTTGACTAACATCTTCGAGAACACATACCTACATTTCCCAGAGAAAAATGTGTTAACTCTCGAATACCTTCCAAAATATACCGTATAAAATAGGCCGAAACGTTCTCGCCAATGACCATTGGATTCGACAATTCGGGTTTGATATCGTTAACATTTGCCGTTTAACTCCCGAGTGCAAAACAAGAGGGAATTAAATCATTTTGAGAATCTCTGCAAATGTTAACGACCGAAAAACGTGGAATAACGCTATTAATGCATAAAAATGCCAACCGAGGTATACATTCAGCAGAGAAGGCGAAAGAAACCTATTAATGTACAGAAATTCTACTTTCCCTGGGCCGAGAAAATGTGTTACACAGTCATTGTTTTCTTCTTTATTTCTTTGTTGGAATAATTTCACTGTTTTCAATTATAATATTGATTGGTAAAATATTGATTTGTTGCGAATTTATACAGTATCTCATTGAAGGGCCAGTATTGAATAATTAAGTGATAAAAATGCCAAAAGAAAGAAATACCATATTCCAAACTCTGTTGAAGCTGTTATTTCTCAAAGGAAATATTCTTATAAACCTACGTGGGATAGCAGTTGGAGAATAGGAAAGGACGTAGTGGTAGTTGTGGTGTTAGAAGTACCAAAATTCCATTGTTAGGTACTCAAGCCGTCGCGATATGACTGAAATACTATTATAAGTGAGGTTAAACCCAATTCAATCAATCATAAACCAATTTGAACCAAATTTAGCAGAAATATTCCTTAGGTGGTTCCCTTTAAAAAAGAGCTAAAAGAAATGAAATCCGTCGAAACTTTTGGTTACCGTGACAACAAAGGTGAAAATTTAAAATGATCTTTAAAAATCTTCTCCTCCTGACCTGGAAGGAGTAGAGCCTTGATATTTGGAATGAAACATCAGTATATTAATCTCTTTCAAAAAAGCTAAAATTATGACTCTCGGGTCCCCGAGGCAGAGCCCCGGGGGCGTAGGCCCAGGGGATGGAGTTTATATAAAATAACGAACGATTTTTAAACGACTTATCCTCCCATACAATTGGGCTAATTTGAACCAAAATTTGGCAGAAATGTTCCTTATGTATTCCCCTTTAAATATAGCCAAAATCATGACCCTAAGGTCCCAGGGGCCGGAGCTCCAAGTGTTTGTGGTTTATATAAATTTAAAAAAATGATTATCAAACGACATCTTCTCTCAAACCATTTGGCCAATTTGAACCAAATTTGGCAGAAATGGTCCTTGGGTGGTCCCCTTTAAAAATAGCTAAAAGAATTGAAATCCGTTGAAAATTCTGGTTGTAATGGCAACAAAAGTGAAATTTTGATTATCTTTATTTATTTATTTTTTTTAATGTTCTCCTCCTGAACCAGAAGACGCAGAGCCTTTATATTTGCATGTGACATCATTATGTTGAGCTCTTTCAAAATAGCTAAAAGCATGACCCTCGGTTCCCCGGGGGGGGGGGCTGAGCTCCAGGGGATGGGGTTAATATAAAAATAAAGATCGATTTTTAAACGACTTATCCTCCCATACCATTGGGCTAATTTGAATCAAAATTTGGAAGAAATGTTCCTTAGGTTGTCCTCTTTAAAAATAGCCAAAATAATTGAAATCCGTTTTAAAAAATGGCAATAAAGTCGAAATATCGAAACAATCCTTAAAAATCATCTACTCCTGACCTAGAAGGTGTAGAGTCTTGATGTGTTGCATGAAACAGCTAAATTCATGTCCCTAAGGTCCCAAGGGCCGGAGCGCCAAGGGTGTGTGGTTTATATAGATATAAAGACGATTTTCAAACACATCTCCTCCAAAACAATAGGGCCAATTCGAACCCAAATAGTTGTTTCACAGCAATATATTTTCAATATTTCAATATATATATTTCATATGAGGCGATTATAGCCACGTCCATAGCACTCATTTTGTACACAAGATCAAGATTTCTTGATTGATCAGAGAGAGAGTCTCCAATAAAAAGATTATTCACATCCTACAGGAACTATAAGATATGATGATTGGTTAACATTCCACTCTATGTTTTATATGTTGCTGATAAGCTTCGCCAATAACACCCGTGTTTTTTCCAGACCAGTACCTCTTGAAGGAATAGAGAGTGCTTCGTGTAAAGAATACTAATGCCTAAAATCATACATAGACTCCCCGTACGAATATCTTTTAACGTTTAACTATATGCTCCACATGGTGCTGAAAAGTCCTGCCCGTTACTCTAATGTTTTTCGCCAGATAGAAATTTCTTAGAGGAGCTGAGAGAAGTGTACCCTAGAAACATACCTGCCCAAAACCAGTTATAAATATTCAACAATTAGTTTCAGAAAAGAGATTTTAAGACTTTGGCACAATTTCTCGACTTGACAACCCTTAATACACATGTTTTGTCCACATCAAAATTGTTGAATTACTCCAGATAGTTCTAAAGGCAAACTTTTTAAACGAAAACTTTTTACAAGAAAGCTTTCACACGAAAAACGGAAAAAACACCTGGACAATTATCCCGCTGGAATTCGGCTAGTAGAACTTACTATGTTGGAAGATAAATTAATGAAAAAGTCTTTCGGCCCTTCGTTAAAATACAACAACCCTCCCCCACCCCACCCCCAAGAAATAAAGCTTCTGAACTTGAAACTAATCGTTTTTAAACTGTTCGCTTTCCAGTAGGCAGTTTTCAGGTTAACCATGTATCATATGCACAATTCCAGTAGTGAAATGACTCGTACTGAATGTAATATAGAAACGTTTTTGTGAATCGCATCGATTTAAATGTTGTTTTTTTTTTTGTTTTTTTTTTCAATGTTCATTTAAACCTACTGTGATCTAGATATGTTTTTCTAACATCTGATGGATGCTGAATAAAAATTGTTTACTTTATAATTACTCATCAATGTATTCAAAAATAAGGATAAGATTAAAGTTGTTGTGTTTTTTCAATATACATTTTAATCTACAACGATCTGGATAGGTTTTTCTAACATCTGCTTGGTGGTGGATAAGATTTGTTACTTTATGACGAAAATAAGGATAATATTGAATTTTATGTTCTTTTCTCTTTTAAAAAAAGTCCATAATGGAATTTTACACATATCACTATATAAGATATATTGGGGCCGAGTTGACAGTGCCGAGTTATACGATGGGCCGAGTTAAAAATGGGCCGAGTTGACCGGTCACGTTTTGGAATCAAAATTTGATACAGAAATGTCAACTATTTAGTCATTTACAAGTATATTTATTGAAGTGGATAGGTCCCAGGAAACTTCCTCCAGGAATAACACTTGCTACAATGCTCTTTTCTGATTTACTCCATTTTGCACCACATCTACTGATTTCTGATTGCCACGAATTTGCCTCATTAGCTAGTTGTATTTCTTACAAAGATGTGAAAAATATACGTCCACAGAACTCTTCGAAATTTCGTCTGCACTTTTTATAAACAAAAATGAACTGGATTGGAGGAGCAAGAAATCGGATAAAATTAGAGAATGAAAGGAAAGCGCAGAAAGTAAAGTTCCAAACAATCTAATGTTCTGTCAGGATAATAATGTGGCCGTTTTTGTCGTGTGATAATGTTCACTGTTATTCGGACAGTCTAGAATTCCGGAAATATGCCTCCTTTCTAAAAACCCTTTATTCACCGTGCCTTCGCTCTCTGATTAAATTAATGGCTGCCAATACTAATTTTTTTCTGAAGAAAAAAAGTAATTCAAATTTATAAATTCTAAACAGCACCAGCAAAGCATTTCAGTAGCTGCTTACAATTAATTTAGACTTTTCAGAAAATGCTAGAACGTTGTTTTACTTTGCAATTATTTAACCCATCCTATCAAACAACATAAAATTACACTGGTCAAAATTTGAAAAAAAAGGTTGCAGATGACAATTTTAAAATGAAAGAATTTTAAAAACACTGTATGTAGTGAAAATATTGCTTGTTTCAAGGCATTCAAGCAATTTCTCAATATCCGCATTTTTCTTTTATTTATGAGGGGCATAAAAATGTTGGTTTGTATAAGGATAGTTTAAACAGATCAAAAACCAACACATCAAAGTTCTAGGCTGGTCCAAATTCAAAGAAGCTGCAAACGAAAATTTTAAGTTGAGAGAATTTCAGGTATCTCTGTCACTTTGGGTTGATAACAAAGTGGAAAATGAAGAAATTGCTTGTAAAAAGCAATTTCTTCATTTTCAACCTTGTTTTCTCCCCAAGTCTTTTAATAAGGTAGCAGGATTATTTGGGAATGGGTGAAAGTGGCTTTACCCTATTTTCATGAAAATTTGTTTAGGAAAATTATCTTCTTGTCCAAAAGTTATCAAATTCATTTTCATAAAAACTTGGCCATATGTTGTCAGATTCAGGACAGCATTCCCATTCCTCCAAAATTTTGGGTGAATCATGTTAATTCTAGTCTGTGCACATAGAAACAATAAATGGTCTGGTACAAGCATAAAAAAACTGACAACTAGCTAAAGAGCTCCATTGTCATCAGAGTCCATTGTAGGGACTTCATAAAACTAGGAGATCGCCTAGTATGACGATCTAATCCTTTGAAACACTTGCAGAATTATTTTTTAATCTTCTGTCAAGTCTGCAAGTATGCATAGCAAATAAAATACTGTTTCTCGGTTCTATTGTTTTAACTCTTGCCCAAGACTGTACAGGTGGCTTTCTAGTTTCCGTTCGTACATAAATGACTCTAGAATACACTATAGATCTGTGTTCATATATATATACCAGGGCTCTCGGAAACGACAGTACTGTCGTCTGAGACGACAACTTTATGCAAGGGACGACAAAAAATCCTATCAAAGGATTCCGACGGACGACAATTTTTTTCAATGACATGCGTCCGAAGTCAGTCGTTATGTCAAATTTACTCTGTAAAATCATCTGTCATTGTTCAAGGGTCATTAAAATAGTAGGTAGATTATTGGATAATGTTAATTGATTATCCTAACATACACCACAATCATTGATAACACCCAGCTTGATTGACAAATTTTACCACTTTGCGGTGACCGGTCATGCATCGACGATCGTAGGTGACAGGTGTTAGAAACCTGTGAAACTTGGATAAAATTATTTTACTTGCACTCTTATCTCACTGAAATCAAATTATTATTGATCAGTTTAATGAAAAAATAACCAAAACATAATAAAGAAGTCAACTTATATTGCAAAATTAAATTGTCATGGGTTTTCGTGGGTAAAACAGGCAATTCAATTGAAAATGAAAATTATTAGATAAACTTTTGGGGCTCTTAGACATCTAAAGCTGGGCATGAATCATAAATTTACTGTCATTTTTTAGTTTAGAAAATCATCAATTTGACTGTCAATATATGCCATAACTTTGTCCAAATTTAAACAAAAAAAAAAATAATCCTTATCAAGCTGAATAAAGATCAGTGCAAATTTTCATCAAAATCAAAGTGGTAAAAGGAGGGATTGACTGATTGTGAGTCAGTATTTATTTTGAAAATAAAATGGTTAAATTTAAGAAGGACAATTAGGCGGTATAGACTAAGGTCAGACTGCACACCTTTGTCTTTACTTCTTGCTAAAAGAGGAATATTACATTTTTAATAGTGTGACAAGGGTTAACTTAATTACAATGTGTGCTAAGAAATTAAACAAAAGAAAATTACACATGTTGGATAATTCTATCATTTGCTCTATTTTGACATTTTATTTTTTTTCTTCTTAATTAGATTAACAAATAATCCTAATTAAGAAAATTTGTTGATGATCAAATGAACATGATCAGACATGTAAACAACATAATATGGGCTAGAAAATATGATAATTCTTAAAACCAAAATTAATCTCCTTTTTTCACACTATTTTCAACAAAGAAAGTGCTGTAAAAAAAGGATTTGGTGAAAATCGCATTCAGTATTAAAATCCTGCCAAATCAGGCTGGAATCCAACTTTTCTGCTTGGAATCCAACTTTTTTCTAAATTGGATTCCTGGAATCCTACTTTCAAAGTCCTAGTGAGAGCCCTGTATACGTTGAGTTTTGTCTGCCTTTCCTGAGCCTTGGCTAATTTGAGACTGAGATTTTTAAAATGTATTACTTTCATTTTGATAAGATGATTTTATCAATTTTGTTAATAGTTAATGTGAAAGAAAAAAAACTAGGCAGAGATTGGTTGTAAGCAGGGGAATCTAGTGAATAAGGGAAAATAAAATGCTTTCCTGTAAGGTTTGAAAGGTAATGAAAGTACAGTAACCAATTCATTTTTTTTAAACATTTTTCTTTACGAAATTTATATGCCATCTTATTGATGTAATATTTCAGTCAAAATATATAAAATACAATAGAAAAAGATCAATGCTCAAATTATTATTTTTTTTGGGGGGGGGGGGAGGGCGTATTTTGTGTACACCTAAATTTTCTAGTGAATCCCAATATTTACAGGGATTTTCCTACGCCGATTTTGGGGCCGAATACCGGACCCTTTCCCAATCGCAAAAATGTATAAAATTTCCCAATTTTCAGGGAAAAATTCCCAAAATTATGAGTGAAATTCCCCCAATTCCGGCTGCCGAAAACTGGTAAAATGGTGGGCCATCATTTGATGTATAATATTGGTTACGCTCGCCGATTTCTCCAAAACTCTTAAAAAAAAACAAAAAAAAAAACCACACAGATACTGTTTATTGACCGCTGTTTATCTATCAGACAACAACATTGTGTCACTCACACGTGCGCTAATTGGATTAGGCTATTGTGAGCGCGCGTATATTACAAACAAAAGCCAGATGAAATTTAAAGGATTAAAATTCAAAGCTTCCGAGAAATTTAGCTTTAATTACTTACTTTTAATATCAAATCATATCCGAGATAATATATACTATTATTTAAGCTAAAAAAATCGCATAATTCCTTGCCCAACTTGTTTTCAATGTGACGTAACTCTGTAAATTTCTCCGAGGTTCAACTCATGTCAAAGGGGCCGACTGTCTAGGCGACCGTGTTGTGTCCTCACATTATTACACTTTCCTCGCGTGTACTGGTCAATCTTATAAAACTGTATAAAGAATATAATCAAATATTATAATGTTATAAATTCAATTTATTTTGATTCCGACCTTCTACGATACTGTATTTTCGTTTATGAACGACCGAACTTTAAATTTGCAGCAAACCACAATCTTTGGAAAATTTTCAGGGTATTTCTTTTATTGAACGAAAAATATGAACCTTCTTTTTACTTTTGATTTTTTGTAACAAATACTAGTAACAGCAGACATCGATCGAGATTGGCAAAATGCATTCGTATCGACACCGGCGATTTCGATCTTCTACTGTTCTCGTGGTCAAAAAGATAAAGAGGATGATAGAAACGACTTTTCAGATACAACCTTTCCTTATTAAAATGATTTAATTACCGATTTTAAAGAAAAATACATGGACCAAAATTTAGTGACTGCATTTTGATTGGTTTTTTCCCTTCAGCCGTAGATTACATTGTTATACACTTTCACTTGTTTAACCCTGGTTTAACCTACATGTATAACCTGGTCTACGACGGAATGATAGACTGATCCAAATTCAAAGAAGTTGCAGATGACAATTTCTTGTTTTAGACATTTTGAAAATCTTTATCTTTTTATAAAGGTCTTAGGAAACATTGTAGAAATAAAGAAATTAATTGTCACAAGCTATTCACCCATTTTTACAATGATTTCTCACACCTTTCTCTTGAGGGGTGTCAAAAAGCATCATTGTTTGGGAATGAGCTAAATAGTCTGATCAAATATTTATGGTCAAATTTTATGATACCCCTTATTACCAAACTGGGTTTAACCCATTCCCATTTCCCGAAATTTTAGACCGGTCCAAATTCATGGAAGTTGAAGACGATAATTCAAAGTTGAAGAAAAAATTAATTTTTTTTCACTTTCTCGGAAGAAATCATTGTGTAGAATGAAGAAATTGCTTTTTAAAAGCAATTTCTCCATTCTTAACAAGGTTTTCTCAAATTTGTTTGAGGGCTTAAAAAATCGTCACTGTGTGGTAATGGGTTAAATGATTATGATAAGTATTTTAAGGCTGTAATACAACCTTAAAATACTTATCATTGAAACCAAGTTTGGGTATCCTCACTGACCTTGAGATGTGTTAGATGGTACTTAAAATCCACCTGAGACAACATGTTTTGACATTTCCCAATTTGGTCGATTTACGCGCTATTTTTCCCAAAATCATGGGTCCCAGGTCCCTGTTTTGAAAAGGTAGGAAAACCCCTGATTTAAAACAAAAGGGTATAATGTACTCTATTTTAGAAAAGTAAGAGGGCATGCTGCCCAGATTTTATTTATAAGGGTACAAAGAATGATATCAGTAAAAATCTTCTTATTCCTAGAGCTGTGATATTTGGTATACCGTAAAAACTCTATTTATTGAGTACCCATGCACCAATATACGTTCACTTCGCAGTTTGGACATCAAAATTGACCATTTTTTGTTTGAATTTCTGAAATCTTGAAGCCTCTAGTAAACGCCCAGCCACCAAATCATGTGTTGATACATTTTGAAGAGTTGATTGCCTTTCACTTTTGTCAAGGGCCGCTGAAGTTTAGGTACGACATAGAAAGAAAGAGAATAGAATATGAGTTGATCACAAAAACAAACCCAAACATTCTATTTGACTTCAAAGATTTATGGAAATGTTCATTTATTGGCCCCAAAAATCAGGAAATTTTAACAGAAAACATATCCAAAAATTTTTATACATGATGCTTGGTAAAAACTTCAGTCCAAAGTGCTACCACAGGAAACGCTGATGGCATTCATCAAATGTCCGTACAGGATAGTTATTTTATTATTAGTGCCTGTTGCATGAAAAATTTTCTTAAGTTTTTGCACTAAATCCAAGAAATAAATTTCTTGAGTATGTCCATATTGAAAAAGATCATTTCTGAGCCTAGTCAGCTTGCGTAAATCTCAAAGGTTTGCTGGTGTTGATACTTTATTTGTTAGGACAGGTCAAATTTTACAAGTTGGTCATCTTAATTTATAATGACATGACAGTTCAGAACTTTTTTTGCCTGTGTTTCAATCAGATCGAAATTGATATTTAGAATCTTTGGCTTCTTTTGTAACATCTCATAAATCTATGGCCTCTAATAAACGCCTACCACCTTCTTTTGTAAAGTTTATGATTCTTATGAAAGCCTGGGGATCTATAAAATTTTTTAAGGTACTTGTTATCATCTAATGACACTCTACCAGAGTACTTCAAAGAATTACTCTACTCTGAAATCTTTAAAACAAATAATCTTCTCCAAATGTAACATGCAGAGATTGTAGAGAAAACAAATCCATCCAGAGAAAAGGATCCCCAACCCTACAAAGGATGACTTTGTGTATATGTAACTATATGTAACTACAAATAGTTACATGTCTCTCTTGAGTAATTTGCTTATCACGTCAAATTACATCCCCTGAAACTGTCATATTACTTTACCCTCCGAGAAGTCTCGTCTAGAGTCTTGGCCTGTGAGATCTTAGAGTAAGGCAACTCCGGTCTGTCAATTGTCTTCATCCCACATCTGCCACCAAATGTAACTTGCAGAGCTTGTACACAAAGCAAATCCATTCAAAGAAAAGAATCCCCAACCCTAAATTGGTTGACCTTGTCTATATGTAGTTACAAATAGTTATACATTTCGTAATTTGCATACATTCATGGCAAATTACTTTACCTGAAACTGTCACACGCACTAATAGGTCTAGAGCTTTTGAATTTTGCATGTGGCATAGCCAAGTGCTCCTCTACCAAAATATATATCTTAGATGAAGAAAGCTCCTAGGTTTTGGGATCCCTGATTTATCATAGAATTGAATAGAGAAATCTTTAAACATTTTCCTTAACTCTACAGCCTTTAGCATTTGGATTTAGCATTAGCTTATGGACTTCTACTATTATATTTCAAAATATTGCTGATAGATAAAGTAAGCTCTAAGTTGTCAGGTCCTGTACTGGGACTTTACAGAGGTATAAGGATAAGAACTGCAGTAATGTCTCATTGAGGTCTATCAAAATAAATAAAAAACTATCTCTGTTATACCAGAATTGTTGTGAAATTCATATTGTATAAAGTGAAAAAGATGGGACTCTTTACAAACCTTGTCAAACTAATACTCAGGATAACGATGTAGGACTAACATGGTCCTCCTTGTTAAAATCTACGGAGGATTTTTTTCTGGAAAACATAAATTAGTATATACTTCTTAGTCCATTAGAACACAATCCTGCATTTTGACATACAAAGAACAGTTGTGTTGGATTTTTTTTGGAAGAATAAGATATTGTCGTCAAAACTCAACCAGTAAGTTATTTATTTCATAGAATTAAAGCAAAATGGTGATATTTCATTTGCCAGGACTTTTTTGAAAGAAGAAAGCTCAACCATGGCAGCTCCCTACTACACAAAAATCTGGCATTGCCAAGAAAACGTAGATTGAGCCAGGATTTGATGGCTTTACAAACAGTCAACACTTTCCACTCTGGAGTACCTTCATCTAAAGGTCAGACTGCATTATGTTATCTTTATTAATTGTAAACTTGATAGTTTTGCCATTAAAAATCTTATACAGAATTGTTTTAAAATCAAAGGACTGACAGCATTGGAAGGTCTTAATGAGGGTCAATATTTCTTTTGAAAATTGATTATTCAAACAACTCTTGCTGAAATGGGACAAACAGGAGGTATAGTTGATTGATTCCTGGTATTTCTCACACCAGTATTACCACTACATGATTCCTAGCCTCCAGCTGCTATCCCACTTAGGTTAACAATTATCCATCCATTGGTGAGAGACAAATGTCCGAAAGAATATGAGCCGCCGCTGGGGATCAAAGGTGGTATAGGCCAAGACAAATATGTGCAGGCTGATCTTTGTCTACCAAAGCAGGAATAATCTGGGTTCAGCAGTACAAGGGTTAATTACTACAAAATACAAATTTTTAACTCTTGTCATGCTGAATAAGTCCTTTTTCCAGACTGCATTGAAATCAAAAGGCTGAAGTCTATGACTGGAAGATGATACATGTTTTTCTTCCGAAAATTAATCTTCTTGGCCCTTGTCATGCTGAATAAAATCCTGTTTATAATTGTACTTAAATCAAAGCACCTCCATGTCCAGAGACACTAGGTGTAGGTCAATATTTCTTCTGAAAACTAATTTTACATACGGTTCAGACTTGAAAGGGGTTAGCAGGTGGTGTAGACTAAGATCAGACTGCACAAATGTGCAGGCCAATCTTTGTCTATACCTCCTGTCCAAACAGGAATATTCCAGGTTCAGCATGACAAGGGTTAAATAACTGGCATCAAGTGGACAAACAGGGAGGGTGACTTTTATCAGCCTGCACATAAGATCAGACTACACATTACAAGGAGTACATGCTTAGGTGCTCCAGCCGCCACTGTATGACTGAAATACTGTGTAAGGAGGCTTTAAACCCAATTCAATCAATCAATCAATCAGTTAAAGTTAAGCATGTCTGGCGAAGGGCAAGCATATAGCCTCCGCTTTGTCTGTCTGCCTGTCTGTACAAACCTGTTAATTTTATACTTTTTGTGACAGTACCACATTCGAGGAACATAATCCGTCTCTGATGAGCATAATCTGTCTCTGATGGCTCTTGTTCTATTAGAAAGCCGACCTCTCATCCTATTTGAGTTTAATTCAATCAATTTATTCTCAAAAGAAATAAGATTGCTCTGTATACAGTTTTTTAAACTCTGTATACAGTTTTTCATATTTAATTTAATGAAAAACTGAGGAAAGAAATCCTTATATAGTGCCTTACCACTGTCTTTATATCCCTTGAGCTATGTTTAGTGAACTTGTTGATCAATCTGTTAATTGGTCAGTCTGTAGCTTTTTCTCATCCACTCATTTTCTCCTTAACAACTGTTTAGATTTTATCCAAAGTTTACATAAGCACTCATTATGAAACAAAGATGTGCACATGTTAGCCTCTTATGGTTGTATTCATTTGTTTTCTTAGAGTTATGGCCCTTTGTTAAAGATCTTGTAGGCTTATTTTTTCTCTGAATTAATTTCTTCTTGAAAGTGCCACATGTGCACACAGTATCAACCAAATGTTTGAATAATTTATTTTGGTTCCATGTACTATTCTTGGAGTTATAGCCCTTTATTGAAAAAAGTCATAATTCCAGTGACAAAAAGTTTTTCTTTGACAAGAACATGTTTGAAGTAGTAATCACATTATGTGATAATTTAGTTGTTCTAAACTTAAACCTAATACCACACATCAAAATTTTAGACTTGTCCAAATTGAAAGAAAATGCAGACAATTTCAATTTGGTGAAATTTTGAAAATCTCTCTGGTAAGAAAACATTGTGGGAAATAACAAAATTGCTTATTACAAGTAATTTCTTTATTTTCCCAAGTTTTTTTTTCAGTGTGTGTGTGTGTGAGGAGAGGGGTGGTGTTGATAAATAGGGGGATTGTGTAGAAATGGATTAATTTGTTGTGACATGAAAATAAGGGTCTGTTTAGAAAAGGGTTAAGATTTGTATCTCTTAACCCATTCCAACACAACAAAATTTTAGACTGGTCCAAATTGAAAGAAGCTGCAGACGACAATTTCAAGTTGCTGGTATTTTGAATTTTTCGTCTTTTTGGATAGAAAACATTGTGGATAATGAAGAAATTGCTTTATACAAGCAATTTCTTCATTTTCCACAATGTTTTCCAAAGCCTTTTTATTGAGGGGCGTAAAAAGGAGGGATTGAGTGGGAATGGGTTAATCCATGTCGTAACCAGCGGTGTGGAATTCCTATGCCAGACTTGTCCAACTTAGGTTTTTCTACTTACAGACAAGTACATTTTTCAAGGTCACTTGTCTGGGGACAAGTAGATACACAGGAAAATCTTGGAATCCTACAAAATAGGTCTTTTGTATATTGAAGGGTAGAAAATACTGTTGTTAATGAAGAAAAAGTTGGGTTTCAGCAATTCCTTCATTAATATCTATTTTTTTCAAAATTTATCTATTCATTTTTTTGCTGACATGTGAACAAGAAGTAAATCATGTCTTTCTTGTCAAGGAACAGGTGGAGAAAATCCACATTCCCACAACCCTGGTCGTAAGTATTTTTAAATATTTTAGTTTCTTTAACTTTTTGCAACAGTCAGGCTTCTGAAGATTGAACATAGCACTATCCTGTAATTATTAACTCATTGCCAGACAATTGTTTTAGACTATTCAAAATTGAAAGAAGTTGCAAACAACATGTGATAAGTAGATATTGAGGGTTAATTGTGATACTGTTCGAAGTGTTTATACATTGTATAGACAGTTAAAACAGTTTTGCAATTTACCCTTATAATTGAATATGTAACTTGACTAGCTTATTTACAAATAATTTCTTTTTTTCTGACAATATTTTTTCATAGATCATCATTTTTCAAGTGTATGTCAGGGCCCGAGATAGTACAACCTTTTTCATACAAAATTGAGAATTAATTCATACTTCAATTTGTGATTTAAAATCTATTTCTACATAAATACTTTAGTAAGTAAATGAAAATTAGTGATATCCATGAATTGATATTGTGAAATGAAACCTTGATTCAAGTACATGCATGAAGTTTGATATAAATCTTGGTTCCATATAAGAAAAGTTTTATATTCATGGGCCCTGGTTTAAGTGAATGAATTGCATTTTGTCAGGCAAGTAGGAACAGGGGAGGGACATGGGGGCTTAGCCTTTTGTACCGGTTTGCACTACCCACTAAGAAAATCCCCAAAGTCCTAAGCTAGCGTACGAATCTAGAAATTTTTTCTATGAACACTATGTATTAATGGCTACCCAATATATATATTTACTAAGGAACAGGCTACAGGGCACCTATTAAAGCTGTTGACCTGGATAGATTTAAGTCGTGTACAAAGCAGTTTAAAGAAGTAGATATTGGACCAGTGTCACCAACACATGCTCAATCAAGATTACTTCTCATGGATTGTAAGGGAGATAACTTGTAAGTATGTTTTTTTTGTTTTTCCATTCAGAGTTCTAAACTCATTACCGCTGAATACTGATGCCCCTGTAAACTAATACTATCCACAAAAATTGTGGGAAAAGGAAAAGGAGAAATCATCTTCCTCCTTTACCCACAAGGTTTTCTACCATATCAAGACATTTTTTTTGATGAGCTTGCACACGTTTAGGGAGACAGACTTGTCACAATTTCGCTTTGGTGTTAGTGCGTGTGCTTGTGTTAATGCACGCATCTGTCCATCCATCATGAATTTTGTCCGGAGCATAACTTCTACATTTATGGATGGATTTGAAAATGACTTGGCACAGTTGTTCTTCATGGCCAGTGCTAGTATCATGCAAAATGTTTGTTGTGATACCTCTATGTTCAAGGTCACAGTTGAAGGTCAAACAACAAGACTAACCTAGTCTTGAGCATAACTTCTTCATTTATGGATGGATTTGAAAATAACCTGGCACAGTTGTTCATCTTGATAAGTGCTTTCGTCATTTCAAAGATTATTGTGATACCTCCAAAGTCAAGGTCACAGTTGAAGGTCAAACAACAAAATTGACCTTGTCCAGAGCATAACTTCTACATGTATGGATGGATTTGAAAATAATGTGGTGCAGTTGTTCTACTTGATGAGAGATAGTGTCATATAATACATGCAAGTTCAAGGTCACAGTTGAAGGTAAACTTGGCACATTTCTTTTACTTGGTGAGTGCTATTGTCATGTGAAACGTTTGTTGTGATATGTCAAAGGTTAAGGTCCTGGTTATAATAAAAAAATTCTCTGCACCATATTGTCTGTACAAATCAGTGGGTTCAACATGTTGTCTCTTGACAACCTATTTCTAGTTTTTTTAAACACATACACTTTGAAATGTCTTCTGCAACTTCTTTCAATTTGGATAAGTCTAAAATGTTGATGTTTGGGAATGGGTCAAATCATTAATCAGTTTATATAGAAAACTGATTACACACAAAATTAAGGATCCCCCACTTGTATATGGTGGGATATTGTTTCGGCATTGTTGGTCAGTGTCTAGTTTCATCTAGATTCTGATCAGGACTTGTCAACAAGCATGACTCCTATGTTCATCAAGAATTTCAAAATAATTTGCACAATTATTTCCCACTATGAGCAGATATGCCATATGATAGAAGTTTTTAATACTTCAATAACAGTTTCGCACAAGCATTCTCTATCATTAGTAGATGAGCTATTTAAAGATTTTTTTGATAGATCCAAGGTCATCCATTCATCAAGACCAAAATTTAAAATGGAGTTTGTACGTAGCATAACACCTTAATTATGAATGGATTTCAATATATAATTTGGCACAGCTTTTCTCCATTATCAGTATGTGTGACATTTGAAAGAATTTTTGGAAGGTTCCAAGGTCAACTTGTCACACATCAAGGTCAAATGCTAAAATTGAGCATTGTTATTAGAGCATAATTCTTACAATTGAAAATGGATTTTCTATCAATATGATAGCACAGGCATTCCAAAATAAGTAGATAAGTCATTTGAAAGAATGCCCAGCAGAGGATATCAATTCAACAAAGTAACTTGCTTTAGGTTTATATAACCCTGAAAAAAAAAACCCAACAATTAGTAATATGTAACTCACAGTAAATACGGTAATATTACTCCTGCCATATTGTTTCCGAAAATTTGCATCCTGATGGAGCTTTAACCAATTTCCACACAATCCTACATTTTGACGCACGGAAGCAATTTCTTCTTTTCTCACAATGTTTTCTACCTCAATTATGACCCATATTGTTCAATTCAAACCAACTTTGTTTTTTTCAATTTGGACAAGTCTTAAATTTTGTCATTTAGGAATTGGTTAGGTTATGTTACTTCTGTTTGTATTACATGTCAAGGGTGTTATATCTTTTGTTAACCTAACTAACGCTTAATGAGCCTTTGGTGATCTTTCCAACAAATTGTAATATACGCAAAGTATAAACTCATATTACCTTGCAAACACACAGATTGATCACAGTCTTCTCTGTGGGCTGTGTAATCAGCTATTAAATTGAAGTTTCTTTAAATGATCAGCATGTTTTCTTTACCCATTACCAGACAACAAAATTTTAGACTGGTCCAATTTTAGACAAGTTGCAGACAATATTTCAAATTACTCTAAATTTGGAAAATAAGAACCAAATAAAGTAGAAAATATTGTGAGAAAAGGAGAAAATGCTTGTAACAAACGATTTCTTTTTTCCTGCAATGTTTTCCATAATAATGATCTTTTGGCGTCAAAAAGCGTCATTGTGTGGTAATGGGTTAAAGCACTGTGGAACTTCCAGGCTGCTCTGAGTCTGAACTAAAGACATTTGGAATTGTTTGAGATGTCAGGCAAGGACTCATTATTGATTTGTACAATAGTAGGAAACAGATTATGATCAGATGAACTAATCATTTACTAGCCTTTTAAATTTTTGAAATTTTCTATGGAGATTAAACAAAATGTATTAATTAAGCTATCCTTTCAAAACAGTGGCTTTGTATCTTACAAAATCATAGGGCAATAACTTCTCAGAAAACACAGTTGAAATAAGAGGAATATTTTGTAATACAGAACCTTTCAATATTTTGGGATAGCCAATTTAAATTTGAACTTAATTATTTGAAGTGATGGGTGTTTTTTTATGCTGCCAAAGGTGGTCATATATTGGTATCATCTTCCCTGACTGTCTATAAGTCTGTAGGTCTGTCCAGAAGTCTTTTCACTCATTTACACCCACATCTTATTAACATATCTCTTCCTTTATATATAGATGAATTTGCATGAAACTTTCACAGAATGATTTTAGTAACCGGACCTGGGGCAAATTGTCAGGGTTTTGCAATTTTAGATTGTGTCACAGAAAGAGAGAGCTTAATACTAAATTTCTTGATAACACACGTATCTCATTTTAAATTTGTGGATGAATTTGAATGAAATTTTTGCAGAATGTTCCTAGTCACCTTATTGTGTGCATATTGTAGAGATTTTGCCATATTAGGTTTTGGCACAGAAAAAAAAGGGCTTTATACAAAACGGTTGAGTATATTGTGACTTTGGCACTCTTGTTAGTGGTGTGGTGGATTAATGCATTAACCCATTCCCACACAATCCAGCTTTCAGGAGCCCAAATAAAAGCTTTAGAAAACACTGTGGAAATGAAGAAATTGCTTGTTATAAACAATCTCTTTATTATCCAAAATTTTTCTATCCAAAAAGACAAAGATTTTTAAAATAGCATTGACTGAAATATGGTCGTCTACAGCTTCTTTCCAATTGGACTATTCTAAAATGTTTCTGTATGGATTTAGAATTAAAAAATTTAATGTTAAAAAAACTGTTCACTTCTATTAGGAAGAAGACATCGGCTACGGAAACAAGTGTTGATGCGTGCAACAAAAGTATGCAGTTGACAGATCACTTCTCGTCAGCGACTCATGATGAAGGTGTTCCCAACAAGAAAGAGACTAGGGTAAAACCAGATATAAGGCCATTTACCTTTGGAAAAACTTGTGAATCCAACAGAACCATATCTCTTTACTCAAAACCCAATCCATATGTGTCAGAAAACTTTCCTTTCACTCCATTATCAAAGCCTGAAACAAGCAAGCACAAAAGAGGTAAAGACAGAAACAAAAGGGGCAGTCATGCAACAGCTGATAAGGAAAACTACAAGTCAAAAGATAGAACTAAGAGATATATGTACACTTCAACTCCCTATGATGCTGTTCTCAATCCTTCCTTTATGGACAAACATCCTTCTAATCAAACTTTGAGTCTCGATTTATCTCCTATTGGTGAGCAAAATATCAGTAAAACAGGATCTGAAAACTCACTTTGGACATCTTCAGCAACACATACTTCTCAAACTAATAAACTATCTATTGGTGCTGCTGGTGATAGTATTCAAAGAAAGACTAGTAATGAAGGAGTTGTTAGGAACCAGAATGAATCCATTAACATTGAGAATCACCATATGTTCCAAGCTAATAATTCAAACAATAATAGGCAGCAGTCATATTTAAGGCAGAGTGCAAAAATATCAAAATATGACTTTGATCCAAGCTCAAATGCATCCAGTAACCTTAAAATGACTAATGATTTGTTGAACTTAAGTGAATCTCAATATCAGTCAGGACTAAGTCTGTTTAAGTATGCACATGCTAAAAAGGCTATAGACACTGAAAAGCCTTCTAGTTTAGAAAAATTTAGGCATCAAACATCAACTCCTGGTATTTTGCATCAGTCTGATTTATGTCCATATGAAACTCCAAGAAGGTCCTTGGTTCTAAACAAGCCTAACTTTCAAGATTTTGATGAAGAGTTCAGGTTCACTCCATACAAAGAGATCTCTTATCATGCTAGTCAGGACATACCAATGTCTTCCACACCATGTAAGAACCCAGAACTGGCCAGTTCAAGTTACAGGACACCATTGAGAAGAGTTGACATATCTGGTCAGGTGTTTTCAAGCAATGATCTAAGATCAAGATTGACACTCTGCGATACAGTCAACTTGATTAAAGAGAAACCAAAACAGCCTGATATTATGAATCTGTATAGAGAGCAAAAGAAAACAGCACATACTAGAAGTTCAAACAAAAGGTATTGTTTCCTTATATTCTTACAAAATATGTTGTGTAACTACAAGAGGAAGTGTAATTAAATCTTCAAATAGAACAGAATATGCTTAAAAATTGTTGAAAGCACAAAACAACTCTCACACATATTTTCAGTTAAATATTTCTCATACAGATTTCTGTTAGATGTTATGATGTCTTTGCCTTTCAAAGATCATTACCACATATCAGGGGTTGACACTAACGAGATTCCCTGAAAATTGGAAGGGACCCGAGCAGTCTCAGGCTAGGGATTCCGTTAGGATCCTTCAATATTTCTCAGAGCTGAATGTAGGGCGTGGGATTGCGGGATTCACACTTTTAAATAGTTAAGGACTATCGAGTGCAAACTGCCACTGGAGGCTTAACCACTAGATTCCTTAAATGCCTACGCCGTGAAAAGTAGTTCTTAGGTATTTTTAGCCCACTTCAACACACCGTGTTCAAATGACTCTGATCAGAGTCTTCAAAAAAGTTGCAGACGATAATTTCAAATTGGTGAAATTCTAAAAATGAATTTATCTCTTTAGGTAGAAAACAATGTGTAACAAGCAATTTCTTCATTTTCCACATCGTTTTTTACAATTATTTTCTTGGGGTGTAAAAAGGAGGGGTTGTGTGAGAATGGATTAATCCTTGATTACTTTAACCTCGTTTCTTTATCATGATAACGTTTGACAAAGAAGATTACTGCACAATGCTTTGCTAGCTTACAATACTTTTCAGTACTTTGATTTTCAAATTCTTAACACCAAAATATATTACTACAAAATGTTGGTTTTTTTTTTTAAAAGATCCATAGACTTAATACAGGACAAGTTATAGTCAATGCAGTACTTGTGATTTTTTCATGTTACTTGCCCTGCAGGACAAGTGCCATGTTTGGAATTCTTTGGACCCTGAAGTGTTGACCCCTACATATTTCTTCATTCTAACACTCTTTAGGAACTGATATAGGAAAAACCATTGTCAGAAAAAGAGAAAGTACTTTTAAAAAGTCATTAATAGTAAGGCCCATTTAAAGACTAAGCAAAGCTGAAAGTTTAATTTCAAAATATATTTCTAAGTGAATAATACACAAGTATATATGTTTCACATATAATTAATGCATTTTCATTTTAACCCTCTTCCGTTTTGCAAAATTTTAGACCTGTGCAAATTCAAATGTTTTGCTAATGACAATTTGAAGTAGATTTTATTTGAAAATTATCATTTGGTAGGGTAGAAAATATTAAAGGAAAAGAAGAAATTGCTTGTTTCAAGCAATTTCATCTTTTGTGCAATGTTTTCTCAATTATAGAATCACAGGGACGTAAAACCATGGATTAAACAGGAAAATGTTTTGTTGATGACAATTTAAAGTAGATTTTAAACAGGAAAATGTTTTGATGATGACAATTTAAAGTAGATTTTATTTGAAAATAATCATTTGGTAGGGTAGAAAATGTAAAGGAAAGGAAGAAATTGCTTGTTACAAGCAATTTCATCTTTTTCTGCAATGTTTTCTGAATTATAGAATCACAGGGATGTAAAACCAGGGATTAAACAGGAAAAGGTTAAGCTACATTCTACCACTTATCAAGTAATCAGTAAGAGCCGGTTTCCTTCATGCAGATGACAGTTTTTATTGCAAAGGTCAAATATTGTAGAACAATTTTTTATGCATCTCCCACAAGTAAACATACATCAATAAATTGAACTAAAAATGACATTTTCTTTGCTAGACCTTTCTAGTCTGACATTGTTCTTTTCTAGCATTTTTGTGTGAAAGTGCTTATTTCACATACAACGAAGGAGGAATTTAGCTGTCTTAAAGGCATATAAGAAATAGCTAATAACAAAATTTGGGGAGTGTTTGATACTAAAAAATGGATTTTTTTTTCACTGATAACTAAATCATTAGATTATTGGAAGTCAAGAATAACCATAAACTTATATGGAGAACATGTTTTAGTGTAAAGGATCACAAACTGTCAAACACAGGGTCTATGTAATAAGAGGATGTTATAAATTGAAATGTAGCTAAGTAGGTGAAAGCCTATACTTTGAATGTCAAAACTCATTTTGTACTTTTGCATTAGCCTTGAAGACATGATAATGGAAAGGAAATCATGAGTTAATGTTTAGAAAATATGAATACGAAATCATTGTCTAACTAAAACGAGTATTGTTAAAGATACCTTCAAAGATAGTGCAAAGAAAAAAAACAAAAAGAAAACTTCACTATACCAGTACTAGATCTGTTGGTCTGTCCGAACCCTTTTCCCTATTTATTTCATTCTTACTGTGACAGGGCTATATTATCTGCATTATCTGTCTCTGACAGCTCATTTTTCCATCATTTTGCATAAATACGTAGCTGTTAAATTTGATTAATGGTTTAAGAGAGACAACACATTATTTTGTAACTTAATCAAATTATAAGGATTATCTTCCTTGTATCTTACATCTAAGCAGGAAATAAGACTTGTTTATATTGACTTATTGCATAGATGGTTATAAAAAATGAGAATGAAATTATCTGTTAAGATATACTTTACCCACTGCCAGACAGCAAAATTCTAGACTATTGTAAATGGAAAATGATGTTTTTAAGTTAATATTACTCTAAAACTTGGAAGAACGATTTTATGGGCGGGGCTTATTTTACACATATTGTAAAAGCATGTAGTTCATGAGTTATGTTTAATTTATGATCTAAGAGAGTCAACTTATAATTTGATAAAACAGTCAAATAGATCATATCTCTTATTACTTAGATTTAAGTTTAATTTAAAACTTGTTTATATTTACATGCACCATTCGCTGTCTAATTTCAATGATGGCTAAAGAATTGGCCAAAAGTTGACAAATCATATGACATATTAACTTTTTTATATTTGATACATTTTCTTCAAATTTCATGTGTCAATACCGCTCACAAATGAATTCATCTGAGTTTGAATTAAAAAATTTTCTGATTGCTTATTCAAAGATGGCCAACAAAATAGCTGCCATTCAATGAATCCATTAACACAAAATTACTTCATTGTATCTCAAAAGATTTTTTATCAAATATCTTTCAACAAGTTCAAATTTATAATTCCTTTGATATTTCAGCTTAAATTCATATAATTTGTAGTTCCAAAGTCAGTTATCATCAAATTTAAATCTTTATCTTGAAGTTTTTGCAGGGCCTGTTTTCACCTTGAGGCATTTAGTTTTGTTTTGGTTTCCATGGCCGTTGTGCAGATAGTTGATTTTAAAAGGAATTTAAGTTTGTTCCATTGAAAATTGAGAAGAATATGTTCAACAATTTTCATCTTTAGTTTAGACCAAAATTTTAGCAAACATGATATTGAGGTTATGCAACCATCCTGGTGTTTTTTGCAATGACAACTAACTTTCATGTCCTCTGTACTGGTCATGGGTCAACTCTGCGCCAGAATTACTTCTGGGTGGTTGTACCCTATAATAGTCTTTATAGAAAATGAGGTATCCTCCTGTTGTCACACTGTTTTGATTTTTGTCCTGCAGACAGGAAGCAGTCTGCAGAGTGGATTAGATCACTGCTGCACATCATGCTTGTGATTTAATGGATTTATCTTGGAACTATTACTTTATCTAGACTGACGAGGTGGTCACTAATGAAACCAGAGAATATCATGGTGGATGTGTTTAACCCATTCCCACACAATAATATTCAAGACCAGTCCAAATTCAAAAAAGTTGCAGATGACAATTTTCAGATGATGAAATCTTTAAGATCTTTGTCTTTTGAGGTAGAAAACATTGTGGATAATGAAGAAATTTCTTGTAACAAGCAATTTCTTCATTTTCCACAATGTTTTCCAAAGCTTTCATATTTAGGGGCATTTAAAAGTGTCATTGTGTGGGAATTCGTTAATGAAGATTTATGTAAAATTTTAATCCCTAATAATACCATTTTCCTGGCCTGTAATTCAAGACAAAAGACTGCTCTTTTGGATAGATCACGTTTGGGAAAAAAATTTCTACATGCGTCCTTTGTCTCACAGATGGAAATATGAGTAATTTGCCAATTAAGTTGGCTGAGCAGCTATTGGTTAAAATTTATTGTTGCAGTTGTACATGTGTATGTCCTGGTGTGAAAATGTCATGAAGCCATGGTTGAAAGCGGTTTTACTGAAATGATACTGAAAGTGGTATTAAACCAAAACCTTTTGACTGCAGTCAAACTAGCTTTCAAGATCAATACTCTTTTACTTTTCTGAGATGATCCTTTTCTGATGACAGTCCATAAATAGTTGAAATATCATTTAACCCTTGTCTAGTTAAATATTTATCATCTTTTCACTTTATTTCAAAACATTGACATAAATTGATCAATTTTGTGTTAAAAGATTTGTCTCATCACAACAAGCAGGTAGTGTAGGCCAAGATTAGACTGTACGTCTGTACAGCTTGATCTTATCTAAACACCTGCCAAAACTTTTTTTCAAAGCAGGAATATTCCTGGATCAGCACGACAAGATTTAAGAAACTTGGGCAATATTAGATTAGTTACAGTCAATGATAAGAAACAAATGAGAGATTTTATGTATATTTTAAACCTTCTACAACCCAGTAATAGTTTAACTCATTCCCTCAAAATCACGCTTTTTTTAGCCCCTGAAGATTTGCATGAAAGAAAATGTTTAGAAAAGTAGAAATTGCTTGAAACAAACAACTTCTTTTTATCACAATGTCTTCTAGCCTGTCTTGGCTTTAGTTATCAATTTCAAAGTGATTTAAATTGCAGTCGGTAACTTCTTTCAATTGGGACTAGTCCAATACTTTGTTGTATGGTAATGGGTTAAAAAGGCTAATTCAAAAGAACATAAGTATCTGTATATCTTATCACTCCTGCAGTCTACAGCTGGTATGCCGAGTTCTAAAAAAAGAAGGCAAATTACTCACTATATACATTTTTTGTACTTGAAAGGCTGAGCATTATTCATATCATGAGCTGGATATTGGTAGGTTTTTAGGTCACCTGACCGAATGGTCATGGTGACCTATTGCAATCATCGTTTGTCCGTCGTCGTCCGTCGTCCGTTAACTTTTAAACATTTTCATCTTCTTCTCAAGAACTACTGGGCGGATTTCAACCAAACTTGGTAGAAAGCATCATTGGGGGATGCTAATTCAAGTTTGTGAAAATAGGGGTTCTGGGGGTCATAGGGGCCCATATAGGGGCCAAAAAGGGGTAATTTTTGGTACTTCTTTAAAAATCTTCTTCTAATAAACCGTTAATGCCAGAGCTTAAATATTTTGTGTGCATGACAACTAGGACAGGTATATTATAAATTGTGAAATTCATGTCCCTGGGGTCATGTATGGGGCCACACCCAGAGGACAAGGTTCATCATGTTAAAAAATTCACATTTTCATCTTCTTCTGATGAAGTACAAAGCCAATTTCAAACAAACTTGGTGAAAAGCATTATTTGGTAATGGTTATTCCGATTTGTGAAAATAAAAAGGCTTGGGGGTCAAGGGGCCCTAAAATGGGGACCAAAAGGGGGTAATTTTTGGTAACTTTTAAATATTTCATCTTCTTCTCAAGAACTACTTGGCGGATTTCAACCAAACTTGGTAGAAAGCATCATTGGGGGATGCCAATTCAAGTTTGTGAAAATAGGGGTTCTGGGGGTCATAGGGGCCCAAATAGGGGCCAAATAGGGGTAATTTTTGGTACTTCTTTAAAAATCTTCTTCTAATAAACCATCAATGCCAGAGCTTAAATATTCTGTGTGCATGACAACTAGGACAGGTATATTATAAATTGTGAAATTCATGTCCCTGGGGTCATGTATGGGGCCACACCCAGAGGTCAAAGTTCATCATGTTAAAAAATTCACATTTTCACCTTCTTCTGATGAAGTACTTAGCCAATTTCAAACTAACTTGGTGAAAAGCATCATTGGGTACTGATTATACAGATTTGTGAAAATTAAAAGGCTGGAGGTCAGGGGTGCCTAAAATGGGGACCAAAAGGGGGTCATTTTTGGTAACTTTTAAACATTTTCATCTTCTTCTCAAGAACTACTGAGGGGATTTCAACCAAACCTTTTTCTAATTCTTTCAAACAAAATCACTTGTCTTGGTGCTCTTTTATTCAGGTGACCGTTAAGGCCCACTGGGCCTCTTGTTTTTTTTTTTTGTATTTAAGCGGAGTCAATAAGCTTTCTATGAATCATGTGGAATCCTTGTATTACACCATTTTCAAAATGTACAGTTGTTTTGAGGAGAAAAGTTTTGAAAAAAAATAAGTCGAGCCAAATTGCACTACTTCTCTTCTATCCTAGTAATATCCTACTTGATTTTCCAAACTGGGTAACACTGAATGTGTCCATCAAAAAAAAAATGGATATCAGCAGTGTTTTTGTGAATTACTTTTCTGTACCATTTGTTACCCTTAAATAGTAATTCAAATGACAACAATTCACCACTAGTTTACCGACCTTGGGTAACCCATTCCCACACTATGGCGTTTTAAACATCCCTCAATATGAAAGCTTTCAAAAACAGTGTTGAAATGAAGAAATTTCTTCATTATCCAACATGTTTTCTGCCACAAAAGACAAAGATTTTAAAAATGTTGTCATTATAAAATTGTCTTCTGCAACGTCTTTGAATTTGTACTGGTCTAAATTCTATTGTGTGGGATTATGTTAAGTGTGTTTCTTTACTATTTGCTCTGTTTCGGCTAGCATCAAGCCTCATCAGTGGTGTTGCTATATACCAGATAGAGATTGCTGTCATATTATTTCATTTTGTTTTCTGTTTTCTAAATCTCTGTCATCACTTTCACCTTTAGTTGACAGCCTGCACATATTTATGTATGTCCTCACTGCCAACACCTTTTACATACTGTATGTCTTTCTTGACTTGATCATGTTATTGAAATTTCTTGAAGATGCTTTTTCTTCCCAGCTCCAAGCCATATACCTGTTATTTTCCTGAGTTTGTATCTGATAGTCATTTCAAAAGCATTGTTTGAATGCAAATTTTGGTCAAGAGTAGCAGATACTTGTCACCCATTTATGTGTAAGCCCTCGAACTCACACTATAAATTGCACCTTTAAAGAGTCTCATCTCTATCAATATCCTATCATTTTAAGATATTATAAGATTTCAGAGCTGATTACTTTAAAGTAATGGGAAATCATGAACTATAGTTGAAGTTCAATTACATACAAGGGTGGCATTGGTAGCATAGTAACTGCAATATCCATCATAACATTCCAAAGTTGAGGCTCTTATTTAACATCTTGGTTATGTCGCCCTGTCCCCTTCTTGCCATTTCTGCAATGATAGTGTTCTATTGCATTCTTATGTCACTTCCAAGCTTTTTCTGTGCAGTCTCTCTCATACTTCACATGGAATGGAAACATTCTTTCACTAAAGCGAACATCACATACTTTCTTTTCTTTGCAAAGGGATAAAATAAATTGTTCAGGTCAGACTGCCTTGCCTTGTTTCATACTTCATCTAGGGACTGTAAAAATTCTAAATTCCAAACTGAGACTTTATGTCATCCATGATCAGGGTTCACACTAAGTATCCTTCATGTGAGTCTTCAGTCACTTTTAGGCCATTCTCCTTTCTGAAAGTTGTCTGAAATATTCTATATCAGCAGGGCACCCTGCATGGTCACCAGGGCAGTAAATGTCTAGTCCTTTGTACCTCAGTGAAGCCCCTGTCATACATGGCTCGTTTTTTTTACTTCCATTAGGACTGTGATTTTTTTCTCCTGTGATGGAATATGCCTTAGAAGACCTTTGTCCTGGTTTGTGGCTAGAAATCATTCTTTTTTTGGTTATTTGTGACCAAGGGTTCTTTTTCCTTTTCAAACTTTGAAGAATAAGGGTTGGGGAACTTCTTTTATCACAATGTTTCGTAGCTCATTTGATATGAGTGTTTAAGTATAGATTTAAGTCCAGAGTTCATTACAGTATTTTCATTTTTATCTTTTATTCAAGAAGACACAATAGTTCTGCACAAGATATTACACAAGCACTGATATATTGTAATTAAACTAACAATGTGTGAAGTTTAAATTTTATGTTTTTAGGATGTATATATACAGGTCTATGATGTTTCATTTATATAAATAAAATGCAACATTCAAAAATCTGGCCTATGAAAATTTGAGACTAAAAACCCAATTAACATCAAAGATAAAAAAAAAATGTTGAGGAGAAGTGCAGTGCACAAGACCCACAACTCTTGCTTGCATTATTTTGGAGTTATTGCCCTTTGTTGTTTTTAAGACTAAGATTTTGTCCAAAACCTATCTCTGAAAGTATGACAGCTGCTATCGAACTCTTTGAGAAGAAATGCAGTGCACAAGAAGCCTGGCTTCAGTTTACCATCAAGCTTTTACGGCGGGGGATGGCCATGTCCGACATGGCTATTGTCTCTTTTATAGAGAAAGATGATGAATGAATAATTGATTTTGGTCATAAGTTGCATTTTCATCTTTTTTTATACCTACCCAGCACTGCTAGATTTTTAGTCGTGACCAAGAAGGCATTAATTGGATTGGCTGCCAGTTTCAGACACACTTGAAATTAAGTTGATAAGCTTCAAAACCCTAACCCTGTATGGGTATACTCTGTAAAGAGCCCCTTTTCATTGTCACATCAATATCCTTGTGTTTGTTTCTGCAACTTCTTAGCCCAAATTGAAACAACATCAATAATATAGTTAACCCTTGTCATGCTGTATAAATTACTTGAAATGCTATCAAATCAAAGGGCTGAAAGCATTGACAGAACTATTTATCAAAAAATCAGCATCTCTTTTAGAAATTAACTTCATAAACAATTCTGGCAGGGAAAGTACAAGCAGGAGGTGAAGACTAAGATCAGCCTGCACATAAGTGCAGTCTGATCTTAGTCTACACCTCCTTCCAAAACCGGAATATTCCGGGTTCAGCATGACAAGGGTTAATATTTCATGAAATTCAGTATCTGTAACAAAAAATATGGCTTCTATGTGAATATGAATGTGCCAAGGCAGTTCCTGATTTTTGGAGTATGTGGGCCACTCTTTTAGTCCCCTACTGGTGAAGCCAAAGGACAATAAATTTTATAGAAATGGTCCTTTGGTGATTGCCTTCTAAATTACTTCAAGGAATTGGAACGGGTGGATAACTGCTATACAAGCCAGAGGGAATTTGAAAGGAATTCTATGAAAATCTTCTCCTCCTAAACCATTAGGCCTAGAGCTTTCAAATTTAACCTGTAGCATTATCTCATGGTTCTCAATCAAAATACTTCAGGTTCTGATGCTCTGATATATATAAGCCCTATATTGTTGTTACTAGGAATTTACATCGAAATAAAGAACACATTGGTTAAAAATCTTGTGCGTCTATACAAATCTTAAGATTTCAATGACATTTTACAGAATCTTAATTTGTTTGGCAAATTCTGGTTGCTATGGCAACTGGAAGGAATTTCTAAGAAATCTTGTCCTCTAAAACCATAAAGCCTAGAATTTTCAAATTTTGTGTATAGCATCGCCTCATGGTCCTCTACTAAAATACTTCTGGTAGTGATGTTGTGATTCATATTAGCCCTATACCATCTAAAAATCTTCTCTTATACTTACCTGATATCAATGAAATTTTACAGAGAATCTTTGGGTTATTGCCTGCCAATAAAATTCAAGGAAACATAATCATTTGATAACTCTGCTTGCTATGACAACTGAAAATAATAGGGGGTATATTAATTTACTGTTGTCTGTATGTGGGTCTGTCATTCTGTGTGCAAACTACTTAACATTTATAATGACTTTAAGCCCTTACAAGATACAAGACATATATTTGGTATGATAGTAGATCTCATTAATGCACAACTGTAGATATCAATGTTGAGGTCATGTGCCAAGGTCAAGGCCATTTATCAAGGTCAAATTTCTACGAAATTTAACCAAAAAATGAACATTTACAATTACTTTGAGCCTATAATGATACAAAACTCTTATTAGGCATGATGATAGATCTTATTGATACACATCTGCAGATACCAAGTTAGAGGTCAGGTGACAAGGCTAAGGTCATTTGTAAAGGGGAAAATTCTGCAAAATTTAATTGAAGAAAAAACCCATAACATTTACAATTACTTTAAGCCTATTCAGGATACAGTGCATATATAATTGTAAGGTGATTTTCAAAGTTTTCACCATATACATGTATTGAAATAAACTACACCCATAAAGGCCTTGTTTTTCATAGACATTTGTGAACATTCAATCCAGATGTTTTACATCCACTGATACCCACCTTTTACACAAAGGTAGACTCAGGGCTAGCAAATAAGTGTCTTGTCCATAAACACATCCAAGTGACTGTGGGGCTCAAACCTGTGATCTTCAGCCCACTAGTCAAGCACCTATACCACTTTTTTCCATTAAGGCAAAAATAAGGGGTAGAAAGATGTGTTAATAACACAAACTTATTTTAACAAGATATTTTCATTTAAATGAAGCCAAACAATAAAATGCTTAAGCAAAATAAAATGTTAAACTAAAACACTTTAAAATCCAGTATATAAATCTAGGTACTCAGTTCAAATTTGAAATAAATTCTAAAGTGACAATTGATAAGCGGAATCGGGAGTCTTTAGCTAGCCACAAATTGATACTTACCCATTATTGATACACCACTAGCACAGACTGTCTTGCACGACAGACACCTGCTGGTTTTCTCCAAGTGGAGCCAAACCTAGGTCACTAAGTGAATTTTATGAAAAAAGACAAACTTGTTTGCACCCTTGAGGTCTTGCTTGTAGATCAATCAACCTGAAAACTAGTAAGAATGAATGTTTTGGTTAAATCTTGGACAAGACTTTAAGTAGGTCATCTTTAGTAATTTTTAGATTAAATCGATGAAAACCTGATATACCGGGTATACTCTAAAATTGACCACATTTTATGTTCAATTAACCAGGCAATTGGTCATGATATTGTTTTGAAGAGATTTTGAATGAGTTCAGAATTGGATTACTTAAGTGGTGAAAAACCTGGTCATGTTGTGGACTTTCTAAAGATAATTTTGTTTTGTTTTTCTGCTCAGTTAGTCTGAATTTATATCACAATAGATGTCTTAATAGTTATATTGATGAGATTAGAATTCGGTAAACTTAAATCAAACACTTAAAGAATTTCCGTATTGATTCTGTGGACATTGTCACTACCGTCTTGTTAGAGATTATTTTATTAACCATTACCAACCATTAGTATATTATTCAAGGATGGCGCCTACATTCAGTACTCTATGTCATTACTTTATGACAGGATATTTACTTTTAAAAAAGTTTTAACTCTATAGATTATATGCATGTATGTTGTTCTAATGTGTACTATGAATGTCTAGAAGACCGAGATCTATTCTAGGATAATAGTTCATCGAACAAGCAAATAATCAGATTAGAAGTTGATATAATTGGACATCAAAATTTATGGATGGTCCAAATTCTAAGAAGCTACAGGCAGTCTCTGGGTTGAGATTTTAAAATCCTTATCTGATGAGGGATAGAAAACATTGTGGGAAATGAATAAATTCCTTGTGACAAGCAATTTCTTCTTTTTTAATGAAAATCATTTTTTTCATTTTCAACAAGATTTTCCAAAGCTTTTTTTGAAGGGTAAAATGCAATTTTTTGATCATCCACAATGCTTTTGAAAGCATTTTTCTTGAGAGGCGCATAAAAGTGTGATTGCGTTAGAATATAAAAGTGTGATTGTGTTAGAATTTGTTAAAATATATCACTTCAGATCCATACAAAAAGAATATAGTCCAAAGATTGCAGACCCGTTTCCATCATATTTACAGACAAAGGTATGTATATTGTTTATCTTGTCCAGAGAAAATTCTTTCACATCTCTCTACATCATAGCAATTAAAAGAGTACAAATATTTGACCCATTTACTGGACAACAAAATTCTAGACTAGTCTAAATTGAGAAGATGCAGAGGACAATTCAAAGTTCATTTACCATAATGTTTCCTTTGCTCTTTAGCTCACTTGAGCTCAAATGCACATGTTAGCTATTGTGTTCACCCAGCATCAGGCGTCCTTCAGCAATTTCTTTAAACAACATCTCCTCCAAAACCTCAGGAACAATTTCAACCAAACTTGGAAGTTTTAAAAGAATCTTTACAGATTTCTCCTCCTGACCCAGAAGGCTTAAAACCCTGTTATTTGCAAGAAACATTGGTATAATGTCCTTTTTCGAAATAACTAAAATCATTACACTTACGGCCCCACGGGTGGAGCCTGTGGGGAGGGAGTTTCTATATAGAAGTAAATAAAAGAAGAATTAAACTACATCTCCTTCCAATCCCAAACCATTGGACCAATTCGAACCAAATATGGCAGAAATATTCCTTGGTTTTCCTGTTTCATAAAAAGTGATTAAGCTAAGCTTAAATTTGGACTTTTGGATTCCTAGGTACATATATAGTAGTATACAGTAGGGTTATGCCAACTTGTTTCATAATCCTAGCCTTGATATTAAATTTAATTACATTGTAGTTAACCCATTCCCACACATTGACGCTTGTAAACTCCCTTAAATATGAAAGCTTTGGAAAACATTGTGGAAAATGAAGAAATTGCTTGTTACAAGCAATTTCTTTATTACCCACAATGTTTTGTACTACAATAGACAAAGATTTTAAAGATTGCCTCAATTTTAAATTGCCATCTGCGATTTCTTTGAAATTTAATCGTGTGGGACTTGGTTGAAGGAAAAAAGCCTGTACTCAGGTGAGCACACCAGGGCCAATGGCCCTCTTGTTTTCATGGGAGAGAAAATGTTGGATTAAGTTGTTATAGTTTAAGCTTTTCCCACACAATCAAGCTTTTTCATAGCTCTCAAACACCATATATTACAGTAGAAATAATTCATAATTTATCACCCCTTAGAAATTTTTAAGCTCCCCTGAGCGCAACATGCTCAAGGTGAGCTTTAATTGTTGTATGATGTCAGAAATAATTCATAATTTATCACCCCTTAGAAATTTTTTAGCTCCCCTGAGCGCAACATGCTCAAGATGAGCTTTGATTGTTGTATGATGTCAGTTATATGTCATCCGTTATCATCATTTACCTTGTGGGCACCAATAAGGATAGATTGTTTGCTCAATCATCCTTGAAATTTTGTCAGAATGGTTGTCTTCGTAAATCATAAGACATCTTTGGTGGTCAATAACTAGGTATTTTTATCTCACCTGAGCACGTAGTGCTCAAGTGAGCTATTGTGATCCCCTTTTGTCCGGCGTCCGGCCGTCGTGCGTCGTTAGTCGTGCAGCGTCCGTCAACAATTTCTTTAAACGACATCTCCTCCCAAACCACTGGGCCAATTTGAACCAAATTTGGCAGAAATGTTCCTTAGGTCGTCCCCTTCAAAAATAGCTAAAAGAACTGAAATCCGTTAAAAACTCTGGTTGCCATGGCAACAAAAGTGAAATTTTAAAATAATCTTTAAAAATCTTCTCCTCCTGACCCAGAAGGCGTAGAGCCTTGATATTTTGCATGAAGCATCAGTATATTGACCTCTTTCAAAATAGTAAAATTATGATCCTCGGGTCTCCAGGGGCAGAGCCCCAAGGGGATTGGGTTTATATAGAAATAAAGAATGATTTTTTAAATGACATCTCCTCCCAAACTACTGGGCTGATTTGAACCAAATTTGGTAGAAATGTTTCTTAGGTGGTCCCATTCAAAAATAGCTAAAAGAATTGAAATCTGTTAAAAACTCTGGTTGCCATGGCAACAAAAGTGAAATTTTAAAATAATCTTTGAAAATCTTCTCCTCCTGACCCAGAAGGCGTAGAGCCTTGATATTTTGCATGAAGCATCAGTATATTGACCACTTTCAAAATAGCTAAGATCATGATCCTCGGGTCCCCAGGGGCTGAGCCCCAGGGGGTGGGGGGTATATAGAAATAAAGAATGATATTTTAAATGACATCTCCTCCCAAACCACTGGGCTGATTTGAACCAAATTTGGCAGAAATGTTGCTAAGATGGTCCCCCTTAAAATTAGCTAAAAGAATTGAAATCAGTTAAAAACTCTGGTTGCCATGGCAACAAAAGTGAAATTTCAAAATAATCTTTAAGAATCTTCTCCTCCTGACCCAGAAGGCGTAGAGCCTTGGTATTGTGCATGAAGCATTAGTATATTGATCTCTGACAAAATAGCTTAAATCATGATCCTAGGGTCCCCAGGGGCGGACCCAGGGGGGGTATAGGCATGAAGCATTAGTTCACAGTCTTCTTTCTTATTTCTGAAATTATTACCCATGGAAAAAGTTTTTTCCTTCTTTCATATCAGCACTAAAGCCTTTGAATTTGTAATTTAGACTTTTTGATCCCCAGGTTCATAGTCTTTATATGTAATTGTGGCCCACTTGTTTCATAATCCTAACCTTAACATGAAATATGACTGTTGAAAGCAAAAGAGCCTTTATCTCAGGTGAGCGCCCCAGGGCCAACAGCCCTCTTGTTGGAATATTATGTAGATAATTCTTCAGCTCTAGTGAAAACACTCTGAGCTCAGTCAACATGAAATTTGGTCAGAATGTTTGTCTTGATAAAATCATTGGGTCATTTGACTTCAAAGACTAGGTGAAATCATAGACAAACCTTATTAACACTTATTGAAACCCTTCAAACTTTTCAAACTAAACATTTCAAACTTAGTTAAACTGAAAATTAGTTTAAATGTTTGTTTGGATATAATCTTTGACGAGACCAAAGTTGGATAACTTTAATTGCGGTCAATTAGGGTCAAAATAGAGGTTAGTTGGTCAAATTGTTAAAAAAATGTCTGTTGGTGATGCAGAGGCAATGGTTTTGCTCAATCAAACACAAATGGTCTGGATGTTTGTATCGGAAGAATTTTTGGACAGTTTCAAAATAGTCACCTGAAGCCAAAAATAAGGTCATCTGGTCAAATCCTATGAAAATCTTGTGGGCTTACTGGAGATGCTTTTTTTCTAAATAGTCTGAAAATATAGAAGAAAATCATATTTGATAAAAATTTTGAACAAGTTTAAAATTGGATCAATAGTACAAATTTAAGAAGTCATGTTGACAGTCTTGAATCACTAAGCCATAAGGTCAAACTTTTGGGAGACTGTAGTTGCCACATCCTTCTGTGGATTGACCTGAAAACAGATCAGACTGTTTTTCTAGATAGTTAATTCAGTTGAGCACTTTATCGCCATTATTTGACTGAATATCAGTTTTGTTCAAGTGACATGTGGTATGATTTGCAACTTGAAAGAGCGAAAAGTTTTCTAGAAAAGAAGAAAAGTACATGTACATTTTTACTAGGTTTCCAACATTTTCCTCTTCTGTTTTCTTTGTAATTCCAGTGAATACAATAATTCTAGCTGATTGTTTTAATCCATTACCACACAATCTTGCAGCTATGGAAAACATTGTGAGGAAAGAACAAATTTTTTGTAACAAGCAATTTCTTCTTTTCCAACAATATTTTCTCCCTATTATGGCCCTTTGCTGTACAGGTTAGAATATTATCTTCCATTAGCCCTTTACCAGACAGCAATATTTTAGACTTATTCACAATGAAAGAGGTTGCCAATGACAAGACAAATTTTGTGCAAACAATAGATACAAGGTAAAAAAAGAAATGTGAAAAAGAAGAAACTGCTGTGACAAGCAAATTTTTCTTTTCGGACAATGTTTTCACTTGCAGAAAATCTTTTGTTGTGAAAATAAGTGATCCTACAGGAAAGTCATTAGTCTAAAGTATTAACATAGCCATTTAAGTCAATTAGATCTAACATCTCTTGTTTTTTTTAGAATTCAGATACTTCACCCACAGAAAAGATCCAAGTAATTGCTGTAGAAGGTAAACCCTGGCTCTTATCATAGGAAACTTATTTAGCAAGAGATTTGATTTTGAAGGTCTTAAAGTCAAGTGTTGGGATTTCCATCCTTTCAATTTATCAGTGAGATTTTCAACTTTAAAAATTAAACTTTTCTGGTTCGCAGCTTCCATGGATTTCAAAGTAATCCTGAAGGATTGTTAGTCAAGTTTAGTAGGTGAGCCATTTGAAATTTTTAGGATAAGTTCAAGTTTAAAATGCAAGCAATTCCTTCATTATCCGCATTTTTTTTTCCATACTAAAAGGACAATAAAAAAAAAAAAAAAAGATTTTATCAAGTAAATGTTTAGTCTACAACTTCTTTGAATTTTGACCAGTTTAAAATTTTGTCATCTTGAAACAGGTTAAATGGGTTTATGATAATAAGGTCAGGAATAGGTTTTCTCTAACTAGATTGGTCACTTGAACATGTTTAGGACAGGTTCAATATCAAGGTAACATGCTAGGTTAGATCAAGGATGTTATAAAAGTATACATTTACCTTGTTAGAAACCTTACTTTTTAACCCATTACCGGACGACAAATTGTTAGACGGGTCCAATTTGAAAGAAAATGCAGGCGACAATTTCATGTTAATGATTTTTTTTAGCTCACCTGAGCACAACATGCTCAAGGTGAGCTATTGTGATTGGTATTTGTCTGGCATCCGTCTGTCAGTCTGTAAACAATTATTAAAAAATCTTCTCCTCCTAAACCATTAGGCCTAGAGCTTTGATATTTGGTACATATCATCGCCTATTGACCCTCTACCAAAATACTTCAAAGAATTACTGTACTCTTAAAATTAACCCTTTTCTGTGTGATTCCTGATTTTACAAAGGAATAAAGAAGGAAATCTTTGAAAATCTTCTTCTCCCAAACCATAAGGACTAAGGCTTTTATATTTGGTATGTTTCATCACCTTTTGACCCTACCAAATTACTTCAAAAAACTACTGTATTCTGAAAATTAGCCCTTTGCTTTGCGATCCCTAATTTTAGTTAGGAATAAATAATGATATCTTTGAAAACCTTCTTCTCCTAAACCATTATGCCTAGAGCTTTTATACTTGGTATGTATTGATGCCCATACTTCAAAGCATTACCATATTCAGGAAATTAGTATATATGGTGGGATCATCAATATACCTAGGATTAAAAGAGAAATCCGTAAACATCTTCTTTCGGTTATGCTCCATTTACTTCTTATTGAGCTAAGGCCCTTTGATGAAAAACTTGTAAACTCATTTTCTCTAAAACTATATATCCTATTACAGTTATGGTTCATGTACATTTTGCAGAGTTACTGACCTTTGATAAAAATTCTTGTCCACTGATTTTCTCTTAAACTTTTCAATGGCAACCTCACAGGTAGACTCATTATCAAGCAGAGACATGCCTATTCTATTTTGGTTATGCTCCATTTACATTTTAAACACTTGTGGTTCTTTGATGAAGAATTTTATCCACTCTTTTTCACAGCAACTAGTCCTTTAATTGTTAACTAGTGCTTTGATATGATTAAAATTTCACTTATGCAGTAACAAGAAAAGATTTGATCTTGCTATTATGGTTTACTTGTCTTTGTAGTTTGTCCCTTTGTGGAAGGAAGGCTTCATTCTAGTAAAAATATGGTTTTTTTTATAACAAAGAACCTTTGAGTTGTATTAATCACATTAAGTGATAGTCAACTTTCCTTTTGCTTGTTGAATGGGATTTAGGAAATTTTACTGTGTTATGGATAAAGAGGCCTTAAAGATAAGGTTCTTTGAAAGCATCTATGTTTACATTTTATGTTTGAATAAAGATTGCGTATGATTTGTGATGCAAATCATGTTTTGCTTCATATAACAAAATCTTCCTGTTTACTAAATTCTCAAGCAAAAATCATGATAGCCTATAAATGGTATAACCCATTCCCACACATCAAAATTTTGACTTGTCCGAATTGAAAAAAAAAGTATTTTGGGCTGGAAAACATTGTGGATAATTAAGAAATTGATTATTAAAAGCAATATCTTCATTTTCCACATATTCCAAAGATGTTTTCTTGAGATGCATAAAAAAATCTGGATTGTATGAGAATAGGTTAAATGATAAAAGATTAACACATGATTGTCTTTATTATAGATAGAAATGATGAAGTATCAAACCTGAGGTTGGAAAACCATAGAGACATGACTGATGTTTTAAAAGAGGTTTGTTTGTAGGACATTTAAGTCACAGATAGGAATTGGCAAGAACGCTTTGCTAGCTGAAATTACAGTATAAAAAAATACAAAGCAGGACATTTTAGCCAAATTTAACTTTCAATAACAAAATCAATGTTTTTAACAATTTAAGCCAAAGAGTGAATTAAAAGAATCAATCTTGTAGATATTATAAAGAAAGTTTTTGAGGGAAACAAAATGAATATCTGTAATTTTGTGAAGGATTTTTGCTGAGACATAGAGAATGTGATGTTAGGCATTGAAGAAACGAGTGCACAGCCCGAGTTTTTTTAACACCAAACAACACATCCGAGTGAAATATTTTTTAATATCTGGAATAACCAGTTGATTATTCTATTTATTATATACCTTATTATCATATTTTTTATTAAAATATCAAAACAAATCTTTTTGATAGAGAGAAATTCTATTGAAAAAGTGCAGATGAATACACAATTTAAGACCAAAACAATGCCCACAAGACAGAAGAAGTCGCCATTTTTATACTCTTATAGACTCTTTATAATGTCACTTGGTTGGGAAAAAAGCAGTTCCTAAATTACGTTTGAGAGTGAAACTGAAAAGTAATATCATCACTTTAGTGACGATATCAAAATTTATTACACTGAGAAATCCCAAGATTTGACAGCAAGGTATATAATAAATTGTTTTTTTTTTGTCCCTGCCATATAATGGGGACATGCATAGAGAGTTACCTCTATCCTTGTGTGTGGGCATGCATAGACTGGTGGGTGGGTGGGCTTGTGTGTGTGTTGGTCCATTTCTTGTTTGGAGCGTATCTTTTACATTAATTGATTGATTTCAAAATAACTTAGCACAGTTGTTCCCCTTGATAAGAACTAGTATCATTCATAAAGTTATGTTGGCTACTTCCAAGTTCAAGGTCACAGATGAAGGTCATGTGACGAGAACTTAAGCATAAGTAATTAAGAGTATCCAAGTCTGTGACACATTTCTTATTGGTTATGAAGGTGTATTAGTGAAAAAGGTTTACAAATATCCAACAATATTTACAGACTTGCATCAAAATTTGATCTATTTCAAAGATGGTTCCAAAAGATGTATTTCCTGATGCATAAGTAGACATTTCTATTTTTGCACAAAATTTCTATTTCATTAAAAGATTTTTGAATTAATTGTATATCTCTATAAAAAGTCCTCCTTTGAGCAATGATCTGGCCAAAGTGTTCAAGGCCAAAACATCCTTCTCCAAAATGTTTCAAACATAGATGTAATTTTTATGCAGCCCCTCAAAAGATTGGACATATGGCTTATATCACTTATGGCTTCTAGGCAGGCGATGTCAACTTCTTTGTCCAAACCTTATGTTTGATTGACTAGAAACTTGGCATTTGTATTCATTGCATGAATACCAGGTGCAGAGCATAAGAATCATAACTTGACTGTTCTTATCTTTTGAGTAATTTCCCATTGTTTAACTTTTTATGCCCTTAATAGCCATGCACAAGATCCAAAACTCTACCATTTTTGAGTTGTTGCACTTGGCTGTTTGAAGACTTAAATTTTGTCTGCAGCATATCTCTTTAAGGTATAAAATGTATGATCATGAAATGTTATGAGTAGATAGATCTAACCAAGGGGTATTGCATTGTACAAGAACCATAACTCTACTAAACTTGTTTTTTGAGTCAAGCCCTTTGTTGTTTTTGAACTTGAATTTCTATATCTCTGAAAGTATAATAGATATGATCATGAAACTCTATGTGTGGATAGATCTTACCAAGGTAAAGTGCAGTGTACAGGAATCATAACTGTACCATATGTACTTATTTTTTAGTTATGACCTTTTGATTTTTTTCTGACTTGAATTTTGCCTGTAGCATATCTCTGATAGTATGATAGCTATGATCATGAAACTTCAAGTCACTGCCTCGATGGACGAGTGGTATAGGTACTTGACTCGTGATCTGAAGGTCACGGGTTCGAGCCCCACCGTCACCGAGGTGTGTTCATGGGCAAGACACTTAATAGCCAGCCTCAGTCTACCTAGCTGTAGAGGTGGGGTGCAGTGGGGATAAGCCATGCCTCTCTTTCAGAGCCGTGAAAACATCTGGTTGGTGTGTTCCAGAGCTATTCTATAAGCTTAAAGCTTTCATCGCAATCGAACTAAAATAAATTAGTATAAACTAAACTAAGTCACCATAACATGCAAAACAACCATAAATCTACTTTGTGATGGGCATATCTTGTGACAATTTGCCACCTTGATTTATGCTTGTGTAAGACTGAGCATATAGCCATTCTATGTCTCTCTTTCCAATTTATCCTTCCTTCTGTCAATTTCTCCACAATCCCTTGGCAAAATTGAATGAAACTTCACTTATAAACTCATTATGACATTATGAAGACACCTTTTTTAGTTTTGAAATTTAAGATGTCATCATATGATAAAAAGGGGTAGTCAGTGTGTCAAATTTGAATTATACAAAAACTGTGGTCCAAATGTTATCAGACTTCACATTTTTATTGTAAATCAAAAGCCCAAGGCAATGCTTATAAAATTTTCATGAAATAACTAGCATTTGACTTAGACAGATGCACAGAAAAACTTATTTTACGATAAGTTAGGAACTTAGTAAAGCTTTGCAATACTTCAAATGTTTGTAATATCCCCGTTTTGAAGAAGGGGTGGGTATAATGGATTACCCTCGTCCATCCTTTTGTCCATATGTAACCAATATTTTTGTCGCACTTTTCTCAGCAACTATTCATAGCATCAACTTGAAATTTGGTCTGGAGGTTCACCTAGGGGTCCTACATGTTGCCTATTGAATTTAGGTCCGTAACTTATGTACTTCCTGTGTTACAACTTTGTTATATTCAGACATTTACTGTTAAAGTGGTATATTTTCGTCGTTTTTTTTCTCAGCAACTATTCATAACATTGACTTGAAACTTGGAGTGGAGGTTCATGTTGGGATCCTACATGACACTTACCTAATTGAGGTCCGTAACATATCTACTTCCTGTTTTACAACTTTGTTTATATTTAGACATGGACTGGTGTAGTGGTATGTTTTTGTCACACATTTGTAAGCCAATATTCTTAGTATTGACTTGAAACTTAGTATGGAGGTTCATCTAGGGATCATACTTGGCACTTACTGAATATACGTCCACAAGTTAACTTCTTCCTTTTTTCGACTTTATTTGCACATTCATGGTAAAGTGGTATATTTTTTTGCACTTTTCTCAGCAATGACTTAGAACTTAGTGTGGAGATTTACCTTGGGATCCTACATAGTGCTTACCAAATTTAGATCTGCAAGTTAAAGAGTTCCTATTTTAAGTCTTTTTATATCCAGGCATTGGTGGTATAGTGGTATATTTTTGTAGCTCTTTTCTCAGTAACTATTCATATCTTTGAATTGAAACTCTGTGTGATGGTTCATCTAGGAGACCTACATGACAAGTACCAAATTTAGGTCTGCAAGCTAAATGCTTCAAGTTTTTCGACTTTGTTTGTATTTGGACATTGATGGTATAGTTGTATATTTTTGTCACGCTTTTCTGAGAAACTAATGAACCTTGTAATACTGTATAAATTACCTTACTAAATTGCTGTAAAATCAAAGGGCTGAAAGCATTGATAGAACTTGTTGTTCAAAAATCATTAATTCTTTTAGGAATCAATTGCATTAACAACTCTAGCAGGAAAAGTACAAGCAGGAGTTGAAGACCAAGATCAGACTGCACTTATGTGCAGGCTGATCTTGGTCTACATCTCCTGCCAAACCCGGAATATTCCGGGTTCAGCCTGAAAAGGGTTAATAGCATCAACTTGAACTTCGGTGTGGAGGTTCAATGAGGTGTTCTACATGTTGCTTACTGAATTTAGGGCCCTGAGTTTAGTACTTCCTGTTTTACAACTTCGTTCAAATTCGGACATTGGTCAGGTATAGTTATATATTTTCGTCGCACTTTTCTAAGCAACTTTGCCTAGCATTGATTTGAAACTTGGTGTAGAAATCATCTAGGGGTCCTACAAAGTGCTTACTTAATTTAGGTCCTCAAGTTAATGAGTTCCTGTTTTACGACTTTGTTTATTTTCTGACATTGCCTGGTATAGTGGTTTTATTTTTGTTGCAATTTTCTCAGCACCTATTCAAAGCATTGACTTGAAACTTGGTGTGCAGGTTTGTCTATAAAACCAACATTGTGTTTACAGAGTGTAGGTCAGCAGCTTTACTACTTCCTGTTTTACAACTTTTTTATTCTTAGACATTAGCTTGCATAGTGGTATATTTGTGTCTCAATTGTTTCAGCAACCATTCATTGCATTGACTTGAGACCGCCGTCATAGGGCAGTTGGTAGCGTGCCAGACTCCTAATCTTCAATCATGGGATGTCATGGGTTGGATCCCTGGCGGTGGCACTTATCCTTTCCGACATTGTCTCGCACCAATGGGTGGATAACAGTAGGTGGGATAGCAGCTGAAGGCTAGGAAAGGATATAGTGGTAGTACTGGTGTGAGAAATACCAGGAAGTCCTTTGTTAGATTCCCAGATGCCACAATATGACTGAAATACTTTTAAAAGCGGCGTTAAACCCAATTCAATAAATCAATCAATGCATTGACATGAAATTTGATGTGAAGGTTCATCTTGGGGCCCCCCTTTGTGCTGCATCTTATTAACCTCCTGTTATCTGACTTACTTTATTTTCAGGCAATTTTTTTGTCATTGCTTGGTGTAGAGGTATCTCTTCAATGCTTGATTTTGAGGTGAAGCTTTATGTCCTACATTGTGCATACTAAATACTTTCCATTTAGGGAGAATTTATTTTTCACTGTAGTAGAGCATGTCAGGGTATACTCAGTGAGTTTTGACTCATATATTTCTTGTTAGTTTAGATTTTATTTTGGTTTGGTGTGAAATGTTCTTATCATTTAACCCTTTCCCGTACAATCACTGGTTTTTACGTCCCTGTGATTTTATACTTGAGAAAACATTGTGGGAAAAGAAGAAATTGCTTGTCACAAGCAATTTCTTCTTTTCTCACAATATTTTCTACCCTACTGATGGGTTGTTTTTCAAATGAAATAGACTATAAATTGTCGTCTGCAAACCTTTGAATTTGGACAGGTCTAAAATTTTCTAAAACAGGAAAGGGTTAAAGACTTGAAATACTAGTATTTGTAAAGCAGATGCATGAGATGGAGACAGAGGAAAACATCCAACTTGAAGCTAGTAAAGAAAAGTACCAAGTTAATGATGATACTGCTATTTATGAAGGTTTGCACAATTTTGATAACTCAAAGCCAAAGAATAAACAGTTGAACTTTTTGTTAAACAAACCTTTTACTTTTACCTTGTCAAAAGTAAATTTCATTAATTAGATAACAGTATTTTTTCTAAATCCCTCAAATCAAACAGCAGTGCCATAATATAAGTTTTGAGTCTTCGAAATGCCATAAGCAAAGTTGAAATTGCTTGCTCAGTGCAAAATAGTTGTAACTGCCTGTAAACAAATAGACAGTTACAACTGTTTTGAGCAGATTGATGAATATGTCCTATGCAAGTTATTTAGAGCCCCAGCCTATTACTGGAGATCCCCCAAAAAAGCACATGAAAAAGTGAACTTGGTTTTGACATAACTTACAGATTCTTTGATATGGGCTAAACTCTGTTCAATCAAAATTCAAAGAAAAGAAAATACAATTATCATGAAAGAATTCTTATTTCCTATTATTTCACAATCCTTTATCACCTTAGATTGTTTAACTCAGTATGGATTTATATCCATATCTCTATATTATTTGAGCCTTTTCCTGCTTTGTGGTTTGGACAGATCTTAAGAAAAAGAAATTTGATCCTTTCCTTATAAAGCCTTTAACCCTTTCCCGTTTTTGGAAATTTTAGACTAGCCCAACTTGAAAGAGGTTGCAGACGACAATGAAAACTGGATGCCATTGAAATGAAACCAACCTATGTGGTAGAAAATATTGTGGAAAAAAGAAAAATTGCTTGTGACAAGCAATTTCTTCTTTTTCCACAATGTTTTCTTGAGTATGAAATCACAGGAACGTAAAATCCCGTATTTGAACGGGAAAGGGTCAATAATGAATTACCATAAAACCCTTACAAATTACAATCAGTTCTTGAAAAACCCTTGAAAATTATGCTACATTTTGAAAGATAAAGCTTCAAATCTACCAGCAATAAAACAACAGGTAACTTATGACCATCTTACTACAACAATTAGCTTAAACTGTTAATTAATTGAAAATATATATCTTTGCCAGGCACTAGAATATATTCAAGAATATCAAACAAACAGGCTTACAGACTGAAAATACAAAACATTGTTCTGAGTCCTTTAGACATTTGACATTAAAAGAGGATTATTCCTTTACTACAGGATACAAGACAGTCTATGCATACATTTACAGCATTATTTGTTCTTCAATTCAAAGTTTGAGTCCTTAAAAATCCTTAAAAATTCTTAATTTTTTCTTTCATTATTTTGATGAACCATATGTTAATCCTAAAATATTCCTGCATTAGCAAGCAGCATAGTCAAGGACCTGATTTATAAGGTTGTCAAAAAAAGAATGTTTGAAAATATTTTTGATCAAGACACCACAATTTTTATTAAAACTGAGGAAAAATGTAAAAATGAGAGTATTATTTCTCCACTGCTCACAATGATATTTTCCATTTTTTGAAGTTTTCAATTTTTATACGCCTGTCGAAGACGGGACGTATTATGGGATCACCCGTGGTGTCCGGTTGTCCGGGCGTCCGGGCGGTGTCCACTTCTTTGTCCGGAGCATAACTCTGTCATCCTAAGTCCGATTGACTTTAAACTTGGCAGTTATATTCTTCTTATAAATACGGAGTGCAGTGCGCAATAACCATAACTCTACCTGGCCTATTTTTTGAGTTATTGCCCTTTGTTGTTTTTCATACTTGAACCTTGTCCGGAGTATATCTCTAAAAGTATTATAGCTAGGATCATGAAACTTCATGGGTGTATAGATCTCACCAAGGGGGAGTGCAGTGCACAAGAACCATAACTCTACCCGGCCTATTTTTTTAGTTATTGCCCTTTGATTTTTTTTATACTTGAATCTTGTCCGGAGTATATCTCTAAAAGTATAATAGCTAGAATCATGAAATTTCATGGGTGTATAGATCTCACCAAGGGGGAGTGCAGTGAACAAGAACCATAACTCTACCTAGCGTATATTTTGAGTTATTGCCCTTTGTTGTTTTTCATACTTGAATCTTGTCCGGAGTATATCTATAAAAGTATAATAGCTAGGATCATGAAACTACATGGGTGTATAGATCTCACCAAGGGGGAGTGCAGTGCACAAGAACCATAACTCTACCTGGCCTATTTTTTGAGTTATTGCCCTTTGTTGTTTTTCATACTTGAATCTTGTCCGAAGTATATCTCTAAAAGTATAATAGCTAGAATCATGAAATTTCATGGATGGATAGAGCTCACCAACTGGGAGTGCAGTGTTCAAGAAGTATAACTCTACCTAGCCTATTTTTTGAGTTATTGCCCTTTGTTGTTTTTTCATACTTAAATCTTGTCCAGAGTATATCTCTAAAAGTATTATAGCTAGGGTATGAAACTTCATGGGTGTATAGATCTCACCAAGGGGGAGTGCAGTGCACAAGAACCATAACTCTACCTGGCCTATTTTTTGAGTTATTGCCCTTTGTTGTTTTCCATACTTGAATCTTGTCCGGAGAATACCTCTAAAAGTATAATAGCTAGGATCATGAAACTACATGGGTGTATAGATCTCACCAAGGGGGAGTATAGTGGACAAGAACATAACTCTACCTAGCCTATTTTTTGTGTTATTGCCCTTTTTTTTTTTTTCATACTTGAATCTTGTCCGGAGTATATCTCTAAAAGTATTATAGATAGGATCATGAAACTTCATAGGTGTATAGATCTCACCAAGGGGGAGTGCAGTGCACAAGAACCATAACTCTACCTGTCCTATTTTTTGAGTTATTGCCCTTTGTTGTTTTTCATACTTGAATCTTGTCCGGAGTATATCTCTAAAAGTATTATAGCAAGAATCATGAAATTTCATGGATGGATAGAGCTCACCAACTGGGAGTGCAGTGCACAAGAACCATAACTCTACCTAGCCTATTTTTTGAGTTATTGCCCTTTGTTGTTTATTATACTTGAATCTTGTCCGGAGTATACGTCTTAAAGTATTATAGCTAGAATCATGAAATTTCATGGATGGATAGAGCTCACCAAGTTGGAGTGCAATGTACAAGAACCATAACTCTACCTACCCTTTTTTTGAGTTATTGCCCTTTGTTGTTTTTTCATACTTGAATCTTGTCCGGAGTATATCTCTAAAAGTATAATAGCTAGAATCATGAAATTTCATGGATGGATAGAGCTGACCAAGGGGGAGTGCAGTGTACAAGAACCATAACTCTACCTAGCGTATATTTTGAGTTATTGCCCTTTGTTGTTTTTTCATACTTGAATCTTGTCTGGAGTATGTCTCTAAAAGTATAATAGCTAGAATCATGAGATTTCATGGATGGATAGAGCTCACCAAGTAGGAGTGCAGTGTACAAGAACCATAACTCTACCTAGTGTATATTTTGAGTTATTGTCCTTTGTTGTTTTTCATACTTTGTTTGACAAAAAATCTCCATTCAAAATAACCTCAGTTCTATTCAAACCCCCAGCTAATATTAAGCAGTGTGACGGGCGTATCTTGTGACAATTTGGCACCTTGTTGTATATTGTAAACTTGGCTGTTTTTGAAGAAAACCCAAGGTAAAGCTATAGCCAGGTTGTCATCTGGGTCAGCACCATTGTCAGAAAACCTTTAACAGTTTTTAATATCTCTGGTATTACTGAACACATTCACTTAAACTCTGAATATAATTATGTTCACTATCAAAAAAACTATATATACCAACAAGTGGGATAACTCTTAATGCATTCATGGTGAATTGATCCCCTTTTAAAGTTTAGAAGTTTTACCCACTTTCAAGGGCTTAAACAGCCAAGCCTTGGCATCTGCGTGTGGTTCTCTTGTATATATATGAAAATAAATTTCCTTTGTAGGACCTGTCTAAATTTTATTCTTTGTCTTGCAGTGGAAATATATGTAAATGGTATTAAAAATTTTCATTTTTGTAGAGGTAAATGAGAGAACAAGTATGAGTTTTGAGGCAGATAAATATTTTGAATCTGAGGAAAAAGAAATTCTGGGAGACAGATTGGTATGTATAAAAATAACAATATTCTAGATATTTAAGAATCTGATTTGACATGATTTAATTATTAACATGCTTAACACTTTAAGTTTATATGAAAGATATATTGTTTATAGCTCCACTTGCTGAAAGCCAGTGAGCTATTGACATGACATTTTGTCTACCATGCGTGTGTCCCTCCATCCATATACTTTTAATTTAAAAATCTTTTCCTCAGAAAGTGTTGAACAGAATTCAACCAAATTTCACAGAAATTATCCTTGGGTGACCCTTTATCAGATTCCTCCATAAAATTTGATAGGACGAAAAACATGACTTTAATGGGCGGGTCTAATTCCCGTATATGGTTAAACCTTAAATATCTTCTTCTTAGGAACTAGGTGATGGATTTCAACCAAATTTTACTGGAATGATCATTAGGTGACCCTTTATCAGTTTCCTCAAAGAATTTTGATCAGATGATAAACATGGATTTAATGGGCAGAGCTAGTTTCCATATATGGTGAAAGCTTTGAAAATCTTTTTCTAAGAAACCAGTAGATGGATTTCAACCGGATTTCACTGGAATGATCCTCTTGTAACTCTTTTTCAGACTTATTTAAACAACATGAAAATTAATGAGGATTTTGGACCGATTTTTGTTGTTATTTTTGGGATTCCAATCGGTCTTGGAATTCAAAACTTTGTCCAGACCGGCAATTTATCGGATTTCCAGAGCCCTGGTTGGAACCATAGCCTAAAAACATCACTTGCTTGATCTGTACTATCAGGCCTGCGGAGCAATACAGTTGCTCAAGTTTTTTAAACATTCATGTCTGAACTTACATCTTCTAGTGTGACCTGATTATTATCATTTAGGCTATTAATGATATTTTCATGAAACTTGATATTTGGTAAAGACTAACACATGTGATGAAGGGAGTAGTTTACATTGTATTTCTACTATCCAGTCATGCATTCAGGATAGGAAAGGTTAGCGAGTATTATGCTTTCCTAAGTTTAATGTGTTCTTCCTTTGAGTGCTCAAAACACTCAGCAAAGGGCCATGACATGACTAGCAAAGCAGTAAAAAATGGTGGATAACTAATTCTTTTCTTTGATGTTGAATTTATGGCGCAAATTATCTTTTATCATGATTTTTAATCATTACCAAAAAGATGTAGATTATATTTAATAAATATACTTTATTTCATTGTATTAATGAAACATTTTTATGCCCCCGCATCTAAAGATCGGGGCATATTTTTTTACCGTTGTCCATCTGTCTGTCCGTCTGTCTGTCTGCAAAACATAACCAAAAAACTTAACATTGCCAATTACAAGCAGCCTATTCAAGATACAATGGTCATATTTGGCATGATGATACATCTCCTCATGTCAAGGTCATGTGATAAGGTCAAGGTCACATACCAAGGTAAAACTTTAAGTCCTGTTGTGGGGGCATTGTGTTTCACAAACACATCTTGTTTGATATTACTCTGACTTGAATTTTCTTTTTGTTGCAAAGCAATCTACCGTTTTAGAAAGCACCCACACTTAGCCCAAAATAGGGAAGCATCATTTCATCCTTGGCAGGGCAGGTATCATCGAACAACAATATTCATTCATTGCACATTTTGGCAGTATTTTTGTTTGAAAGGATACTTTTAAAAAATGATCTTGCAAGGGTTTTCAAGATTTTGTCATCCTTGTATGGTACTAATCATCTTGAAATGAGCTTCAAGCGACATTTTCAATGATTCCACACATTTCTGTATCAAAGAAAATGAGCAGTCTTGATATTCACATAGAATATTTTAGTGTGTTTCTTTCAACGGAGGGTAAAGTGAAGACTCTGATCAGGCTGCATGTATGTGTAGACTGATCAGAGTATTTGCTTTGTACACACAAGTAACTGCTGTAAACTTCAGTCACAGCCTCAAATATTTATCATTTATATTGAATAACCATAACAGGAGACTTTCAGATTTGCAAGGATAGAATTGCTATCCTGTGTTGTCATCTACTGTTCTTTTCTCCCATCTAGGCTGAGATAGTAGAAATTCAAGGTCACAATGAAAACAACAATATAGATGAACATGAAATTAATCAACAAAATATTCAGAATAAAGAAATTAAAGACACTGAATGTGAAGAGTACATAGCAGTTGCTGTGGATAAAAGTGATATTTTTAGTCCAGATGTAATGATGGAAGATAATAGTAAAGATGAGACATGTGCATTTGAAACATCACAGGGATTTGATGTTAATACTTTTTGTCAGTATTATCCACCTGCTGACAAAATAGATGAACTGCAAATTAATTTACCCATTTCTCTAGAGAAAAATCTTGATGACAATGCACAGACATTTTCTAAAGATCATGATAATGAAGATAGAGTAACTGTTGAACAATCAAGCAAGCAGTCTGTTGATTCAGATGCAAGGAGTCATTTAAACAAGACTTGCTTAGGCAAAGATGATGGTAGAGGTATAGAAGGTAAGAAAGATTGTATTGTACAAACCTCAGTGTTGGACAAAGATACACATAAGATAGAAGAGAAGAACATTGAAAATGGGCACCATTCCTCAAAGAAAAGCATTTTGAAAGATTTAGACAAAGATTTAGAGTTAAATGATACCAAAAAAGCTGATACATCAGGGAATGGTTTATATCAGAGAATCATTTATGATTTCCAACATTTCAAAGAAATACAAACTTCAGAAAGTAAGCCTTTTAATATACATGTTTTACCAACAGATTCAAAGGTTAAAACACCAAATCACTTGAATGTTCAGGACCCAGAAGTCTCCAGTGGCATAAATAGAGGCATACAATGCTGTATCAGGCAATCAGTTGTTGATAAAGGTACATCTCCTATTATAATGACTCGCACAAACTTTACTGATATTGGTGTACAGTGTGATGGGACCTTCAAGAAGTTTGGCATGCAGGATGAAGTTGAGTTGAACAACAACGTAATGGAAAAATTGGATTCTAATAGCCAGCCAAAAGTGGAAACAGCAAGTGCTATCATCAAAAACATTAGTGAGCACAACAAGGAAGAATGAAGAGTTAATCTTCAAATTACTGTTCAATTTTTGTTCCAAAGTTTTTAAACAGACAAAGACTGATCTGTTTTAAGAGTTTGTCAATAACAGTTACTTTGTTGTATACAGAGTTTAGTATTAACCCTTGTCATCCTGAAGAAAATCCTCTATAAAATTGCATCAAATTCAAAGGGCTGATGGCACTGGATGCAATAATTGTGACTTTATATCTGTCTTGAAAATTTATTGTTTGACCAATTCTAGTTTAAAATGACAAGCAGGAGGTGTAGACAAAGATCAGACTGCACATGTGTGCAGGCTGATCTTTGTTTATACCTCCTGCTAAAACAGGAATATTCCGGGTTTAGCATGAAGTTAAGTTTTTCAACACAGGTGAAGATAACAGACAACAATTTGTGATACGCTACAGTTACGTATATTCAAAGAAGTTTCTTGGATGTTTATCAATATTATTATTTTGAATAAGCCCTTTTGACCCATTACCACAAGATAAAATTTTGGACTAGTCTGAAATGACAAAAGTAACAGACATCAATTCAAATGGCTTTGAAATTGAAAAGTAAAGCCCAGATAGGCTAGAAAAGATTAAGATAAATGGTGGAATTTCTTGAAAAAAGCAATATCTCCCTTTTTCACAGTGTTTTCTTCAATACAATTCTTCAGGGGCGTAGAAAAGCTTGGTTGTGTGGGAATGGGTTAAGCTTCTACTGGGTCATAGAAGGTATAAGAGATCTACAGAATCTCTCATTTGTTTCTTTTAAGTTATAATTAAATTAATTTAAGTTCAATGAATATTGCTAATCAATATTGTCCAATTTTCTTAAATGCTATCTTAATTATTTGACTGTCATGGGAAAAGGATCATCTTGGAAAAGTAAAAATTATTGATCTTTAAAGCTAGTTAGACTTCCGACAATTGAATTTGGTTTAACATCACTTTCAGTATTATTTCAGTGAAAGCATGTTTTGTAGGTGCATCCAACCATGGTTTCCTGTCATTTTTCATACCAGGCATGCACATGTACAACTGCAATATTAAATTTGAGCCATTAGCTGCTAAGCCAACTTAATAGAAAAATTACTTATCATATTTCCATGGGTGAGAGACAAATGACACAAATGGCAATAGCAAATTTTTGTAGAACTTGGGATCGGCTCAGGACTCTAGAATAGAAATCATCCTGAATTACCTATTAAGCCAACAAGGCTAGGTGATATGTTATGCTTAAATAAAATTATCTACATGAAAAATACCATTTTCTACATCAAAATGGGCATATCACTCTACTATGCCAACAGGGACATTCATCATTAGTACCTTCAGTGCTTTGATTTAATGCTATGAACATTGATAAAAATTTATTTAATGGGGTTTAACGCCACTTTTAACGGTATTTCAGTCATATCGTGGCAGCTGCAGCACCTAACAATGGATTCCTGGTATTTCTCAAATTAGTACTACCACTACATCCTTTCCTAGCCTCCAGCTGATATCACACTTAGATTTACGATTATCTTCCCACTGGTGAGAGACAAACGTCGGAAAGGATATGTGCCGTCGCTCTGGATCGAACCCCTGACATCCCATGATTGAAGATTTGGAGATTAATGCGCTACTGACTGCACTATGATGGTGGCTGATAAAAAGAAGCTGCTCATAACAAGAAAAAGATAAATGACTGGAAAAGAAGAATTTACCTTTACATGCATTTTTTTTCTTTTCCTGCATTGTTTCCCTAGTTTTCTATAGGCCTGGAAAACAAGTACCAGTAATTGTTTAAGAAAGGGTTAAAGTGGTTGTTGGAAATTAAACAAAACACAAAAAGATTTAATACAAAAAAGCAATCATTTTAATTGACATGAAGAATGCACATCTCTTGCAGTAGACTATATGCACAATAGAATTCATGCAAAGTAATAGACTAGGAGTACTTCAATTGAATTTCAAAAAAATCAGAAAGGAGAAAAGATGCCTACTGATCATACATAATGTAAAATCTTAGATGTTAAAAACCATTTTTGGGACACATGGGAGAAGCTTTCAACTGCAATCAGGAACTTTTTGTTATTATACATGCACTAATGAGTCTTTCCGGTCATTCAAAATATGGATTGATGAACCGTGTCACTTCTACTCCCAGAGTCATCCCTCTAAGCATGAAGGTAAAACAATTTCTTTTGTAGGTGACAAAATGACATATTTATAACTTATTCAAGCTGTAGCTATGCTATTTGGCCACTATTAACTATTTACTTTTTGATGTAATATTATTAGAGATCAGCAAACTAAGGTAGTTTGGTATTGCAGACAAACTTTCTTGTCCGAGTATTGTTTGAGTGGCATAGCAGCAGTTTGTTGACCAATTGCCACTGTCTATGACAATTTGATTGCCAATTCATTTTATCCAGAAGTGAACTTCGAATTCCAACAACAATTTTTCAGCTTTTTTGTTTGGGAACTTAACCCATTTCCACACGATATGATTTTAGACCAGTCCAAATTCAAAGAAGTTGCAGATGACAATTTTAAGTTGATGACATCTGTAAAATCTTTGTCGTTTTTGGTAGAAAATATTGTGGATAGTGAAGAAATTGCTTGTAACAAGCAATTTCTTCATTTTCCACAATTGTTTTCCAAAGCTTTCATATTAAGGGGCGTTTAAAAGTGTTATTGTGTGGGAATGGGTTAACCAATTTCCAAGCATCAAAATTTAAGACTGGTCCAAATTCAAAGATGTTGCAGTCAACAATTTTTAGTAGATAAAATTTTAATTTGTTTTGTATTATGAAGTACAAAACATTGTGGATCATGAAGAAATTGCTTGCAACAAGCAATTTCTTCATTTTCCACAGTGCTTTCCAAAGCTTTCACTCTAGGGTGTGTCAAAAAGCTTCAATGTGTGGGAATGGGTTAAATGCAATAGCTACAGCCTATTCAAGCTCTTGTGATAACATTTAGGTCATCAACTGACAATTAGCTTTTTGTTTCATGTCCCTGATCACATATCCAACATATTCTGAATTCTGAATTTCTATAGAAAATGAACAGATCCTAAATTTAATCTAGCAAGGTAATAAGGTTTCATATGCATGAACATAGCTGTTGATTTGGGGGGGGGGGATGACATTTTCATGTAATTTTAGTCCAATTGTGACAATTCAACCAATTTCAAATGTGTGCTAAGTAGACTCTGATAGGCCTGTTAAACTGCACAATCTGATTAGTCTTCACTAAAAGCACCATTCATAATTACTGACTCCTAGTTCATTTATCCCTTTCCTGTTTTTTAAATTTTAGATTTTGAAAGAAAATGTAGATGACAATGATAATTAGATGCAATTTGAAATGAAACCATCCTATGTGGTAGAAAATATGTAGGAAAAGGGAGAATTTGCTTGATACAAGCAATTCCTCCTTTTTCCTCAATATTTTCTCAAGTATAAAACCACAGCAACGTAAAATCCCAGGTTTGAAAAGGAAAGGGTTTTATGGTCAGCATATATTGTAAACAATGTGGTTGTCCAGGTTATTCAGTGTCTGCACTTCAGGCAAGTGTGAATTTCAGATTGAAATGTGATAAAAGCTCAATTTGTACTCATTGGAAGTAACAACAACATAAAAGTTAGTGCAGAATAGATGTAATTTATCCAATAACCTAAACAACAAAATTTCATATTGATCAAATTGGAAAAAGTTACAGATGTCAGTTTTTAAATTACAAAATTTAATATATCTTTATCTTTCTATATAGGAAACAATATGGGAAATGGGGAAATTTACAGTTGCAAGCATTTTCTTCATTTTCTATCATGTTTTCTAAGAATTATTAATAAAGTGTAAAAAGATAGTGTAATTATTTGGGAATGAAGTAATGCAAAAAGAGCTCTACAGCAATCAACCACAATTTTTACTGAATGAACTAATTGTTAGACAACATTGCATTTTGCCAAAATTGAAACTGACAGTATTGAAAAATTATCATTAATCAAACCATTCACGCACAATCCGGTTTTTATGCCCCTCAAGAAAATTGATTGGGAAAACATTGTTGAAAATGAAGAAATTGCTTGTGACAAGTAATTTCTTTTTAGTCCACAAAGTTTTCTATCCAGAGAGATTTTATCTTAAATTTCCTTAACTTGAAACTGTCGTCTGCAACTTCTTTTTCTTTGGACAAGTCAGAAATTTTGTTGTGTGGTACTGGGTTAATACAGACAGAAAGGTATACACTTACTAATTTAAAAGAGAAATTGAATACAAAAATAAGACAGAAATCTAGTACAAACATAAAACTGAAATATTGCAACTTTGAAAGGGGGTGGAATATAAAATGATATAAAATCTGATAAAAGCAGGAGATAATGTATGCTTCCATCGATTGTTTTCTCAGTAAATCCTTGTATCAGGATGTTTGTCATATATTATATAATTAGTCTTTTACCCATTACCAGATATAAAAAATTTACACTGGTCCAAATTCAGAAGTTGTATTTGTAGTTTTTTAATTCTATTTATTTTTGTCTTGGGATGAAAGAAAACATTGTGAAAAGTGAAGAAATTGCTTAAAACAAGCATTTCCCCACAAAGTTTATTCTTGAGGGGCATTAAAATGCAGGGAATGGGATAAACAGCTTTCGTTTTTCCTATATTTTCTACATTAACTCATAGTTATGTGAGTGACACTTTATATTGTCTGCAACTTCATAGACTAGACTTCATCCATATAATCCTGATTTTTCACACCCCTCAAGATAACAGCTTTGGAAAACATTGAGAAAAATGACAAAATTGCTTGTTACAAGCAATTCCTTTATCTCCTACAATGTTTTCAACCCATACAATTTTTTTTAAAAAATCTCGCCAATTCAACAATTTTTCGGCAACTTCTTCGAATTTGGTGCAGTCCAAGGTATTGTCGTCTAGTAATGGGTTAAGCCAGTAAACCTTTTCTACAATTTTGCTTTCTAATAATTTGTTAATTTGAATAGGGTGAGATTCTTTTTTCAAGAACGTTTCTAGTTCATGGCAAAATTGTGACCATTGTCAAGTGTTTTTTTGTTCTAAAAATTAAAACAAATTACAAAATGTGGAGAAAATAGTCTAAGGTTTGGATATAATTTACTAATTCACCGTGTGATAAGTTTAATGGAATTATAATCAAAATGCAAGGTTGTTGTTTTTTTTAAACAAAAGTCGTCCACACTGACAGAATTTGCAGACGACAATTTAAAGTTTGTTAAATTTTAGATTATTTCTATTTCATTGGTAGAAAACATTGTGGAAAATGAAGAAATTGTTTGTTATTTCTTCATTTTCCACAATGTTTTTTCCATTTGTTTTCACTTAGGGGGCGTCTAAAAGGGTCACTGTGTGGGAATTGGTAAAAAATCCTTATAACATTTAAGCAGATATGAAGATTCAAGCAAGGTTTCATGATGTCCTAAGAGATTATATATATATTTAAAGCAAAAATGAGGTTTTGAATGAAAATTTGAGCCATATCTTCAAATGCTCTTGTAATAATGAATCTATGATTCAAGGGGTAAGAGCAAAACTCTCGTACTTGATTCATAATATATCGTCAGTTGATGACTAAATATTGTAAACACAACTGGAATAAAGCTGTATTCACAACATTTTGGACGCCCACTGACAGTTTACAGTGGGGACACACTTGACACCACCCCTTGGTTTGTACTTACGTTAGTTTTGGACTCACCTCCCAAATTGTCAATTTTGACCTGTCATAATAATAAGAGACCATCTCGAAAACAACATAAGTATAGACTCTGGTCTGCTCAGTTTGCAGCTTAACAAGGGTAGATATTTCACATTATTTTGGTATATTTTGTATAAGCCTGGTAATCTTTGCAATCTTTGGCGCTTAAAATCTTTAGAACCAAGACATCGGCATGTCATTGATTAGGGCAAGAACAACCTTTCAAGACCATTGCTATATGATTTTTTCAAACATTTGCTTCCAATATGGTCCTATTCTACACAACAGGTCACATTTTTATGTACAAGAATGGTTATGTAACATCCCACTGCAACACACAATCACATACACTTGTATAAATATTCATAATTATCATACATACATACACTTAACAATAATAATATATTTACATCTTGTCTCTCATACATTGGAATAAAGCAGAAAAAATGAAAATTAAAGGTCTAAATGACGTCAGTTTATGACGTACAAGAATTCAAATGTTTTGAGGACGTTACAATTGTAAAACCTGAAAACATTGTGGAAAATGAGGAAATTGTTTGTTACATCCTTCATTATCCACAATGTGTTCTTCCCAATAATACAGGTTTTCAAAACGTGATAAACTAAAAAAAAAAAAAAAAATTGTCCAGCTACCTCTTTAAATGAATGGTGTCTTCTGGTCATGGGTTAGTGTACAAAAAAGATGTAACTTTGTCTGTTTGTAATACGTCGACATTCTAATAATAAAGATTATCAATTCTAATCAAAACTTTTGTCATTAAGGTAGGCTTTTCTAGATAACGGACATTATATTAACCCATTTCCAGATGGCAAAATTTTAGATTGGTTCAAATTGAAATGGTTTGTTTGTAACATCTATGGGCTACGAAAAACCTCGGTCGTAGCTACAGCTCATATGAGCATTAATTAACTCATTACTACACAATACCTTTTTCTGACGCCCTTAAGGAAAAAAATGTTTTTGGAAAAATATGAATTAAAGAACGACTAAGTCGCTCTGAGCCGCTTTGATTTTGTAGTATTGTGTTTATAGGAATTATAACTATATGGAGAAAGGTAAATCCCGGTGATACGCATTTTCTCGCTTTTCCAAATATGTTTTCCTTCCTTCGTCCGATTTCTGAATCGCAAATGCTAAAATTGAAATGGGACCTGAATGCACATGTAGTTGCAAGGAAAAGAGCTCCAGGATGAAAGCAATCTGAATCCTTTGTCTTCCTTAAAGTCCTATGTTGTTGTTACTCATAAGAATGTCCTTCTTGAGACGGTTAGTATGAGTGCCAACAAGAAAGGTTTTGAAGCACATAAAATGAAATTATAAATTTAGAAATCAAAATCACTGCCCCTATCTGGTCTCTGAAAGGAAAACAGGAATAATAATAATGATAATACAAAAGAAACAAAAAAGTAATGTACAATAGTTGAGGTACAATAACATATTTATTCGGGTTATTCTTTTTGATAAACAACGTTTTAAACATAATACATTGTCCTTTAACCGAAAGCATTTTTTGTAAGACAAACTGTTTATCGTCTCTAGGCGACCAGAATATCGTAAATACGACTGTGTTCAATCTGTATTTACGGTGTTTTGGCCTTCAATCGACGACACGCAAAAATGCCTTACTCCTCTGCACTTATGACATTTATTCTTGTTATCTTGTTTCCATGCCATTCCTTTCATTTCTGTCAGCATATGACTTCGAAAATTGTTGTTGAAATACCCAAATTATGCGTTAGAGTAGCTTTGATTGAAAATAATTTACAATACTCAATTTAACAAGGAACAGTACAAAAACAATTGCTGATCTTAAACCTACTTTCTATGCATATACGTATAATGCAATGATTCTCGCACGATGTAAGATAAAATTTTTGTCAAAATTTTTGGCAGACATAGACAGATTAGTATGTAAAAGGGTATACTACCTCCGCAATTAACTAATTTTGGTTTAATAGTAATTGGTAATATCAAAATATGAATTGGTAATATCAAATCAACTCCTTGAGTCATGTTTAAAGAACATACGTCGCTGGGCAAATAACTACCTAACCGCAGCTTAATTGACCAATCACGACAGTCAATCAAAGATTCAATCGACCAATCAAATCATTCATTCAGCTCAGAGCTGAGATTTGAATTCCAACATCGGCCGTCATATGTGCAGTATATTTTTGTTGGTTTTGCGACTAAAACGCCGTAACTAGCTTATTCAAACTCTAGTTACGACGTTTAGGCCGCCAACCAACCATTTCACCTGTTTGTTACATGCTACTGGATATGTATTTTGCAAAGTAACACCTTTTAAAATCCAAGTGGAACTTCCTATTGGAGTTAATGGGCGGGTCTAGTGGAGTAAGTGGGTGGAGCCATCGATTGGTCAATTAATCTAGTTTCAATCGCTGGGTCGTCCAACGACATAGAATAAGGAAAATGAATATTATGAGGGGGTAACAAGAACATATTAAGCACTTTTACAGTAAAATGAGGTACACGTATGATATATATAAAAACAAAAGCCACGATATAAACAACGATTTACTTGGAAATATTTTTCATTCACTCATTCTATTTTACCTAACTAGTTCAAAAGGTAAGCAGCGCCATCTTTCCATTCTCAACTTCACCGATCCATTCATACGATTTATTAACCATTCATACGTCTATTCACTCAGTTCTCTTTCCATTCACTCAATCCTTCCATTCACTTATTCATCTGTGCGTCCTACAGTATACTATTTTTCGTAACTTATGTTTCATCATCAAAACTAGAAACTGGATCATGGGCAAAGTTCACTTATTCAGCTACTTCCCGTGTATCGACAGCACTAGGCTCTGTTGGTCTTGCCTAAGGACATACCCTCGTGACACGCGGCACGACCAATGGGATCTGTCGTGACCAAGGACCCGCCGCGCTAGCATCAGGGCCACACGATACCCCCACATTCTACTAATATCTAAAATCTTTGATAGGGCTCAATCATAATTAATTGCGTCTGGTTGCAACAGAAGCAATTTGATCAATTATTTTGCTTTGTATTACATACTGTATGTGTCCTTGCAAATAGAAACAATTATAATGGTTTTGTACAAAACCCTCGATTTTTCTAATGAAGCTGGGATTTTTTTCCTTTCGTAAGTAAATGACAAACTGAAATCGAAAGAAAATATGAGAAAACTTAACACGTGATCCTCTCATCCAAAATGGTTAAGCTTACTAAAAATCTAGCTTGTGTCTTTGGCAAGAGTAAAATTTGCTATCTAATACCGGACTTGAATCGCTACACTACTGACTGATATTCAAATTTCGCTACAAAATCAAGTCGTCAGATGATCTATGGGGTCTAGAGGTTTCTCGTAAATCGAACGTGTTTATATCACATTTAGCATGGAGGAATGATGTAGACGCGAAAACAATACTTGCGAGCTTAAATCAATGACCATTCCAATTAATATTTTGAAAAGCCTCATAAATACAAGAAAGTCCTTTTACAGTCGGCTTTAGTTTACATTTTAAAAAGTTTCCTGTGTATGACATCGCCATAACTTTAAATATGAGTGAAATAGTATTCCGAGCGTTTGGAAATGGTAACATTAGTCGAGTATAAATCATGTTTCAATCAAGGACGCCTTGACTCTTTCATGTGGTGCACTCGAAATATACGTTTGAAATTTGTTAAATATTTATTAAACGTCTCTAAAATGGGACCTTATATTACACTAGAACAAACAACACCGAAATTAAAAGGACTAGACTTTGTGACAAAACTTGTACAGTTGCGTCCCCTGATGGACCCGTTTTGTCGCTGCCATCTTGGGTGTTATAGCTATCCTTGTCTCCTCCTTTTACTGGTTTCACATCCACCGGGTTTCCTTTTGTGGGTTCTGTTTGTGTCTTTGGTGGCATCGTTTTTGGTTCTGCGGTAACTACCACTGCTGGTTTCTTTGTTGTCATTTCTGGAGAAAAAACAAACAAGAACACTAAAACTCGGGGCATCATGAGAGCTTTCAAAAGCGTTCGCTTAACATATGGCGTCGATGATAAGAAAGCAAAACACGAGAAAAAAGCACAGGGTTTAACTGAGATAAACTCTTTAATGAACAAGTAATACATTATTGTCAATTTCTTGCGAATAAAACGAATTCTCCTTGTCACTGAAGTAAGTTAAATCGGTCTCTTAATAAAGATGGTTGCTCGAGTAAAGCGGTCTGTAAATATAATTCTAATAGAGAGGAAAAAATGAAAATGTGGTTCTGTTTGACTAACGTTTTCCACAGGTCTATTCTTGAAGAAAACAGTAACGGTATACGTATTATACGAAGGGTTGTCTAAAAACTTATTTCAATGTTCAAGATACTATGAGACAGAGATTCTGGCATAGAATTCGTAAACTGAAATGGTGTTGAGTTCATTGATCATTGGTTCAAAACACCGCCTGCTCCGTGATAGGGGTATTTCTTTTAGCAAGGCATCCAAGTGTAGAACCTAGAAAGGTTGGAATGATAAACAATCAAAGTATAATGCTGGACGTTCCGGTTGGTTTAATAGAGTTATATGCCCATTTTGATGAAGAAATAATCTCATTAACCCATTCCCACGAGACCAAAAAATCAGACTGGTCCAAGTTGAAAGGAGTTGCCGACGACATTTGAAGTTGATGAAATTTTAGATTTTTCAACTTTCTAGATAGAAAACATTATGTAAAATGACGAAATTGCTTATTACAAGCAATTTCTTCATTTTACACAAAGTTTTCAAAATGGTTTTTTCATGAGGGGCGTTCAAAAGCGTCACAGTGTGGGAATGGAAAAACGGTCTGGCTAGCTTAACGGGTAATAAAAGGTGTTTTCCATTCTAGTTTCATGAGCACGAAACCAAGTTTTCCAAAATCTTTCCATTAAACCATTGCGTCATTTGTCTCCTATCGATGGAAACTGACAAAAAATGATTTGTCCATTAGCCCAATCTCACACAATCCCGCGTTTGGATGCCCACAAGGAAAACACTTTGGAAAACATTGTGGAAAAAAAGAAGAAATTGCTTGCCACAAGGAATTTCTTCATTATCCACAATGTTTTCTTCCAAAATTTGATGCATATGACTTGTGCAACCATTTCAATAAATTTATTTCCGGTAACTCGGGGTAATACATCAAATGGAGATAAGATTGAGTTACGTCCCATCGATTGGAAGTAAGACTGCTGTTGTTCATTTTAGTTTATAAAATAGCATGATGAAATACGTTAAGCTGAATTAAGATTTTTTTTTTTTCAAAAGTTTGACCTGGTGAACTATATTTAACCATTCACCCCAATTCAAATTTACCTAGATAACTACAAGAAAAAAAATATGTACGAAGTCAGGCAAAGATAGGGCATCTTAAATGTAAATAAGTCTTTGTTGCAATTTTTATATTTAATTTGACTGGTTGGATTAAACCCGTTTATTTTGCGTCGATCGAGAAAGCTTAGCTGCATTTACGATTTTTGGGTCACCAACTTTCAATGTTCCACCGACGGGGTGAAAATATCAGTTTGCCCTCGTCTACCAACAAACTATTGTTATGGTATCTCGGACAAACTCAAAGTGAGCGTGGCTAGCAACCTGTCGATTGACGAATCGCCGGTCACAACTAAGGAAGTTTGACGGAGGCTATAAAAGACTTTATTTAGTTAAATAAATGGTAAAAGGCATATAGTTTGGAGGCGACTTAACCGCCGTAACAACAAGTTACAACGTTTAAATAGCAAAATTAACGAAAATGTTTGAAATGGCGGAGGTCAACATTCATTTCCGATCTGAGTTGATAGGCAAATTGAATTTTTTATCAGACAGTGGCGATCCGTCAGTTGTTACAATAATTACAAATAATTTTACCTGGAGTAGTGACTGGTTTAAGTGTTGAGGTTGTTGTTGTCTGGTAGGAGAAGCATTCATCTGAACCGAGTGTATCAAAACAAATATCGTCTTCTTCACCTAAAAATGAAAAAAAAAAAAGCATTTAGCAATTTTCTGTTTCTAACAATTGACCAATCGCTGGCCCCGCCCATTGACAACAGCAGTATTTTCGATTTTAAACGGCGTTAATTGCAAAATTTAAGACAAGTAGCATGTAGCAAAAGAATACTTGTTTGAAGACCTAAACGTTGTAATTACAGCTTGAATAAGCGGTAGTTACGACGTGTAAGTCGCGAAACAAAAAAAAAAAAAAAAAAAAAACCTTGACAAACATTACAGCAAATGTTAGAGTTCAAAACTCACGTCTGGTCTCAATAAATGATTTCATTGGTCGATTGATTATTGGATTGACAGCCGCGATAGGTCAATTTAACAAGCAGCGAACAGCTAAGAAACAGTAGCTTTCTACAGAGAGCAAAGTGACGGCAGGCCAATATCGTCAGTGTATTTCTAAAACATTGTAACTACAGCTTAAATCAAGCTGTAGTTACGCGGTTTTGAAATTAAACCAACGATATGCTCGGGTGCACAGGCTGAAATAAGGCTTTACTTTGAGCTCGTGTAAAATTGTTGGAAATATCCCTCACACCGCCATTATATGTGAACTGTCACGCGAAAGGAGGCCATTTCAACCAACTTGAGATTGAATCTAGTACAGGATGAGGTTTATTTTGTTGTTTTTATATGTGTTTAACCCATTATTAATTTTAGACCGGTCGAAATCTAAAGACGTTGCGGACGATAATTTCAAGTTCATGATTTTCATTATTTTTGTATATTTTCCAGGAAAAAACAAAACAGGATAGGTTCAGAAATTGCTTGTAATAAGCTTCATTTAAGTTCCTCAATATTTCCAACGTTTTATTTCTTTATGGTCGTAAGAAGGCGGGAATGTGTGAAAATGGAATGGAACATTAAGGTAGACCTGAAGATCTGGATTCAGAAATTATGTCTTAAACAAGTCTTAACCCCGAATAGCCTGCGGAGTCCGCGTACTCGATACCTTTTGCATTTGCAATATCGTGCCGCTTTCGGCGTGACTGTTCCAATCCACAGATAACGAGCTAATCGTAAAATCTGAAATTATTATAATTAGTCCAATTAACGTAATTTTGGTGGGTGAGCAAAATGTCGTAACTACAGCTTTAATAAGGACATTTTGCTAGTCCACCGACTATATCGTTTTACGCAAAGTAGGCAGAGTTGTGCTCAAAGTCGAAATCAAATTTCTTCCTTTATCATGACGGATTAATGCAATATTATGTATACAACATAAAGACGTTACGATGCTTGTACTTGAGGTATGCGGCTGCTAACATGATTGAAATTTTAGTTTTTGGCTCATCTGGCTTTTTGGTACTTTGTGTTATTTTTCTGTATCCACCTTGTTTCTTAATGTTGTATGCGCTTTGTACACAATAATTACCTTTTCTGTCGTGAGAAAGAATGTTTGTCTCTATTACATTTAGGACAAGTTCGATTTTGACTTCAGACAAGGTCACAAGGCGAACTCTTTGAAAAACCAAGAGTAATTTTAAGAGACAGCATTCTTGGTACAAATGCATTGAAATCTTTGAAACACCATGAGTGACATTCAGAGACTACATTTTTGGTACAAATGTCTTGAAATCTTTGAAACACCATGAGTGACATTCAGAGACTACATTTTTGGTACAAATGTCTTGAAATCTTTGAAACACCTTGAGTGACATTCAGAGACTACATTCTTGGTACAAATGTCTTGAAATCTTTGAAACACTATGCGTGACATTCAGAGACTACATTCTTGGTGCAAATGTCTTGAAATCTTTGAAACACCTTAACCGTAATTCAGAGACTTCATTCTTGGTATAAATGTCTTGAAATTCTGGCCAGACCAACCTTTTTGTTGTTGTTAATTAGTTTTACTGACCAACCCTATAATTTTGTCATTTCAGAGACGAATATAGATCACAAAAATGTGTACAATTTAGGTGATTTTGGCTTCGTTTCTTTCTTTGTTTGCTTCTCTCCTCCCCCCTCTCTCTCCCCCTCTCTCCCCTTTTCTCTCCTCTCTCTTTTTCTCTTAAAGTACCTTTAAATGTTTGTCTCTTTGATATTATGGTCATTTTTGCTTTGAATCGATTGACCAATCGCTGGCCCCGCCAAATGGCTCCCTAGGCCCCGCCCTTTAACTCCGAAATGAAGTTCCGCTTTGATTTTTAACGGCGTTATATTTAAAAAAAATAAAATGGTTGATTTGTGACCTAAACTTTGTACAACCGCAATGGCCCTAAAACGCTCACTTTATTAATAATATCTGAAAGTGAAATATATACCAAAAAATGACAGGGTGTAGGACCATCATAGGATTGTGGATAAGAACTAAATCGACTTTTGCTGAAATTCCTGTGAATTTAACTGAAATAAATCATCTGGTTTCTAAGAAGATTTTCGAAATTTTAAACCATATATTTGGAATTGAGCCCAGCCCATTAAAGCCAGTTTTGAATCTGAGCATTATTTTAGATTAATATGATAGACAGTCGTCCGAGTATAAGTCCTGCAAAACTTCCTTGAAATCCATTAACTGGTTCCTGAGAATATGAAGTTTTTCCTACCATACATGGAAATTAGCCCCGTCCATTAAAATCATGTATTTCATCTAATCAAATTCTTTGTAAGAATCTGATAAAGGGTCATCAAAAAATATCCTATTAAATGCATGAAATCTGTGCAGTATTTTTACGAACGGACGCACGACGGACACAATGTCATGACAATAGCTCGCTGGCTTTTAGACAGAGGAGCTGAAATTACTAACCTCCGACTGGAAATTCCTTCGTAAGGTTACAGAGGATCGTCAGATCGTCTAACTTCTGATCATTTGTAACATTTGGGTTAGCATTAGGAGTAAACTCTACTTGGAACAAGTTGTCAACCATTACATCACTACCCTTCACCTTACTGAGGTACATGACAGCGGCCTCTCCGCTCTTGAGCGGGGCTGGGGGACAATTAGGAATTTGGTTTCTTTTGTTGCCTGAAAAGAGAAGATGTAAATCAAATTAACAATAGTGCTAACTTCTCTCGGAATCGTCCACAAAATACATTCACCGTTTTTAAACTGGAGCAACAAAATATAAACTGATCCGACTTAATGGAAGGAATTTACAAACGAGATATAAATGTGCTTGTAAAATGAAACAAAAATAATAAATAAAAATAAATAAATAAAAAAATGTCCTTACAGTAAAATGAAAATCGGCAAAATGATAAATTACTTGTAGTAAACATGTTTTTCTTTTCTAGAAATGTCTTCCTATGCAATTTCTCTACAGCACGTCTAAGTCCTGGATGATGGGGTACTGGACGAAGGTTAAAGATCGACTCTAATTTCCATAACTTTCAAAACAAAATCATTTAATGGGAAAAGCAACTCTCGCCCTATCCCTTAACATCCACTTACTTGCCTGTTTGAAAAGTCGACCTCCCCCGTTTTTCGGATTGCGAATCGCAACGGGCGACATAAGTTCAGACTAGTTTCAATTGAACGAGACAAAAGTGGATGTTTTAACTCTTGTCAAGCTGTATAAAATGCCTAACCAAATTGCTGTAAAATCAAAGGGCTGAAAGCACTGATAGAACTAATTGTTCAAAAACAATATTTCTTTTAGAAATAAATTTCATAATAACTCCGGCAGGAAAAGTACAAGCAGGAGTAGTAGACAAAGATCACACTGCTTTTATGTGCAGGCTGATCTTGGTCTTCACCTCCTACCATAACCGGAATATTCCGAGTTCAGCATGACAAGGGTTGATTGAAATACAAGTATCCATTAAGGTAGAATACTTTGCGAGGAAAGAGGACATTGCTTGTTTAAATCAATCTCTCTTTTACACACATTATTTTCGATAACTGTATTCCTAAAGCATGTAACAACACGGGATTATGGGATAATGGGATAATGGTAGGCCTATCCTTATTTCTTACAATGCCTGGTTACAGAAGTAGGCGCTCGCGATCGTTCAAGGTCGTCATAAAAAACAACCCTCTTGTGGTAATTCAGTGAAATAGCCCGCGTTACTTGTGAGCGCGCACGTTTAATTTTTACGGGTACACCTGCGTTATTTAACCTTTCTCATGCTGAATAAAGTCCTCTCTTCGAACCTAAAATGATAGGATTGACAGCGAAAAAGGTCCTTATTGAAGGTCAATATTTCTTTTGAAAATCCATTTTATAAACAAGTCTGGTTGAAAAAGACAATCAGACGGTGTAGACTACGATCAGACTGCACTTATGTGCAGGCTTATCTTTGTTTATACCTCCTGCCAAAACATAAGTATTCCGGGTTCAGCATGTCAAATGTTAATTGTTCGCTAGTTCTTATATGCCTAAAGGACTTAGATTGGACTTTTGATCCAAACCGTACACCATACTCGACTGCGATTCTTTCTCCTGAACTAGACTTTGACATGCGAAAGCGATAAACCCAACCATCCAGAATGTGCAGATATTTCAGAAGACGGGCAATAATCGAGCGCATTTCTTTTGCCAGATCCGTCAGTTTATAGCTATACTGCATAACTATTCTGCACCTGACATCAAAATTTGTGCAAACTTGGCACAGTGCTCGTGTTGGCAGTCGGCCATTAACTAATTTGACAGAGCTGCAATACAATATACGTCGGTCTGTGGAAATGAAATGTCAGTGAATAAGAACGTAGCTTCATGAATTCATGATAGATACCGGGATAAACATGATGAAAGTAAATAAAAATAATAATAATGATAATAACAAAAGAACAGAAGAAGGTTGGGGAAACAGCAGATATAACGTTGATGAGAATGCTAAATGACCAATCGCGACTGTCGATCAAATATTCAGTGGACCAATCAAATCATTCACTTTGACCAGAACCGAGTTTTAAAGTCCGACAATGGCCACCATTTTTGTTAAACATTTTAGTTGGTTTGGCGACTTAAACGTCGTAACTAAAACTTATTCAAGCTGTAGTTACGACGTTTATGTCACCAGCCAACCATTCTATCTTTTAGTTACATGCTACTGGCCATAGATTTTTCAAAAAATAACGCCTTAATTATCGAAGCGGAATTTCCTATCGGAGTCAATGGGCGGGGCTAATAGTGTAAGGAGGTGGTACAAGCGATTAGTCAATTATAAGAATAATAATATAATGTAAATGATAACTTCGTGTTCCTCTTTCAAGAAGTCCTCATTGTAAATAAGTTCATTGATGTTTATGTTAAATTGCATGTATAATGATGCCAGCTTAATGATTTGCTTAATATAAATAAAGAATGTATTATTTTCATTATTATTATAACGAATATGGTGAGAGTAGCAGAGGGCAGTAAAAAACATTAGTTTGTACGTGTACGTGTAATAACGTGTTTGCCACACCGAAAAGTCGTACCTAAAATTTGAATAAACTTCAGGTAGCTCTACGATCATATGAGTTAACCCATTAACACACGAGAAAATTTTAGACTGATCCAAATTGAAAGAAGTTGCAAACGATAATTTCTATTTGGTTCCATTTAAAATTTTGTCTTTTGGGATAGAAAACAATGCGGAAAATGAAAAAAATGCTTACAAAATTACAAGCAATTTTTTTCTTCATTTTTCCAAAATGTTTTCTATTGTCTTTTTTCTTGAAAGGCGTCAAAAAGCGGAATCGTATGGGAATTTCTCAAAAACAACATTATCTTAAAGCTACGATTATACCGAATACGATTCGGTTCTATTTGCACTCTGTTATCTGCAGTATTTGAGTCATGTTCAACTACACTTTTCGAAAAAAAAAAAAATCAAACAAACAGGCCCGAGGCCTCGCAGACACAGTAGCAACAAATGTCAAACGTTAGCAGTAATTATGTAAATGGATTGCAACATCTGTGTGTCATTGTGAAACTAATTCATTTCTCCTCAGTTCTCACAGAAAAATCACAAAAATACAGGAGGACCAAGAGTTTTGCACGTGGCTTTACGCAATATAACTGACTTTCGTCCAAAGAACTAGTTCTTTTAAAATGGAATACTCTAAAGACATGTAAGCGTTCACTTCTCGCTTAAGAATTCCCAGCATATCAGCACAGTGTAAGACGACTGAGAAATGTACTGGCCTTTCACAGCCTATCTGTATTTGTTTTTAAAGGGGGGAAAAAGAAAGGTTTGTGAAACACCATGTCCCCGTAACAGCCTTTTTACCGAAAATATTACCTTGATAAGTGACCTTCAATTTGTCATATGACCTTGACTTTGATATCTGCAGATGTGCATTGATGAGATTTATCGTCATGCCAAATATAAGCATTATATCTTGAACAGGCTTAAACTTATTGTAAATGTTAAGTATTTTAGTTAAGTTATAGACCGACAGACAGTCGGACAAGAGACGGGGCACAAAAAAACTTGATTTAGACTGGTTTGTGTACACGGATACACTCAGTCTATGGTTCTCAAGATTGTTCGTATTAGCGTAAAAGTGTCCATAGATGAAGATCAAAGTCGACAACAACAAATATATAAATAGATAAAATGCATACTATCCCCTTCCCGTTTTTCACAGTTTTAGAGCTGTCCAATTTGAAAGAATTAAAAGTGAGTGCAATTTAAAAGTTAACAACCTATAAGGTAGAAAATATTGCGGGAAAAGAAGAATTTGCTTGTAACAGGCAATTTCTTCTTTTCCTACGATAGTTTCTCAAGTATATAATCGCTAGGACCTAGAAACAAAGGATTGTGCAGTAAAGGGTTAATATCGACACATTCTACCTTGAACTTTAAACCAGCTTAGCCTCTTAAATACTCTTGTATATTGCCAAAGCCTGATTGATTTCCCGGCAAATAATGGTTTTATATTAATGTAAAGAGTAATTTTTGATGATGCTGAAATAAGAGTTGCACATACTAAATAGTTTATCTTTATCTTTTGACTGTAGACTTCTAATTGTTGTTTAAAGTAAGGAAAGGAAGATTTTTTCTTTTCTCCCAAGTTCAAATTACATTTTCGAGTGTATGTTTCTTCACATCTAAGTATGATAGTTGTAGATCAAAACGTTTCTTTTCAACAACTGTCGCATCTAAAGACCTGTAACAGATTGGCGTCTTATGTAACTGAACCGACGTTTGATCTTTAAAGGGATACGCTCTTAACAACAAACAAACCGATAAAAACACCTTAACTTCAGGAGAAAAAAGCTTGTGTAATAGAGAAAACTGTTAAGCTTAAAACGCATGACAGGAAGTGTCTGCGACAATGTATTATAACCTTGCGACAATGTATTTTACTGGAAGGTTTGCTACAATGCATTACAATGCGACATTGTTTTATAATCGGATTTTTTGCGACAATGTTATTATTACGGGAATTTTTGAGACATTGTATAATAACCGAAACTTTTGCGACATTGTTTCACAACCAAATTTTTGCGACCATACATTATAACTGGAATTACTTGTCTTATATTGAACCAAAATCAGAGTGGGTGCAAATTCAAAAGATCGTTTATGTTGAAAACATCATGGTATAAAGAGAAATTGCATATTGCTTGTTATACCCCAACCTAAGAAGTAGAAGGAGGTATGTTGGTTTCACTATGTCTGGATGTTCGTTCATACATCCGTCTGTCTGTAGATTTTTTCGTTCCCGTCCTCTTACTCTTAAACAAAATGACTTACAACTATACGATTTTATACAATTGTTGCCGATGACTCAAAGAAGTACCGCATTGCTTTTGGGTCACATAGGTAAGTCATGGTCACAAATGAAATTTAATTGAAAACCGATGCCGTGCTCTAAGTCATAAGCCAATTATCATAGGATCTTTGCATCACTTCCCGCAATTATATAATACAGAATTTTGTTTTTGTTTCTTTTACCTCGACCCCCCCCCCTCCAGCCCCCACACACAAAATAGAAATTAAAAATAAATAAATAAACGTTGTACAATATATTATTTCAAGAATCTTAAGTAAAACTAAAAATGATTGGCTGAGTTAGTCTTGAACAAACTGACTGCCATCTATTGGATTGTTTGATGAATGGTCAGATTGTTTGGTGAGAGACAAGGCGGTTGGCGAGTAGGTTCTTAATGTGGGTAATGGTTATTAACAATTGACTCTTGATTTACCATTTATAGAGAGTACTATACCGGTGAAGACAAAATTGGCCTTTGATCACTCACGAACTTGTACATCTATACACATGTAAATATAAAGATCAATTGTTTCCGTAATTTGGCTGATTATCCGAGTTTCAATGTCTGTCTGCTGGCGATTTAAAAGTTACAAATGACAGGAGAAAATCCCAATGCGGGTAATAAAAGTCAATTGTAAAATGAAGCAGATGTCATACCGATCGACAACTGTCTGCTGGTGGAATCGGGGGCGGAGATGCAGGTACTTTTCTGAAGTTGGGCCCGTACCTTCTACATTTTAGCCGATCTTACATAAAACCACGAGAACTTCTATCCCAAAGCTAACTTATTAAAATAAGGGCTTGGTATTGGACATCTTTTATGTGTTATGTGGTGTTTTGGTCTTTTTTTCATAAGGATACCATGGTTCGTAATATTGACAACCCGTATACAAGTGTAAGACCGTTTTCTTCTATCTAAATCTGCGGACATAAATCAATTTGAAATCTATTGGAATGCACTTAAGTTAATAAACCATGATAAGACGTATCCGGGTCGTCACTTCATGTCACATCAAGATATTTTCCGGGGAAAGTCATGCACTTAATTGATCTATTTTCGATAATCAGAAACGTTTGAACGCCTTTGTCGCTCCGCCGGCCTTGATCGGTGCATAATTTGACCCTTGTCATGCTGAACCCAGAATATTCCTGTGTTTGCAGGAGGTATAGACAAAGATCAGCCTGCACATAAGTGCAGTCTGATCTTTGTCTACACCACATACTTGTCCCTTTTAAGCTAGTGTTTTTTTTAAAAAAATACATTTTTCAAAATGGATTTAGACCTAGAAATAGTACTATCAGTGCTTTCAGACCTTTGATTATGAAAAAGGATTTTATTCAGCTTGAAAAAGGGTTACTATACAAAAAATGGTCAGTTTAAAATAGATTCTTCTCTTATGTTGGACATACTCAAAGTTACTCAGTCCGTTGGAATCAGTGAAGCGCTTGCCCCGCCCCCTACTTCGTTAACCCCTCCCAAAGACTCCGACAAGAAGTCCCGCTTCGATTTTATATAGAGTTATTTTGCAAAATTTATGGCCAGTAGCATATTACAAAAAATAGTATAGTTGGTTGCTGACCTAAACGGCATAAATACAGCTTGAATAAGCTGTAGTTACGACGTTTAAGTCGCAAAGCCAACAAAAAGGTTAACAAAATGGTGGCCGAGGTCGGAGATCAAATCTCATTTCTGGTCTCAATGAATTATTTGATTCGTCGACTTGTCATTTGATTGACAGCCGCGATTGATCAATTCAACTCCTTTTAACGAATCTTTAAACAGGTACCCACTAAAGTCCATAATTTTCATCCAATTAAAATTATTACAAGGAATGTAATTAAAGGTAACCATTGGAAAATTTATGTGATACTTCAAAATTTTTACTATATACATAAACAGAAATAGCCATATGCATCAAAAGCTACGTTCTACAACCGATCATTACTATTACCATCATTTTTAAGGATTTTGATAAAGGATCACATGGTGACAATCGGCCCCTCCAACATAAACTATGTTTTATATCGGATCATATTCTGATTGAATATGATCAAGGGCATACCATGATCATTTATGTGAAATCTAGTTTAAATCCATTTGACAGTTCATAAGGGAGAGATTCTAAAAGATAATGTTTACGAATGCTTGCACGTACTGACGCACGACGGACACAACGCCATGGAACCAAAGAGGCCTTTCGTAAAAGGAGAGGATATATCTTTTGAATTTGAATACATAAAGAGAGCCAGGGAATTGATTTCTGTTTTAATGCGTTGAAAATCCCATTTTGTATCATCCAGTTTCATTATGATGTTGCCATTTAAAGTTCAGCCGTCAGGATATTGAATCTCTTTGCATCCTTATTACTAAAGAAATTTACTTGAAACCCAGAAAGTGTATTCACTTTTAGTAAAATCATTTATAAGCTGTACTATGGAATTGAAGCAGTTTGTACAAACCAAACTTATCAACATCAATAATTGATTTGATTTGAACATGACAATTATTTCTGCTACAGTTCACTCTTAGGTTTGAAATTCTTATCTGGCTTCAGGTAATCATTGATTTTTGTATGGTTCACATATTTACAAGCAATTTCTTCATTTTCCACAACCTATTCTACCTCAGAGTATAAAATATAAAAAATTTCATTAACTGAAACTTCTCGTCTGCAATTCGTTCAATGTAGACCAGTGTAAGATTAGTCTAGTAATGAGTTAATGGTTTTACCATTTTTTAATCTATTTTAGGCACATCAAGATGAATTCAATACCAACGCAGCACTTTATGAACTTTATAAGTATTTAGAGACCTATAGAGAAGATCTCTTTGCAGCACTTGAAGAGGATGAGTTTGCGCGGAATTACAAACTTTCTCAGAAAATGGATCAGTTATATGCCACAATGAACTGCTGACTTAAAAGATCTTCCAGGATCTAAGATAGTGTTTTATTTTTAAACAGTTTATATAGTTATACATCTTTTCTTATTTTTTTTTTAAACAGTCTTCAAACAGCACTTTAGTCATTTGTATGCTACTGAAGAAAGACAATGCTTTTGGGGAAAAATGGTAGAATCACTTTAAACAAACTATTTCTCCTTTATTCACATTGTTTTTTTCTCGCAGTACTTTTTTTTTATTCATACTCATTTTGAAACGTCAATTACAACTCTTTCGGATATAGATCAGACTAAAAATTTTGACATCTTGATAGCTGAAATATACTATAGTTTGTTTTCTTTTTTGTTGCAATTTATTGATGAAAATACTTCAGGACTAACCTAGATGGTATAATCAAATCTCAATTTAAATTTTGTTTTTATTTGCCATGTTTAATGTATATTGGTGCTGTATAGATACATAGTGAACTTAATTTTATGACATCTTTAACACTCAGTTCAGAATTTAACCTACCCAATGTCGCCTTTTGACACCTCTCTAGAAAAACAGTCAGAAAAGCATTGTTAAAAATGAAGAAAAAATAAAAAATTATGAAGTTCCATTTACTTAAAATTGTAAGCTGCAACTCCTTTCAATTTGGACCAGTCAAAAATTTTGTCATCTAGTAAAGGGTTAAATGATCCCTGTGAAAATTTTCAACTGAAAAAAATGTAACTTTTGATCATTACCCCTCTCCAGATTTTTGGCTTCGCTGTTTTGGGGAGAAAACCTGAGGTATTGCTATAGCCTTGGTGTCGTTGTCATTGTCGTTGTCGTCGTCATGCAAAAATTTGACATTTTATGATATCTCTGTTTCTATTAAAGGCATTCACTTGAAACTTGGCACAATTGTTCACTATCAAAAGAGCAACCTATACTATCAAGAGGGATAACTCTAGATGAATTTTGTCCACTATCCAGCACCCAATAGCCGACATAGGCACCCGTAGGTGATGCTCTTGTTGAAATCTTAGACTAGACCAAATTGAAAGAGGCTTAGATAATGAAGAAAATAGAATGAAATTGAAAAGAAACCAACCTATATGGTAGAAAATATTGTGGGAAAAGGGGACATTGTAAGTTCTTTTTTTTCACAATGTTTTCTGAAGTATAAAATGACAGCAACGTAAAATCCTGGGTTTGTACAGAAAAGGGCTAAATTGCAAATAGCTCTGTTACTATTGAATATATTTACTTCAAATGTATTTTCATTATTAATAGAGCAGGCCATTTTATCTAGGAAGATGATTAATGATATTTTTCAAGAATGATGCCCCTTTTTTCAACACAGGATTTTTTCACCATCCAAGCCTGCAACTAATTTTAGCATCTGCATGTAATACTCATGTTTCCCTACAGAATCCTCTTATTAGTTACATGCAACCTCTTTCCTTTCTCACAATCTTTGATTTGCGTCCGGGGATCATCATAAATTCTAAATTGTTTGATAAAGATATAGTTAATAATAAAGTATAGTGCATACAAAAAGTATGTTGAATTTGTATTTTTTGTGTTGGACACAAATCAGTTGTTGGATGTACATGTACATTATTTTACCTTGTTTTTAAGTGTTTTAATGTAGTTATAGCCTTACAGTTCCGAATTATGCAGAAGGAAAGAGTATTGGCTAGTATTGAATCTTCATTTCATTGTTTTCGAGCCTTATCTTTTGAGCTTATAACCTATTCAAACAAGGTAATTGTTAGCAAATAACACAATTTAAGACTAGTCCTACTTGGAAGCGTGTGTAGTCAACTTTTTAAGATTTGGATGTAAAATTGAAAAATAAGATGAACTTAGGATAGAAATATTGAAAGAAAATGACAAATTACATCATTATACCTATAATTCTTCTCTATAACAACGGCGATGAATTACATATATTATTTTTAAAAAAATGTCATAATTAAGCAACTGCAGCCGACCTGGTATGTACTTATCTTACATATATAAAATTAAAGCCATGTTGATACCATTACTTGGAAAATAGAATATATGATGTATGCAATGTGTTTGAATCAACAACTCTACATACGGCGGTTTACAATTGCTTGGCAAGTATTTGAAAAACTATTTTTATTTCAAAATTCATTCAAATATTTCTTGGAAATGCCATTTGTTTGTCATGTGTGGCAAAGTATTGTTGAAGTAACAGGTACCATTATCAAGTAAGCGAAACAGTTCCAATATATCCTACTTAAAAATCGTTCTTCTATATTGACCGCCAAGCTTCTGTCAATCTCATACCCAATAGGCTTTCAAAATTATTTTTTGAATAACAGTCCGAATTTACAAACAATAGTAAAAAGGTACGTGTACACAATTAGATCTTGATTGAATAAATATGGATTGTAAAATGCACTACGGCTTTCATAGAGACAAAATTTCTCACCAGATGGAATTCCTTTTGGTGTTTATCCCATATTAGAGCTGTAGAGCCATCAACACATTCCTACTCGACAAAATGTTAGACTGGTCCAAATTGAAAGTAGTTGCAGACGACATTTCAAAGTTTCTGAATTTTTATATTATTTCAACTTTCTGGGTAGAAAACATTGTGTAAAATGAAGAAATTGCTTGTTACAAGCAATTTCTTCATTTTACACAGTGTTTTCCCAATTTATCTTCTTGGGGGGCGTCCAAAAGCATCATTTAGTCGGAGTGGGTTTAAGAATTCCGTGACTATATATTCATTCTTTAATATTATCTTCAAATTACCCTATATTTCCAAATGGTTCTAATTTGATTCGAGTAATGTGATGGACGCAGCCGATTACAACATCAGCTATGAATAAAAATATTCTTGTTTTTTCTTTCCCGGTTCTGCAGCTTGGCTTCCTTTGCCTTGTTTAAGAATACCATGTGTCAAAAAAAGACTATCTAAGAACTCATCACTTTGCAAGACAAAAAAATCAGACGGAAGATTTATATGTTGGTTACCGTGGAAACACAGCAATTTGGTGTCGAAAAATCTTGTGAATTTTTGTTACACAAAAAACTACTTCATAAAAGTGGTATTCTTTCGAAAGCCTAATTAATTCGTTGTTCATGCATGTAACAGAAGTATCATACCCTTCTCGCAATCCCTTCATGTACCTTTCAAACTCAACTGCACCGTGTTGTGCGCTTCCACCGCGGTATTTACGTCCATCTACTCAAATATTTATCATATAAAAACAAAAAATAGATCAAATTCCATAAGTTTAGTTATTTTAAAAGTACATGTTATTATAAGAGGTTAGGTACAAACGATAGAGAAGGACAAGAGGTTGGGGGATAAACGATAACGACAGTATTTCAGTCATATCGCGGCGGCTGGAGCACCTAACAATGGATTCTCTGGTATTTCTCACTCCAGTACTACCACTACATCCTTTTCATAGCCTCCAGCTGCTATCCCACTTAGGTTTACGATTATATATATATTATAGATAAATGTCGGAAAGAATATGTGCCGCCGCCGGGGCGATAAAGACGAACGAGGGGTTAAGGATAAACGATAGAGACGGACAAGACGTTAAGAATAAACGATAGAGACCAAAAAGAGATAGGGGATAAACGATAAAGACGAATATGAGGTAAAGGATAAACGAAAGAGATGGACAAGAGGTTTAGAACAAACGATCGAGGCCAAAAAGAGGTTGGGGATATACGATAAAGACGAAAATGAGGTAAAGGATAAACGAAAGAGATGGAAAAGAGGTTTAGAACAAACGATGGAGGCCAAAAAGAGATTGGGGATAAACGATAAAGACGAGCATGAGGTAAAGGATGAACGATAGAGACCACATAGAGGTTAAGAACAAAAGATACAAAACCAACACGATAGAGACCACAAAAAGATTAAAAATAAACGATAGAAACCAAGACGATAGAGGTTAAGGATAAACGATTGGGACCACAAAGAGGTTAAGGATAAACGATAGAGACCACAAAGAGGTTAAGAATAAACGATAGAGACCAACAAAGGTTAAGGACAAACGATAAAGACGAACAAGAGGTTAAGGATAAACGATAGAGACCACATAGAGATTAAGAGCAAAAGATAGAAACCTACAAGAGGTTAAGGATAAACGATAGAGACCACAAAGAGGTTAAGAATAAACGATAGAGACCGACAAGGGGTTAGGGATAAACGATAAAGAAGTACAAGAGGTTAAGGATAAACGATAGAGACCACAAAGAGGTTAATAATAAACGATTTAGACCAACAAGGGGTTAGGAATAAACGATAGAGACGAATAAGAGATTTAGGATAAGCGGTTAAGATCATTCATTGAAAAAAAACAATACAGGTTTGGATTATGAAAAGTTTCGGACCTTGCTAGTCTCTGAGGACTTGAAGGACTGGCCAAGGTCGGAAAACTTCACTTGAATAGGGATTTCTAATAATATAAAATTCACCCCGCCTCAGAGTGCCTGTATCTATTTTCGAAATATAGGCTAGTAAAAGTCCCCATCAGTCACGCAAACAAAAGGACCCTGGGTATTTTGTTTTTGGCAAAAAAGGGTCTCTGGATGTTTTGTTCAAGACAAAAAGGTCTCCGGGTGTTCCACAAAACAAATACCTAAATGCTTCAAAATGGCATTTGATCCGACGGACGTCAACCAGAGGTAGAAAGTCATTCTAAATTCATAAATCCGTCAATGAGAATAAAAGATAAGAATCTGGTCTTCGCAAATTGATCAGGGCCGATTCCCGCACAATCTTTCCTATTTACGCCTCTAAAAAAACAACATAAAGCTTTGGACATGTTTTCTTCAACAAAAGACAAAGGTCTTTAAAATTACGTCAACCTGAAATTGTCGTCTGTAACTTCTTTTACTTTGGAACAGTCTAAAATTTTGTTGTGGGGTAAAAGATTAAGGACATACATAAACGGTCCAATTCCGAGTGATGAGTCGAATTTCAATAAATTATTTTCCCGCCCACAGAATGCAATCCGAGGCAAAGTATCATATATGACCCCGTACTCTAGAAGCACAATGTCAAAACAATAAGATTAAAAAAGCAAGTAATGTTGATAACAATGGTACGATATTGCCAACAACACTCCATCTGTCGAGAATTATCAACGTGCCGCCCCAGGAGAAAAACACACAAGTGGGAGATTACGCCCTCTTCAACATTCCTTACGCCATTCAACCTGAACGTCACGCAATCGAAAACAACAACAGCAGCAGCAACGAAAATCACCAATTCTTACGGGACACACGGTAAGTAGGCCTATTTACATATATGTATATAAGTACACATTTTTGTCCATGGTACTTAGACTGGTCGCATTCGAGTAATGATGAAATTATGTAACGTCCAAAAATTAAGACTACATATTGCATAAATGCTCGTGCCCATTCAGTTTCCATACCAACGGTCTCGAGACAATTCAATTTGCGTATTAAAAGTCGACATACATTCCATAAGTATATTCTATAACTAATTATCCACTGGTATTTGAAAGAAATGCCATTGAAATATCGAATAGAACCGCACTCTGCACAACTTGTTTCATTTTATCTCGCACAAGTTTTTTGAGATTGAGTTCTTTCATTGCGACACGATTCATATTAGCCCTGGATTGATGATATCAAACTTACGACAGCCATATGATTTCAAAAGTATAAATTCACAGTGACGTAAATTCCCGGTATAAATTGGGTTAAATTGGGGTTTTATAAATGCAACTAAAAAAAGTTGTATATATCGGCTCCCTCCCGAATACTGCCTTATTCCATATTATGGATACAGGTTTTATTTATATTCAAGCTAAGTGTTTTGAAGTTAGAATACTGGGACGATATTTTGCCAGGAAAATGATTCCATATCGTGTTTTATCACAGAGGAATATTGATTGGACGTTCTTGAATAATGACGTCCGCCATTTAATAATAATCCACCATTCAGCCAGGCTTCTAAATCGTTCCCAAATGTCCACGGAATTATTTCTACAGGATAGAGTTTCATTTAATTAGAACGAATTTTGTATTTCGTACTGCTAGTAGCTGTTTCTTAACCCTTTCCCAGATGACAAAATTTAATACTGGTTCAATATGAATGATGTTGCAGACGACAAATTAAAACTAATGTAAATTGAAAAATAACCAATGTATATGGTAAAAAGCATTGTATAGGGAAACAGAAATTGATGTTTACAAGCAATTTTTTCTTTTCCTGCAATGTTTTTTTTTCTAATATAAAAACTGGTGACCACGAAATAGGTGATTTTATGAAAAATGGTTATGAAGGCTCGAATAATGACTTTTGTTTAGTAAAATTGTTCTCAATATAACTGTCAATCAAATCGCTTTTGTCATCAAATAGTTTTTTTTATATATATATATATATACGGAACACTAGGATAATACCAGACTTCGCAGGATTTCGTGACTGAGTTTAAAGAGAATAAGTTTTCCATGTATCTCGTTGGACAAGCAAAACTTACTGAGTACTTTATAATTGTTCTGGTTGGTAGAAAAAAATTATATATCTCAGCGAAAAAAAAAAAGATAAATAGAAATAAAATAAAATAGAAAAAAATAATGAGCACGCAGCGATTTTGTATGCTTCCCATTCAAAAAGGTATCAAAATTTGTAAGAGGTGAAGAGAATATTTTTTTGTTTTCATGGAGGTTTGAACTGAGAAACCTTATCACACTTATGTATGAATCTACTTCGCATATTCATACAGTGTGATTAGTTTTTTCGGTTCATATCTCCATGAAAGCAAAAAATATTCTCCTCATCTCTTAAATGAAGTAGGGGTTTTTAACGTACAAATTCCGTTTGTCTTGTTTCGCTTTTCATACCTCACCAGAAATCATAAGTTCATTATATAGGGAATGTCCCAGACCTATGAAATACGCGATTGTCAGATCAGAGATAATGGTCTGTGACTCAGTGTTCAGTATTGATAGATCTGACATTTTGTGTGTGAAATACATGAAAAAATTTTATGAACTTTTACAGAAAGTAGTCACGACTATTAATGCGTAAAGCCAGAGGTTTATAGTTAGCCTCTTTTTATATTGCACATTCAACAATCCACGCAGTACTTTGAACTATAAGCCAAAATAGTCCTAACCCGTCACTAAATAACTAGTTAGTATAATTCAAATGTTGTTAAATAGGTTGAGCAGTGTGTTGATGACTTGACAGATCTGGTTCTGTCTGTTATGCTTGTCTAATACTGAGTTAATTGTCGGGGGTGGGGGTGGGTTGCACATTGGAAATGTTTGTTATAAATGCGGTATTTCCTATACTGGTAATCAATATTGCTTAAGCGTCCACCTCCATTAAGTGACGTTTTGATCAAGCGATATGATCAAAACTCCCTTTTAAAAAAACGTAGGTTTTGAGACGTTGAAGATTTTGCTAAAAAATGACGTAACTAAATCCTATGTAATTGAACTCATTAGAATCGTCTCATTGAGATGATTCTAATGAGTTCAAACAACATAGGACTGAGTGAGAGTTCTGAAATGATTTATGTTGGCAAGCAAATCGATCCATCATACCAGTGTTACAACAATGTAGTAAGCGGCCATTCTCTTCAACGACCACTTTTGGATCATTCCATCAATGGTCCTTTAATACGAGCTTTCCTGTACTTAGATTCAAATTCACATTATTACTGCCCCCTCGCCTAAAGACGATTTTTTCAGATATATTTCACTGGGAATAAAATGCAATTTGTTTACAAACTAAAACCTGTAAAAGCATACACCAGTGTATCCATTTTGCTTTTACGGTCACTTTTCAGTTATGATATATAGACTTTAAATTATGCGTCAGGTGAGATATTATTAGCTAGCGTTGGATTATAGCGTTAGCATAGACAGTCAGACATAAACGCTTCTGTCACGTATCAACATAAGAAGGATATTGACAAAGAGAGATTTAACGCTTTCCTGTTCAATCCCTGTTTATGTTTGGAATTGAGAAAATACCATAAAAAAGAAAGAAGAAATTGCTTGTAACAAGCAATTTCTTCTTTGTCAAAACATTTTCAACCCTACTGAATTAGCAAATTACTTTCAAATTAAATTTTCGTCTGCAAATCCTTTGAATTTTGGAAAGGTCTGAAATTTGCAAAACAGGAAAAGATTAAACTAGCCAGTCTATGGTAAACGTGCGAATGCGTAATCGAGTATCCTTCTGAAGGTAGATGGCTTTCGCTTTTCGTCATACTAAAAGTAACAAGAATTTAAAAAAAAAACTGTGACTTCGCTTTTGCCCTTTAAGAAATTTAAGGTTTCTCCAACTTTTCAATGAAACTAATGACCAGTTTGGAGCCCTTACAAGTAGGGGACAAAAGGGGTCAGTCTACGTTAATTAGACAGCTCGAACATTACTTCCGCGTGTGCAGCTGCGCATTGTCACATTGTTGTCACCTGATCTATTCCAGTCACGTGCCGTGACAATTTTGCCGATTTCACACTGATTTTTTGTGGGATAATTACTGTTGGTGGACTTCTTGTACAGTAATTGGAATCCTAAAAGTTTCATATTCCATTAGGATGTGTTTTTGTTGTTGTTTTTTCTTTCTTCTTTTCTTTACCTTTCTCACCACGTTTAACTGACCAAACGACCCTTTTCTTCTTTACAAGCGGAATTCTACATCGATATAATGATTTTCGATTGAGTTACTCAGTCAAGCGTTGGATGCAAAAGAATACTTGCAGTCAAAATCACAACCCTGTTTTACGCACGTAAAATTACTGCAGAGTAGGACAGACTGCTTCTGATAGAGGGGTAATTTTTATATCAGATACATAGGTTATCTTGTTCTCAGTCCTATGTTGTGGTTTCTCAATAGAATCGTCTCTGTGTACCATCTAGAATGGGCACATATACCATGAAGACTGAACACCACCATCCATTCTCTAAACCAGAGCTTTGATCGCAGTCTGGTCTCTTTAGTACCCTCAGCCTATCTAGGGCGGTGAACGTTCTGCGATAAGACGATGATAACCTTTCATATATTTTTTTAAACATTATAAGTCAGACTTTTGGCTTATGTCCTATTGCATTAAAACTCGTATTAAGCGACTCTTCAAGGGTCGGTCAAAAGGTGCCGACCAAGAAAATTGTCGCTTAATACATATTTTTTGTGACATGATAATAATGGATCGGTTTCAGTACATACATAGATTGGGCTATTGCATAGTTCTCATTCATTCCTTTGTCAACTTCTCAACTTGTTTTGTTCATGATCCCTTATTGAAAGTAGACTCTTAACAGGGGTGGTCATAAGATTGACTGTATTTAGTACCGCACAAACAGATATTTGTTGGGTTAGGAATACATTTTTGAAGGAGTTTTTGAACAAATATAACATATTCTTACTTTGTGTGCTAAGAAAATTTCGTTAATGAAATAACCATCTTACAACCAACTAAAAGGGGAAGAATGAATCAAGAGTAACAGCTTTTGACCCTAATTTTTACGACTATCCGAAACTCGCGGGAACTGTCACGTGCGACAGTAATTCACGACTGCCATAAAAGGGTCCCAATCCATCTTAAATTATCGATAAACATCAATAAGGGGTCGCGAGCCCTTCATCTCCATTATTAAATCTCTAATCAAAAAGCTGACCTCTCATTTACCGCAGATGCTTTAAATGGATAAGAAGGAATAAATCAAATTTTCATTTCATTTTGCTTCATTTTGGCTTCTTTTGATGTTGCCAATGAAAATGTGGTTTAATTGGATAAATAAAATCATGGATCGCAAGGGATACACAAATAATCAAATGCGAGAAATAGTAATTGACGAAAGAAATAACAATTGTTCGTGTTTCGAAGTAAATCTTCAACATGGATCAACTGAGTGCAAAAATGATGAAAATTTGAATGCTTTTCAGCCAATTTCAAATAAACTTGATGAAAACAACATCAATCATTTTTTAAGGCAATGACACCAACTCTTCTGAGTTCCCCCCGCGAAAATATCTTACAACACCTTGGTAGTACTCTTGGTTTATAAAGATGCTGTTATTTTGAATAAAAGTTATTGTTAAGCAATAAATTAATTTGCACTTGAATAAAGTCATCCACATGCTATTCCAATACTTAGTTTAAACAATGCACTAAAAAGACTTTGTCGATAATAGGCCATTCTTTCTTAATGTAGAAGCCGAGTCTGGTTAGTTCCGTCGGTAACGTGTTGTACTCTCATTCCTAGTATCGTGAGTTTGAGCCCAGCCTGGCAAACATCACTAATAGCAGTGATCGTGTAAGAGGTTTGTTACTAAAATTAGACACAATCGTTGCACATGCGCGACTCGCTTCCCAAAAGGTAGGACAAACAAATATTGTCCTACAATATGATTAGTATGGTAGATTTGGAAGCTCCATTTAAAACCGACTGAATTAAAATGGAATCAGCTCGCTTCTATTGATCATGTTCAAGCTGAAGTCGTTTTCAAAATCGCGTTAATGAGAAAACACGTGTAGTGCTTGTCCTACTGCGTTTTGCACAACCAATATATCGAGGGCTAAGAGCAAAAATATAGTATGGCTCTATACAATGTATAGAGCCATACTATGTTTTTGCTCTTATCCATAGATATAGCTTCCGCCATAGAAGATCGCTGGTCGAATGATCAGTAGTGCGCCTAAGAGTGAAAAGCAGCCGGTGGCTCGCATCGAATGGTGTAATTATACTGATAGGAGAAATGACAGGCAGCCATGGTTAGGTCAAACAGTCTGAAATGTTTGAAGGAAGACCGAAATGGGGCACTATAATTGCATGGAAACATCAAGATTTAGTCTGCGGTTGATATTCAGCACAAGCCTCTGATGATGTATACAAAATAAATATTTATGTTGAAATAGACAAAATTTATGAAGAGGAATGAAGTATTTTCTAGAAATTTAATCAAAGTACTGAAAGTCCTGTAAGCTAGCAAAGCATGGTCTTATCAAGTAATCTTCTATGCCTTCTTTGTCTTTTATAGGGTAGAAAATATTGTGGACACTGAAGAAATTGCTTTTTACAAGCAATATCTTCATTGTCCACAATGTTTTCCAAAGCATTTCTTTATATTCTTAAAAAGCGGAGTTTAGTGGAAATGGGCTGTACAACATGCTTTTGAAGTAGTTCTCTACAATTTGAATAAAAATCAATTCATGCGACCAGTCATTTTGAACCAATATGCTTAAGTGAGCTAAAATTACCTGGGAGATAACTTGAAGGCATAGTTTTTCAATATTCCTGAAATACACAAGAACTACTTTTTTGGCGTAGACATTAAATGAATTTAGTGGTTAAGCCTGCGGTGGCTGTTTGCACTTTTTGAACTCTGAGAAGACCTCAAAATTTTGTCTGTTAACTTGAGCTATCAAAGTTGACGCTTTGCTAGATTAAAATGTAATCGGAGTGAAAGAGACATTCCTTTCGTCGAATCAGAGTTCTTGCTGTAAGACTTGAAATAGACGGACTCTGTTTCTCTTTCCACAGGAAGGAATTTTTGTCTATCATTTCGAAGAAGCCGCCGAAACATCACGTATGCTAGGATAAGAGTTAATTAGGTATAAGAATTTCAGGGCCATTTAGTCACTATTCTTTCGAGATAGTTTATTTTGTGTGTCTTCTCTTTCTCGCGAGATCGCCGTGATACTGCACGAGATATGAGACAAGACTGGAATGTTTTGTTTTGTACACGTTAATTTACGTAACATCAATTTGGTACGAAATGTCGGCAAACGCCCTTCATTCTTGGATAATGATGTGACTTCCTGTGCTTCCTCAATATCATCGCGTCTGGTAGCCTTGACCTTGATTCATATGCGCAGAACTGATAGATTTGACATTTTTATTTTCTAAACTCTAAATATCTTACCGATTTTTTTAAAAAAAAATCCTCGGTAAGTGATCAATTTTGTATCTTATCCCTGTCATTTTTTCAAACACTGTTTTCCTTTTAGATTTCTGATAAGCATCTGTAAGTGCAGTTTGAGTGGGATGGATGAACGTCGCGTTTACACAAAGAAACAAAATCTATTTGCTTTAAGCAATGTATATTCTTATTAGTTAATTAGTTTTTGCGAAAGTGTTTAATTAAAAATTGCTTGTGAGTTTAAATGGCATAAAAAACCAAGTTAACCATCAAAAATAAAAGCGATGAAATAGAGGCATTTTCATGATATATCATTGCGAAATGCACATTTCTTTAGGCTTTCCACTTAAAATTCCAAGATCATTAGTTAATTCTATCTATTCGCCATGAATCAAGAAACTGACATCATTCCAAGAATCTTCATTATACTGGCACCTGCAAGCGAAAGAAAAAAAATCCAAGTCTACTATCAATGCGCTTGAGTAAAGTATGTTTTAGAAAGAGAGGTTTTAGTTGATCTTATGGAACTCTTTCTAAATTGATCCACGATGTCATTGCATTTATAATTTTTTTAAATACTACGTCACAGATTTGATGATACATACAGTCAGTAAAATAAGAATACTCTTCGTGTTATATGAGGGTAATGTTGAAAAACTTGAAAATGGGACTAAATAATGAGCACCGCCTGAAAGTGACCACTTTTAATTTTCTTTAACAAAACTCCGCAGTACTTTACCTAGAAGTTATGACCTCTGGACACTCTTCAGATTCTATTTCTCGGTATTGTAATGGGTCCGTTTATCTAAACTTGACTAGTTTCTTAACATTGCTCAACCAATTATAAGACGATACAAATTTAGACTGGTCCAAATTCAAAGAAGTTGCAGGTGACAATTGATAGTTCATGATTTTGAAAATTCAACGGTTGCCTTTTCTCTGATTAAAAACATTGTAGATAAGGTAAAAATTGCTTGTTACAAACAATATCATCATTTTCCACAATGTTTTCTCAAGCTATTTTCTTGATGAGCGTTACAAAGCGCCATTGTGCTTCAGCAGAGCAATACCCATCAAACATTAATAAAATTCTAAGCAACTCTTGAATCGCTGTACTCTCTGACATACAAATTCGCATTTTTACTATCTCAAACAAGTTGTGTATCTCGACAGATCTAATCGTCTAATTTCTTGGTGAAACAGATTCCCTTTTCAAACTGTTCAATTTTTTAGCTGCATTTTCTTCTATCTTCACCTAACATCTGACACTTGATACGCTACAGACCTAATTCGAGTTAACTCCTTACTCATTCTATTTTAAAACAGTTGTTTTCATGACTTCTGCGGTAAACCTTACAATTATAACAATTCTTTACAACTTGTAGGTGCAATAAATGGTAACTCAGAGCTTGTGCTTGTATTTGAAATTGAGGGGGTCTTTGACTTCTTGACCACGAAATTCTAGGGGTCAAGGCTAATTTTGCAGAGATCGAAACAGCAAAGAGCACGAATCATGGGTAAATTTGAAGCTACAAGTCTCAGAAATTGATTTGTACAATTTTCAATAGTACTCAAGATACGTCATTAAAAAGTTGAGTGACAAAACACTGTTTGACCCTTAGAAATTTCACACAAAGGGTTCAAGACGACCCCTTTTGAGAAATTCCTAAGTGTCAGAATGGGATCTTTACTGATTTTCAGGGTCAAAAACACTGGTTTACGCTTTAAACACGAGCCTTGTTACTCTATATGTCTCACGTATATTCCCTATTGAAAACAATCCATCCTCTAAATTCAAACTTGTAATGTCCACAGAATTTGATTTGATTATTTGCGTTTATTTATCGTCGCTACCGTAGCACATGCCCATATGAGCGACGCCCCCAGAAGACGGTTAGTTGTTACAGGGGGTAGTGCAAGGATACAGGACGAAACTGCTGAGAGCTCCGCCTGGTTCTTTAACGTGCTCGATGGATAGCATCGTCACACGGGGCCTCAGTTTAACGTCTCATCCGAAAGACAATTAGTTTTGTTAGTTGATATGGTCAGCCCAGGGCTCGAACCCGTGATCTTGAGGTTTGAGCCCTGTCCACAAAACCAGGCATGAGCTCATTATAAAGTGTTTTTCGGATCACACAAGTGACCTAATTTATTATCCAAATTGGGCCAATATAAAAATTCTGTCTTGGATATTTCATGGAAGATAACATTTAACCCGTTACCAGACAGCATAATTTTAGACTGGCCCAAATTGAAAGAAGTTGCAGACGACAATTTAAAGTTTATGAAATTTCAGATTATTTTACTTACTTAGAAGAAAACATAGTGAAAAATTAAGAAATTGCTTGTAACAAGCAATTTCTTCATTTTTCACAATGTTTTCCAAAGCTTTTTTTCTTGGGGGCTTCTAAAAGCGTCACTGAGTGGGAATGGGTTAAACAACGCTCTCAGATATTTAAGGAACACACTGTAAAAAATAATTCGGCACTTTACACCAATATTGGTGGCAACTTTGCTGCCACCAATAATGGTGTAAACTTACACCTGTTTTTATACGGGAAAAGTCACACTAAAAATAGTGTACAATATATCTGTGTTAAGTGTAAAGAAACACTGTCAAACAGTAAAAAACATTACACCAATATTGGTGGCAGCAAAGTTGCCACCAATATTGGTGTAAATCTACACAATTGTAAGAGTTACTTAACACCGACGGACAGAGAAAAACATTACACCAATATTGGTGGCAGCAAAGTTGCCACCAATAATGGTGTATCTTTACACTATTGTAAGAGTAACCTAACACCGACGGACAGAGAAAAACATTACACCATTATTGGTGGCAGCAGAGTTGCCACCAATATTGGTGTATCTTTACACTATTGTAAGAGTTCATTCACACCATACTTAGTGTTACTTAACACCGATAAACAGAGAAAATATTACACCAATATTGGTGGCAGCAGAGTTGCCACCAATATTGGTGTACCTTTACACTATTGTAAGAGTTATCACACCATAAAGAGTGTTACTTTACACCGACATACAGAAGAAAATGTTACACCAATATTGGTGGCAACTCTGCTGCCACCAATATTGGTGTGCCTTTACACCATTGTAAGAGTTCATTAACACCATAATAAGTGTTTTTCAAGATATATAGGCAGAAAATAAAAGTTACACCATTATTGGTGGCAGCAGAGTTGCCACCAATATTGGTGTATCTTTTCATCACTATTAGATTTTGTTAACGCCATAATTAGTGTTACATGACACTAACAGACAGAGGAAAAAGACTTGTGATTCACTGCGGTTTTTTATGGAAATTAAACTTGACAGGAACCCATGGTTTTGCCAATCAATCTTTAACAATTTTCATTTAACCCATTCTCTTACAATCCAGCTATATGACACCCGTGAAGAAAAAGTTTAGAAAACATTCTGGAAAATGACAAAATGTTTGTTCCAACAAATGTCCAAAATGGTTTCAAACCTGAAAGACCAAGATATTAGAAAATCTCATCAACTATACATTGTCGTCCACAACTCGTTTGAATTTGGACCAGTCTTTAATTTCGTTACCTGATAATGGGGTGAAGTCTAAAAAACAGCAAAAGATAATAAAATCCAAAACACATGAAAAGTTTACCATTTATTAAACAATGACCAAACTGACCAAGTAAGCATCCAAGAACATTTGTCTACACATGGTAATTGAAATTACTAATTTTAGTTTTGAAAGTATATGGTCCATACGCTAGAGTATTATTGACAGAAATATTGAATTAATATAAAATAGATTTCTTATGGAACAAGTTTCACAGAACTATCATAATTAAATCTCTGGAAGCATGATTTCCTTTGTCAATATTTGTGCCCTATTTCAATTCAGGGATCAAAGAGGGACACGTGTACTTGCAGACATATTTTTCTGTTTGTGATTTATCATACTCTACCACTATAATTATCAATTGAAAACAAAATAACATATGTTGTCCATATCAAGTTATGGTATATCATGGACTATAAAATCTTGCATATTAATGTGTTAAGAAATGCCAATATACATTGAATCAGGGTATTGATCACCAATACAGGGTCAATAATATTGTCAGTTATTGCTTGGGCCAAGTTGCTGTTATTGAAAATTTATCAGTAGATCTATTACATACTATCATTGTCAATAGTACTGACAATATATGGGTTGTTTAAGACCCATTGTGTATGCATACAACTTTTTCAAAAAAGTCTGAAAACAAAAACTTTGATGAATGTGGAATTGAACTTTTTCCTTTTCTTATTCCTTCATAAATCATAATTGATTTTAGTGGTCTACAATAGACTACTCAGGAAGTTTTGAAAAAAAATGCTCATAATTATCCTTTTCTTTAAATGTCTTTTTAGCTAGCAAAGAGTCAGCTTTGAAAGATTAAGTTAACAGACGAAATTTTGTGGTCTTCTAAAAGTTCAACAAGTACAAACTGCCACTGGAGACTTAATCACTTATTCCATTGATTCCTACGCCATAAAAAGTAGTTCTCATGTATTTCAGGAATAATGCAAACTCTATTTAAATTGAAGAGAAATCTTTCAAAAGCATGCTATTTAACACTCCCCTATCAATTCCGCTTTTAAAGCATCTCATGAAATAACTTTGGAAATTATTGTCGATAAAGAAGAAATTGCTTGTTACAAGTAATTTCTCTATTATTCACGATCTTTTCTTTCCAACAAGGGAAAGATTTCCAAATTCAACCAACATGAAATTATCATCTGCAACTTCTTTCAATTTGAACGAGTCTAAGATTTTGTCCTGTTGTAAAGGGTTAACTCCTTGGTTCCTTTAACCTCGTTTATTTATCATGATAACCTTTAGTAAAGAAGAATACTAAACAAAACTATGCTTTGCTAGATAACAGTACTTTCAGTACTTTGATTTATCAATATGTGGGACCTAAAACTGCAAAGAAGTTCTTCTTTTTCTTAAAATCTTTTTCAAACTGGATCAGTCTAAATTCATGAATTATATAAATAGGCTAAATATCGTATGTGGTTTGAGCCAAGTTTGTTCTTTAGTCGTCTTCCTGAAGGAGCAACAACTGGGCCCAAGATTATAAAACTTATTTTACACTAAGCAAAGAATTGACCCGATTTTAATTTAGATGAATGTTTTCTCTCACCAATAACTGTACAATACATTATACAGATAACATCTTACTTATATCATCTTTAATTCTGAAGCATTAATTATAGAATTACAACAGAATTACAGATTTCATCCTAAGTTGAAGATTGAGTAATTTCTCAATTGAGCATGAGGAAAGTTTTGTAGACAACATAACAACATAAACAAGTGCATGTCCCCCACCCGATTAAAAAAAGTATTTTTTATAGTTAATCTTTTCCCATACAAGACCTGGTTTTGACGTCCCTAAGAGTAAGCTTAAGAAAACATCAAAATTTTCTCCTTTTTCTTCAATATTTTCTATACTTTAATGTTCATTATTTAAAGCAGCAGCTTTAAATTTGGCCTAGTCTAAATTTTTGCGGTTTTAGGAAAGGGTTAACCAAATTTGGAGATATAAATGTAGGAAAGCTAGAGAAGACAATAAACAAGAGGACCATGATGGTCCTAAATCGCTCCCCTGAGTTTGATGTTCATGGATTAATTGGATTTATGATATATACAAAATAGCAAAGCCCTCTGTCTAATTATTTTCGAGAAGAGGTTTAAGGATTTTCTCTTTTAATCAAAGGTATATTGATGATCCCACCATATAACCCTAATTTCCTGAATAAGGCAATGCTTTGAACTTGAAGTATAGACATCAATACATACCAGATATAAAAGCTCTAGGCCTAATGATTTAGGAGAAGAAGATTTTAAAAGATTTCCTTCTTTATTCCTTTGTAAAATCAGGGATCGCACAGAAAAGGGCTAATAATCAGAATACAGTAATTCTTTGAAGCATTTTGGTAGAGGGTCAATAGCTGATGATACATACCAAATATTCAAGCTCTAGGCCATATAGTTTAGGAGAAGAAGATTTTAAAAGATTTCCTTCTTTATTCCTTTGTAAAATCAGGGATCGCACAGAAAAGGGCTAATTCTCAGAATACAGATATTTTTTAAGTATTTTGGAAGAGGGTCAATAGATGATGATATGTACCAAATATCAAAGCTCTAGGCCTTATGGTTTGGGAGAAGAAGAATATCAAAGATTTCCTTCTTTATTCCGTTGTAAAATCAGGGATCGCACAGCAAAGGACTCATTTTCAGAATACAGTAATTCTGTGAAGCATTTTTGGAGAGGGTCAATAGATGATGATATGTACCAAATATCAAAGCTCTAGGCCTTATGGTTTGGGAGGAGAAGATTTTTTAAGATTTCCGTTGTAAAACCAGGGATCGCACAGAAAAGGGTTAATTTTCAAAATATGGTAATTTTTTTTAAGTATTTTGGTAGGGGTCAAAAGTTGATGATATATACCAAATATCAAAGCTCTAGACCTTATGGTTTAGGAGGAGAAGATTTTTTAATAATTGTTTACGGACGGACAGACGGACGCCGGACAATTACCGATCACAATAGCTCATCTTGAGCACGTTGTGCTCAGGTGAGCTAATAAAAGATGATGAGTGCAAAAGCACACAAGTAATGATCAAATGAAATTGTCAAACTAAATGATGTTCCAGACACATCCACTTATCATGGTTGTTATATGTTGAAAATGTAAAATTAGACATATCAAAGGACAATAACTCAAAAAAGGGCATGGTAAACTTTGAAGTTGCTAGAACTTATGGTTTAGGAGATATGTTCAAAAAGAAAAGTACAGGTTAAAACAACAAAGGGCAATAACTTGAAAAAATGAGCAGGATAGAGTAACAGTTCTTGTACATGACACTTCTCCACATTGTAATCTACAAGTGTATCTAGTTTGAAGCTGCTAGCACTTATGGTTTAGGAGACATGATCCAGACAAAAGTGTGACCAACGGGCAGATGGACTCAATCCAGCAAATCTATAGTCCCCCAACCAGTAACCGGTGGGGGAATAAAAAATCTTTTGTCTTTCCTGGAAAGTATAGTATCTCTTTCGAGTAAAATTAATTTCTAAGTGCAGTAACATAAAAGTTGAGTTTCTTAAACATGATTATCTTAACTAAATGCTTAACTTAAATGAGATCTTTTTTTACTATATATCAGATAACCTTGATCTTTAAGATTTAATACAATAAGTTTAACCAAACAAACGAATACATGTACATGTTTCACAGCTTGATAACCACTTTGACACAACAAATGGCTTCGTTAGAAATAAAAATCATCTGCTCAAGTCTTAAATGTTTTTAGTGGGAAACAATAAGTACTGCCTATATTGCGAATTCTATTTCTTTCTAAACTAAGTACCGAAAAACGAAAATATAAATGGTGCTAAAATCATCTAACATACTTCAGAATCCTCTATTAACCCATTATGAAGAGATAAAATTTTAGACCAGTCCTAATTCAAAGAAGTTGCAGAAGACAATAATAAGTTAGTGAAATTTTTAAAGCCTTTACCTTTTGGGAAAGAAAACATTGTGGATAATGAAGAAACTGCTAGTCACAAGCAATTTCCTCATTTTCAACAATGTTTTCCAAACTGTTTATATTGAGGGGTGTTTAAAAGCATCACTCTTTGAAAATGGGTTTAGTGGCTATGATTTATTTCTAGGTAAAAAACAAAAGAAATTTTCTTCTTACAATCTCAGAATTAATGCAAAAATTGTGAAAATACAGCTAAAATTGGGGTGCGGGGGTTAAACCGTTTGTGTATAAACTTACAGAATAATGAAAATTAACCCTACTCATGCTGAACCCGGAATATTCCTGTTTTGTGCAGTTAGTACTCAGTAAACACCACCTGTTTGTCCTTTTCAGGTCAGAGTTGTTTATGAAATTTATTCTATTGACGCATAACTACTGCATCCTGCGGTTTTAGTCCTTTGACTATAACGCGATTCTGAAAAGTGACTTTATTCAGCATGACAAAGGTTAACAACAAACCAAAAGTGATTCACAAAAAGCGCAGAACTGATACCAGCTTGACATTCTCTTTCCCACATCTGATACCAGCTTGACATTCTCTTTCCAATATCAAGTTAGAATCAGATAGTAGTATTACAGGAAATACAATTACTTCAATAATGGGTGGATTATCTAGAAATATCCATAGATTATCACTTGGTTATCTCACCATCAAATGCGCGAAATTACCAAAAGATTACCCTTCTTTCGTTCATAACACCCTATTGAATGTTATATGATTCGGGCCAATTAAACACATGACAATATGATGTTGCCTAGTAATCACATTTCGTCTCATTTTTGCTTTAAGGAAATATAATAGAATTGTTTGCTTATTACGTAAGATCAATAAATCTTTCAAATCGTGAACAACAAAAGCTATATTTTCACTCATGGCCTTGCCACTTATGAAATAAAGTTTTCATTGTTCACTAAATAAAAGATAAATCAATCTTACACTGAAACAAACAATTATCCTCTATTTACTTACTTTTTTATGCATAGCCGATTAAATAAAGTGCATTTGAAATATGAAAACCCTAGCATATAACCATTAAGCAAGAGGCACATTAGGGCCAGAGACACTCTACTGACTATCAATTTTTTTCTTAGTTTAATCTGGTATTTTAGGAACTTTATTGCTTTAAAAAGAATTTGTAAACCGAGATAACCAAGCAAACTTCCTCTCCTTCAATACATTTTTAGTATAAATCCTTAGGACCCTTTTTCCTGTGTTTTTGTTCCATTTTCACACAGAACTTTTCTTACAATCATGGAATCAACCCATGGAAGTTTCAAGAGAATCAGTTTATATTTGTGAGCTTTCATGTTAAAACTGAGAATATTTTGAGTGAAAAACAGTAAGACCCCTTTTCCAGTGTATTCCAATGGATCTATCCTATTTTTACAATTGTTGATTGATTGAATTCGGTTAAACGTCACTTTTAACAGTATTTCAGTCATATCGTGGCTGCTGGCTTCCTGGTATTTTTCACACCAGTACTACCACTGCATCCTTTCCTAACCTCCAGCTGCTATCCCTCTTAGGTTTACGATTATCCACCTATTTTTGAGAGACAAATATCAGAAAGAACATGTGCCGCCACAAGGGATCTAACCCATGATCCCATGATTGAAGATTGGGAGTCTGATGCGCTACCAACTGCGCTATGACAGCAGCACCAATTTTTACAAGAAACCATTTTTTACGACCTTATAACCATCCTGTTCAAGTTTTAAAAAAATCAGATAATATTTGTGGACTAAGTTGCATGTCACACATCCCCCCCACACCTAAATTGAGTGAAATTCCATTAGGCCCCTTTTTCCTGTGTTTTCCAATAGATTGACCCTATTTTCAAAGGGAACCTTCCTTATGACCTTACAATCAGTCTGTGAAAGGAAATTTGTGGACTTTTATCGCGTAAATGAGAACATTTAGAGTGACCATCCATAAGGGCCATTTTCCAATGTTTTCTATCAGATCCACACTATTTTCGATAAAAACCTGAGATAAATGTGGACTATTGCGTATACATGAAATATTTTGAGTAAAATTCCATAAGGCCCCTTTTCTCAGATCTACCCATTTTCGAAAGGAACCTTCCTTATGACCCTAAAGTCATCCTGAAAAAGTTTCAAGGAAATCTGATAATATTTGTAGACTTTTATCACATTAACGAGAATATTTTGAGTAAAAAATCCATAAGGCCCTGTTTTCAGTGTTTTCCAAAAATCAGACAAATTTTCGAAAGGAGCCTTCCTTATGATCCCAAAATCATCCCGGGAGAGCTGCAAGGAATTCGAATAATATTTGTGGGCTTCATCAAGTAAACGAGAATTTTTTATGAATAGACGGGCGGGAACCATGCTATTGATACAGCTCTTCTGACCTTCGGTCAAATGAGCTAAAATTATGGCAGGTGTTGAAGAATTCTATATTGATAGAGATGACCTTTAGAAATGATCATGGCCTTGTCTGAGGACCTAAGTTTGGTATCAACAAATGGGTTTTACCAAATGTTAGTATTTAACATTCAATAACTATAAGCAACCTTAAAATTTTGTTTAAAATCTAAAAGATTTATTTTAGTTATCTTTTAGATGAACAGATAGGACAAGAATTTATATACCCCTGATCTATTTAGACTTGCTCATTGTGAAAGTATGAGCTCAAGTCAATAGCTCAGAGTGAAAATGTTGTATCTGCCTATAAACATATAGACAGTTACAAATGTTTCACTCTGAGCCATCGAGAAATTGTGTGATATACCTTTGTGTAAGTATGAAAGAGTCCCTAGCTTCTTTATCATTTAACTGCCAAGGCAATTCAATTTCTTACATATTTCAGTATTAACAAGTGCATGTTGCATTGTGATGCAATACAGGAGTCCTCCACCAGATTAGGAAAAAGTATTTTTTATTCTTAGCCTTTTCCCCAAACAAGACTTTTGACGTCCCTAATAGAAAGCTTTGGAAAACATTTAGAGAAATGAAGAAAATGCCAATAATTAACATTTTCTCCTTTTTCTCAAATATTTTCTGAACTTCAATTTTCATTATTTCTATATTTAATAAGATAAATTTTGTCATCTTCAGCAGCTTCAAATTCTGCCTAAATTTTTGCATTTGGGAGAGGGTTAACCAAATTTGGAAATATAAGGTATACAAGATTGAGACGACGACAATAAATAAAAAAAGATTATTATCAACCCTATGGAAAGCCATGACTGATTTTGATATCCCCAGAAGAAGCTTTCGAACTCGGAGGAAAATGCCAATAACCAGCAATTCTTTCCCTTTCTAACATTTTGTACACAAATTCAATTTTCATTATGGTGATTTGATTTTTTGCAGCAGCTTTGAAATTGAAGACCTGTAAAATTTTATTGCATGGACAAGGTTTAACTTTAGAACGTTTCAATTGAAAGTGTCTGCAGATGAGAAAAAAGGATTTGATAAAGAAAGGATTTGTTTTATTATATATCACAGAAAATATAGAGGGACAAGAGCCATGTCAGACATGGCCATCCCCCCCCACCCCCAAGAAGCTTGATAGTAAACTGAGTTGTGTTTCTTGTACACTGCACTTCTCCTTAATGAGATCTATCCAACTATAAAGTTTCAAGTTGATAGCATTTATACTTTAGGAGATATGTCCTGGACTAAATCTAAGTCTTTCAAACAACAAAGGGCAGTAACTCCAAAGTTATGCAAGCAAGAGCTGTGGTTCTTGTGCACTGCACTTCTCCTCCGTGAGATCTATCCACCTATGAAGTTTAAAGTTGATAGCTATTATACTTTCAGAGATATGCCCAGGACAAAATCTAAGTCTTTTAAATAACAAAGTGCAATAACTCCAAAATTATTAAAGCAAGAGTTGTAGTTCTTGTGCATTGCACTTCTCCTCAATGAGATCTATCCACCTATGAAGTTTCATGTTGATAGCATTTTTACTTTAGCAGATATGATCCGGACAAGCTTAGTGATGGAATGACGGACGGAGACCATTACAATTATCTCCTTTGCCGAAACGGCGGGGATAAACAGGAGAAAATGCAGGTTGTCAGCATTCTTCTCTTTTGCTTCAATGTTTTCCCAAGCTTTTCTATATAAAGGACCTCAAAACCAGGTCCCCTGGTGAGTGCAAAAGAGCACAAGTAATGATTAAATGAAATTGTTAACATAAATGCAACACTGAATTGCTTCTTAAAACTAAATGCAGAATTTGTCCATTTTTCTTGAACTTTGTATGGCAATTTCATACCAGACAATGAGTCCTAATATGCAAGAAGGGGCAAACTTCGGATCCTCTTTCTAACTCTCAACTTCGGAGACAACATCAGCCAAGTCAAAGAGTTTTCTCAAATCCTAACCTATTTTATGAAAATTTTCTACTCTTTTAGTTAAGGAATGATGTACAATTTCAGGGGCTGAAAACCTATCTTCAAACCTATCCCAATTTCTTGCTAAACTTCTTCCGGGAAAATTTGCATTGAAGCTGTGTGTAGTCAAGGCTTGTTAACCCTTTCCTGTTTTGCAATTCAAGGGTTTTTCAAATAAAAATTTAAAGTAGATTTCATTTGAACAAGAGCCATGTCAGACACGGCCATCCCCCGCTGTAAAAGCTTGATAGTAAACTGAGTTGTAATTCTTGTACACTGCACTTCTCCTCATTGAGATCTATCCACCTATGAATTTCAAATTGATAGCAACGATACTTTTAGAGATTTGCTCTGGACAAAATGTAAGTGTTTAAAACAACAAAGGGCAATAACTCAAAAATTATGCAAGCAAGAGTTGTGGTTCTTGTGCACTGCACTTCTCCTCAATGAGATCTATCGACCTATGAAGTTTCAAGTTGATAGCAATTATACTTTCAGAGATATGCTCCAGACAAGTTTAGTGACAGAAGGACAGAATGACGGACTGAGACCATTACTATATCCCCTTTACCGAAACGGCGGGGGATAAAAATAACAATTTAGTAGGGTAGAAAATATTGTGGAAAAAGGAGAAATTGCTTGTTACAAGCATTTTCTTCTTTTTCTACAATTTTTTCTCAATTACAAATTTGCAGGGACGTAAAAACCAGGGATTGAACAGGAAAGGGTTTACTTGAAAAAGTCCCAAAACATTTAATCAAAAGGTTAATTTCTTTCCAAGCTGCAAACTTAGCCCGGTAACAACACTCAGGAAAGTTGCTCTCAAGAGCATAAAAACTGATGGATTATCATCAAACTTAAGTAATCTATTAAGAAGTAGCTCTTTTTCAACTCATTACCAGACAGCAAAGTTTTAGAATGGTCCAAATTTAAAAGAGTTGCAGACGACATTTTAAAGATTATGAAATATTAGATTTTTTTAACTTTCTGGGTAGAAAACATTACGGAAAATGAAGAAATTGCTTGTCACAAGCAATTTGTTCGTTTTACACAATGTTTTCCCAGTTGTTTTTCTTGAGGGGCATCCAAAAGTGCCACTATGTGGGAGTAGATTAAATGAATGTGACTTGTGATGTGATGTTTACACTTGTTTTTGACGACACAAATTTATTGGCTTCTGCTCTCAACTGAACACTTGTCAGATAATCATCAACTTTAGGTAATGAATTTATGAAACATTCTGTTTTCTCAACTTTAGTGAAAGGTAGAATTGTCGAATTCAGTTTACGCTATAGATTAATCTCAGATCTTTCTAGTGACCTTTCAAGTTCTGCCTCTGTATAGGCAATGTTTTTTTTTATCTTCACAGCTTTTCTTTGACTCTTGGTCTTTCTTTTCTAAAACCAAATCAATCTTTTCCAAATAACATGATGCATTAAATGATTCCTCCTTGCATAAGTCATTTTCTTTCTCTCTTAAAAGGTATTTCGCATATTCCTTACAAACATCTATTAGTTTGACTTTCAGCCCTTAGTGCTGCCTTCTCTTCTTGATTTTCAGTTTTTGTACAAAATATCAACTATTTATCGATATTCTCTGTCAAATTCATCAATTTTTGTCTGAAGTGCTGCATATTTCATTGAATAGTTGTTCACCCTTATCTGTCCACTCCTCACACGATCTCTTGCTGCAGTACCTATGTCTTCCATAAATATGAATCTTCCTTTACTGGTGCAGCCTTGTTCATATCTTTACAGGATTTTAACTCTGATTCAAAGTGCTTTATGTGCAGGTTTCTTACTGTAATGGCACTCAACATGATTAGAAGACTGTTTTCCCATGCCATCTTTATTAGTCATTGTATATATAAACTGAAATACAAATACATAAATTCCTCATAATATCTCAGACTATCTTGTATGACCTCTAAATCAAGTACCCAAATCATAGGGACAACACAGGGTAAATTGTTTGCAACATGACAGTAAACAAGTGAATATTCACTACCACGATGCACCCAATACCAAGACTAGAACAAGACGAAATGTTTATCCAAACAAGCAAATTGCTTCAAATTCTCTTAAGGTACCACAATAAGTTAGCTATAACCATGGTGATTGCAGAAGTATGCATGTGGCTGTATTTAAATGACAGACAGTTTGTAAAATAAGATACGGACAGAATTGCCCCATTATGCTTGACATCATAATCTGAAGACTCTATTAGGTAAAAAATTTATAAATAGAATGATGAATTTAGTGGTAAAAGGATTATCTACTAAACTTGTACTTCAAATAATGAAAGTGAAGCCAATGTTCAACCTGCACAACATGTGCTGAACGACCAGAGTCCACAATATCTGCGAATCTAAACTTCATACTATTCCTCGACAAACCAAACTTTAAGCAACAAATTACTTGTAAGCCTATCTTATTGAATTAAGCAGTAAACAAGATGCATGTCTACAAAAGAATCCACAGACAAGGCCAAAAATATCTATTAGAACAGAAAGGTTATTACTCCACCCAATAATTTTAGTAAACTGACAAGGGCTAAACACTTTCCATAATTAGATATTGATGCATGTAACAGGCCCTAAACTAAGAGAATATTAAGACTGAATTATTTCAGCAATTATTACCCTATGCACAGCCTTCGATTGAAGGGAAATGTGAAGATAGTCTTTTAACTCGTTCGGTTTTGCTCACCGAAAACACAAGATGGCGCCACCAAATTCAAACTATTAGACTCGTAGAATAGTAAACTCATAGACTAGAAGATTGGGAACACGAACAACCCTCGACATTTATTTACACCCAAATTGATAGTTATTCGTTTACACAATCAGATCTACACATTGCTAACAATGTGGCAATATGAGACGTAATCGGTCAACCATCTATCCCACAACTAACGAAAAAATAGCGACACTTCTATGCTTTATGGAAACGTGACTGGTATAATCAAAATCATTGTTCCTTTGAACAAAAGCCACTCTGCATGTCTATATTGTGGATTTGATCAGTGAAATGACGTTTATTTACCTTGGCGCTATCTGTCCTGCTTGAGCGATTGCAGTAGAATCATCAGTGACTCCGAAATGCACAAAAATCTCAAACGGATGCATTCACGGTAATAAGCGCAGCAATCTTCGCCGGAAGTAACTCTAACAACCTCAGTAACACAGGGCGTTCAAAATTAACACCAATATTGACGTCGTTTTTACATGTCGTGTTAAGATTTGAATCAAAGGCACGGATTATCATTTACAGCCTTTTTGTACAAATATGGTAAGCAATGTTAACCAAGGACAAGTGAAGTACCGATTTAGTTTTTTTGTGTGAATGTGTGTGTGTTATTGTTGTTGTGTGTGTTTTTTGTTTTCTTTTGAATGGTGAAGACCATTTCGATCTAGTTTAAAAAGAAAATTTACACCCCAAATGGATTGAAGTTCCACCAATTAAAGAGTAAAGTCTCTCTGAATTATGCGTATAGTAACACCTATGGAGTAATCAGTTGTTAACTAGTGTAAAAGGAAAGTTAATGCTCAAAATGGATTGAGGTTTCAACATTGAAAGAGTAAGGTTTCTCTGAATTTAGCGTTATGTAACACTTATGGTGTTAACTATTGTGAAAAGATTGTTTACACCAAAAACGACGGATTAAGGTTTCACCCCAGGAAGAGAAGAGTTCCTCTGAATAGTGTAAACTATTGTAAGTTAGTGTGTAGGGAAAGTTTTCACCAAAAATGGTGTTAAGTTTCACCACTAAAAGAGTAAAGTTTCTCTGAATTTAGCGTATAGTTACATTGATAGTGTAAACTATTGTAAACTAGTGTAAAAGGAAAGTTTACACCCAAAATTGATTAAGGTTTCACCCCTGAAAGAGTAAAGTTCCCCTGAATAGTGTAAATTATGGTAAACTAGTGTAAAGGGAAAGTTTACACCCCAAATGGTGTGGAGTTTCACCATTGAAAGAGTAAATTTTCTTTGAATTTGGCGTATAGTTACATTAATAGTGTAAACTATTGTAAACTAGTGTGAAGGGAAAGTTTACACCCAAAATAGTGTGAAGTTTCACCATTAAAAGAGTAGAGTAACACCAAATGTTCATTGCTGATTATACACTATTTTTCGTGTTATGTAACACTAAAGTTGAGGTAACTATTCTCAGAAAGTGAGAATTCACACCTTCTTTGGTGTAGAGAAATGTTACACGAATATTGGTGTTGCTGTCAACCTTTTTTGGTGTAAGTTAACACACTTTTTTTACAGTGCATATTTTGGTAGTAATATTAGTCCAAGATGCGCAATCTAGTGTGACCTACCTTTTGACTATCCGTTGACCAATGTTGAACTTGTTGGATATATCACGTAGACAAATATTCTGACTATTAATCCAAGACATTTGAACCTGTGGCCTATAAAGTGCACGTTAGGTATTTTTAAGACTTGAATTGCTTACACTATTTTGACAAATGTCGACCTTGACCGGGATATTATGAAAACAGATTTCTGACCAAATATCAAGATAATTCAGACCAAATGTGCCCTCTAGAGTGCATACAATATATTTCTTAGAATTGAACTAGTGACCTAAATTTTGACCTCACGTGACCCCAAATCGAACCTGTCCGAGATCATGTAGAAAAACATTCTGACCAAGTTTGGAGACATTTGAGCTAAAATTAGGGCCTCTACACTTGAGTGCATACAATATATTGACATACGACGGACGATTGACTCCGAACTGAGCTTGGTAAATAAACTTACTTCAGCACTTTTTGCTCAGTTGAGCTATAAATTAATCGTTTGTAGGCGTAGAAAACATCGTTACTATAGTTTACACTCTGTAACTCTAAGCGGAATCTTAACTATACAGTCTTGAGATAAATACTGACACAAATGTACGTTCAATGATCACCATATTTCTGAATACAAAGTGCGGCCATTTCGGCTGATCTGTTCCCACAATTTCACACACATATCGTCGTTTGGGGTGCAAAAATATCGTAGCTACAGCTTTAATAACAACAGGGAAACAATTTCATTTCTAGAAGCAGGGTACAGATAAAATGGAGGCAAGGTTTTCACGCGTGTAGTTCTTTGATGGTTAGAAAAAATAAATCAAGTTATTTCAGTAGACCGTAGTCATAACTTAGTTAAAAAGACAATCCCACTACATGTTCAATAGGTGAAAAATGTTCGTTAATGAGTAACACCTGTTGGTAAAACTCACGCAATCTGATAACATTACGTGAAATATCCAGGATGACGACGCAATGAAGAATCTTCGCTACTGATAAGCCTTCAGTGAAAAAAAAGAGAAATTACAAAAATTGATAAAAAACGACGCTTCATGGAGTACTATTAAAACATCTTTATTTGCGTTTAATCATAAAACAAGTGGACCACTGTGGTCATAACTCGCTCACCTGTGTAATAATATCAAAAGTGACCTGAATAATTATATATAGTTTTGTCTGGGTTGAGCCTTAATTGAACCTTAAAACACTTTTCAAACAATTTTTGAAAAAGATAATGTCATATGCAGAATACAAAACAATAAGCCCGATGCTTACATTTTTTCGAGGGGGGATCTGCCATAGTTTCTGTGCAAATAGAATGTGTCATGTGACATTATTTACAACTTTTATAGAGGGCTAATAGGTTATGTAAATGCAAAATATAGCAAAGATTTACTTCCTTGATTTCCTTGGTTCTATACATAAAAAAGATTCACGCCGTTCTGTTGCAGTGAATACCAGAGGTTTTTTTTTTTGGAATTTAACTACTTCGCCACTCTATTATAACACCCCTGCCACGTTAGCTTTATGCTTAAAGAGGAGAAGAAATTAAAGAAATTTCGGACGGACGAACGACAGACGACGAGGGAGCACAATAGCTGACCTAAGCACATTGGCCCCAGGTGAGCTAAAATGAAGTTGCAAGCTCTTTGAGTAATTAGGTACCTACAAAGTAAGGCAAGAGAGCATAAGCCATGTAAAACTGCAAACGGTTAAAATGTTCTCATTTTTCTTAAAGGGTTTTGAAATTCAATCATAGTATGGGGTCCTGCATCTAAATGATCAGGGAATCAGACTGGTAGGTGAAGACAGTTGAGGACCATATTGAAGATAGGCATGTGTAAGATATTTTAGATCTCGGGCCTACTACTGGTAATAAGGAATACTAAAGGGTTACTGAAAAAAAAAACGTCCAAAATTGCGTTAAGCCCAATTCAGTAGTGGAAACTCTATTAGATAAGGTAAATGAGAAATATGTATACTTGCATTTATATTATAATGAAGACCTGTCAAGCCAAATTACACCAGAGCAACACATCACATAAAAAATTGAAAAAGATATATGATTAGGTAGAAGTCAACTAAAGTGGACAGTTTCGACCACTAGCGAAAAGTTTCAACCACCAGCGGACAGTTTCGACCACTAGCGGAAAGTTACATTCGATCACTAGCGGACAGTTTTGAGATTTTGTCAATAAGAATTTCGTGTATAATTTCTGGTCACAAGACTAAGTTATGAACAAACTGGATACAAGACTCTGGTGTGTCTTGCCTCGATGGACCTGATTTACAGCTTCGACGGCTTATTTGTGAAGGAGATTGGCTAAGCGATCTGGGGGGTACTGATTCTAGAAGCGTTTTCTACGGGGCGTGTTCATGCTCAAGACACTTAGTCTATTGACCTACAAAATTGGAAGCAGTTGGTCTAGGCCTCTGCGGGTGTGAAAATATCAGAATTGAGTGTTCGAGAGCGATAAAATAAGCTGTCGTCACAACAGACTAAATCGATTTAGTATAAACTAAACTAAGGAGTTTGGTGATATACATATTTTGCTTTCCAACCAAAAACTTATCAACATGTATCCCTACCTGAATATTCAAAAGATTTCAAACGTACACCATCTGGTACACGTTTCAAAGTGTGCATCAATCATCATCAAATCTCGAAAATGTCTTGAATAAAAGAATGTTAGGTAATGCTATGTATAAACCCGGCGATTCTACTTTTCGTTGGCGCGCGAGCAAAAGTCGTAACTACAGCTTTATTAAAGCTGTAGTTACGACATTTTGCTCGCACACCGACTACTTGCCATTACGGAGTTTCGAAAGGCTGTCGGCTTAGAGAGACGACTTATCTGCGCGTCCTTATTATATCAGTCTTGAATGTCAAGGGCATTATAAATGATAATTACATGAGATCGTCTTGGCAGACATTTCACTGCTACCACTATAATTACATACACCTACGCTTGTTTCTGCGGAATTTACACAAAATTATATCTGGACTGTCTAAGTGTGACTGTACAGTCTAATGACTAATATACCTATATAACACCAAGACATTTACCTATTTATTTAACGCATTACCATACCACAACATTTTAGACCGGTTAAAATTGAAAAGAGCAGCAGACAACAATAAAAAGTAAATGAAATTTTAGATATTTCAACTTTCTGTATAGAAAACATTGTTGAAAATGAAGAAATTGCTTGTTACAAGCAATTTCTTCCTTTTACACAGTGTATTTCCAATTGCTTTTCTTGAGGAGCGTCAAAAAGCGGCACTGTTTGGGAATAAATTAAAGTACGGTAGACTATGATATTTAATCTTTCTGTAATATGTTTCAACAACTAAATCATTATTGGTCCCTATATCTTTAAAAACATTTTTTCTCGCATAGAGAGATACCAAAGATAGGCTCGACAGCAAAAACTTCTCTATCTGGAGACAAAAAATTACACTTGTCCGTATATTGAAAGGAGGTTGCAAGTGACTTTTTCTAAATGATCTTGATTTATTTATTGATGATGGTGGTGGTGTGTGTGCGGGGGGGGGGGGGGTAGAGAACAATGAGGAAAAAATAAAGATATTGATGGTGACAAACAATTTGTATTAATTTTCCACATAGATTTTCCTAACCTTTTACAACAAAGGGTTGTAAAAAGTTTAATTTTCATTGGGTCGTCTTACCGAGGTTTTTAGTACATCGACCAAATAGTGTTACACATCGGCTTTCCCCATTATCACACGGCAAAATTTTGGACTGGTTCAAATTGAAAGAAGTTGCAGACAACAATTTAAAGTTAATGAGTTAGGAAATGTTTGACTAGTAGGGTAGAAAACATTGAAAATTGAACATTGCTTGTAACCAGCAGTTTCTTCATTGTCCACAATGTTTTCCAAAGTTTCTTTTTTTTTCCCCTTTCTTTTTTTTTTTTTTTTTTTTTAAGATGCGTACAAAAGCGGGATTGGGTGGGAAAGGGTTAACTAAGGAGGAAGGGGGATTTCCAGTAGTAAAGGGATGAATCTTTCCCTTTTGAAACACGTGACATGAATGTCGCCATTAAAGACACTATTATCTTCCTTTGAAGCATGTGTTATCAAATGGTATCATACATAAATGCTTGCATTTCAGACTACCTTTTAGTAAAGAGATCATGTCGAAAATACACTTAACCCTGTGTTCTTGTAAAGAGTAGCATAACATTGATGTATTATCGAAATAATACTAACTAAAGACCCACACAAGTTCTACAAAATCTGAACATCAGAGACCGCTTGATAAACAACTAACACACAATGTTTTCGTGCTAAACCTAAAAGTAATCTGTTTTAAAATCATTGAAGGTCAGTTTACACTAAATTATGACATGTCGATGTCGATAGTCCCCTAATCAACAAAGGAATGAATACAATCTTTTTCAGAAATTTACGGATAGTGTTTTTTTTTTTCAAACTTCTGTAGACGGAGAGTCAATGTGATCCAGACCCATTGTGTATTCAGACTCTCTGTTCAAACACAGGCGTATTTGCATACACTCGAGGAAGCGTCAATTAATGGAAGGCAAATGGTCAATTATTACCGAAATCGACAACTAAAATATTCCGTGATAATCGTGAATGTTTTCCGAGGGGGATCTCGGCTCTTTCAGTATCAAAGTTTTCGAGTAGAAAATTGTTCTTACTGAAAATGTGGAGGGTTCTAACCTGTAATATACAGCAAGAAGGTCACAGTAATCGAAAAAGGGAACAATTCTTATCAACGTATAATTTAGAGTTGTCTCCCTTGATACGATGGTTTGCTCCTGTGGTAGTGAACACCGACACGTGCGAAGTTTCAGGCAAATATCTCGAGGAATAACTAAGATAAAAATGTTGTCACACCACCAACAATTACGCCTACACCAGACGAGAGTGTTGTGAAAACACCTCGACTTTTTGCCCCCCCCCTCCCGGGCTTATGACGGTAGCAGCTATATATTGTAAAATTATGACTTTATAAGCTGTATCCAAGTGTAAGTTTATATAGATTATCAACGAAAATGAATTGAAATCTACGGAACCGAGGAACGATAGTTGGTTCTTTTTGAAAAGAATGCAGAAGAGGTCCTGCTATTTTCACGAGATATCATGTCTACATCGAGGAGAAGAATGTGTCGATAGGCGTCCAAAACCTCGTAACAACAGCTTGAATAAAGCTGAAGTTACGAGATTTTTGCGGACCACCAAGGAATTATGACTTGGTACTTGTCTCGCGCGTTGGCGTAAAGTAGATAGCATTTGGTGCCATGGATAGACCACTTGAGTAAAGCTCTGTCTCAAAGAATTATGCACTTAAGACAAGAAACCTAGATAAGCAGGACTTATGATTAACTATATCTGTCATTTTCCTCTCTATAACCTAAATTGTGGGAACTCATTGGGAGGGTATCGATAAATCAATAAAATTAAGAACCCACAATAAAGGAATTTGATGGACAAATGATGGACGTTTTGTAATAGATAATCTTAAAATCTATGGGTACTAATTCTACGATTACTTAATTGGAACCTATAAATATAGGGTTGATAGAGAAATGAGGATTATTCATGTACATGTACATCGAAATCAAAACCGTGTTCAAAATGCAGAATTCTCTCTCTCATACCTATGTTGTTGGGACTCATTAGAATCGTTTCATTGAGACGATTCTAATGAGTTCCAACAACACATGATTTGGTAGTAAATTTACTTTTTGGAAAATGCCTTCACTTCTTATGAGCTTTCGCTTTTAAAAATTATTTATGGTCGCTTAATGGACGTGGTCGGTTAGTAGAAGTGGTCGCTCAAGTTAGATCGACTGTACTCAGATCCAGTTGATTTGAATTTCCGCACGAATATGAAATAAATGGGCTACATATGGGCCCCGAAACCCCCTCTAAATCCGCCACTGATACCTGACGTAGTGATGACACTAAATGCGTTAATTTCTCTTCTAACATTATGCTATGGATGCGAAAGGGAGTCGTCTTTTCTAGTACAGCTGATTAACCCTTATCTGTACAAACCCGGGATTGTACGTCGCTGTGATTTTATACTTGAGAAAACATTGTGGAAAAAGAAGAAATTGCTTGTAACAAGCAACTTCTCCTTTTCCTACAATATTTTCTACCACATTAAATGGCATCATTTCAAATTACAACCGATTTTCATTGTCGTTTGCAACCTCTTTCAATTTGGACCAGTCTAAAATTAAAAAAAAAAGAGAGAAAAAAAAAACAGAAAAAAAACGGGAAAGAGTAAATTACCAACGCATAGCATTTTATTTACAATTAATAAAGTATATAATATTTCTAATGAAAATCGCTCATTCACTCCAGAGCTCTGGTTTTGGGACATGGTCGGGAAAGATAGTACTCGGATTCCCAGCAGGTAAAATAGTAGGAATATAGAATTACCCACAGTTTATCTAGTCTTGTCATTAATGACGAATTATTGGCCCAGACAGAAGAATTGAAGGTTGAGATCGATTGCATAATAACCAAGCTACTGGAAGAATAACCTTGTCCATCATTTTTTAACTTGGTTACAAGGGTTGGTCCAAACAATTTTACTATGTTTTTTTTTTATTATCCGCACCCCCCCCCCTCACTTTCACAGTTCTATGATCTCATATCGACGGTACGCGAGCGAAAAGTCGTAACTACAGCTTAAATAAACGATATATACAGACCTTGAGTTTTCTTCACACTGGTAAAATTAGTATATGTATGTCAGTTGACCGATCGCTGATCCTACCCACTGACTCCACTGGCCACTCCCATTTTGCTCCGACAGGAAGTTACACTTCGATATTAAACAACATTAGTATGCAAACTTAAGACCAGTTAAATGTAAAAGAAAAGAAAATAATTGTCGTTTGGCGACTTAAACGTCGTAACTAAAACTTGAATGGGCTGTAGTTATGACGTTTAATCCATCAAACCAACAGAAATGCTTCACATAAATGTCGGCCAATGTTGAAGTTCGAAGTTCACTTCCGGTTTAAATTAAATATTTGATTGGTCGAATAATTCTTTAATTTAAAGCCGCGAATTGTCGATTTGTTTGAATCTCTACACTTAGCCGTAGTTACGACATTTTGGTAGCCAGAGAAGGGTATCTAATTTTACTACAAGGCATTCTATGCGGCAAATTGCAATTTTTCATACACGACACCAAAGCTTAATTGAACATTGCGACCATTCAAATTTACTTCATTTCTTTTCTTCCACGAAATTGAAACAAAACATCGATTCAGAACGCTTATTATATACGGCACAATGTACAAAAACTGAATGTTTCCAGAGTTTCTACTTCAAGATAAGATAGCCGCCGTCATAGCGTAGTTGGTAGCGCGTCGGACTGTCAATCTAGAGGTCCCGGGTTCGATCCCCGACTGCGGCACTCATCCTTTCCGACTATTTGTCTCCCACCAATGGGTCAATAATCGTAGACCTATGTGGGATAGCAGCTGGAGGCTAGGAAAGGATGTGATGGCGGTACTGGTGTGAGAAAAACCAGGAATCCATTGTTAGGTGCTCCAGCCGCCGCGATATAACTGAAAGATTATTGAAAGCGGCGTAAAATCCCATTCAAACAAACAAACAAATCAAGATAAAATATGCCTTGTCAGCGTTACTTGAACCTTAAGTTATTCATTTTTGGGGTATAAGTTCCCCAAAGTCTTAAAAGCTTTGACAAAATGATGTTTTATAAGCAAGAAAATATATACATGGATCTTGCTCGAGCGACCACCTCTATTAAGCGACCACGTCCTTAACCCATTACCAGATGACCAAATTTTAGACTGGTCCTAATTGAAAGAAATTGCAGACAACAATTTAGGTTAAGGTTAATGAAATTTTGGATTTTTTCGAATTTCTAGGTAGAAAACAATATGGAAAATGAAGAAATTGCTTGTGACAAGCAATTTCTTCGTTTTCCACAATGTTTTCTAAAGCTCTTTTCCTTGGGTGCGTCTAAAAGCGTCACTGAGTGGGAATGGGTTAAATCGATCACAATCGAAATCTTCTTTTCAAAATCAAAAGCTATCAAAAAAAGTGGTCGTATTTACTTAAAGCATACCTAAATCAAATATTGTTTGAACTCATTAGAATCGTCTAGGTTAAACGATTCTAATGAGTCAAAACAACATACAAGTTAACGAGAACTCTGTATAGTTTATGTATGTAGCCGAATCAATCTTTCGTGTTATTTCACAAAAAAAGTGCTTTCAGCGATCACTTTTGGTCGACCTATGTGAGGTCGTTTAATACATTGAATATTCGTCTCTAAAAACGAACATAAAAACATCCTTGATATTGGAAAGTTTTGTCGATAGACCATTTTGCTGATTTCAGATAATAATCTCATAGCAAAACGCCAACTAGAAATCAATCGTTATCCTATCCATCTTGCATTGAAATTTCCCTCCTACATTATTCGGGACAAAAATGAAAGTTCCATTCTTCTCAAAACTACAAGCCACAGATTCCTACAGTTTTACCTACTCGTAATTTAAACCCGTATGTCAATTATTGAAACTTTTTGTCTTGTTTTTCTTGAAAACAATTCTAACGAGACATAAAAGAGGATGATATTAAAATGATTGAAAACAAAACAAACAAACAAACAAACAAACAAAAAACAAAAAACACACACACAAAACCAACATTAGACTAATAACAAATAGAATAAACAAAATAAGACTTATTCGTATATATCGGTTAGGGTCCAGAGGTATAAAATACAGTCCCCAAAAGTGCATCTTCCAATGTAAAAAAATAGACAGATGGAGAGAAGGAAAGGAAGAAAGACAGGAAGAAGGAAAAGCGACAATGCATACCACAGTCTAACAAGAAAATCGTGGACAGTGAAACTTGTATCTACCCTTTCCTGTACAAACTCAGGATTTTACGTCGCTGTGGCTTTATACTTGAGGGAACATTATGGTAAGAGAAGAAATCGCTTGTAACGAGCAATTTCTGATTTTCTCACAATATGTTCTACCACATAAGGTGGTTTCATTTCGGATTGCATCCAATTTTTCATTGTTGTTTGCAACCTCAATCAATTTGGACAAGTCTAGAGCTTCAGAAAACTGGAAAGGGTTAAGCGACCAATCTAAGAACGACCCAAGAGAATGGTCGCTTTATAAACTTTTGTGGCAAGCATTTTTACTTTTACTGATTTCTCACTCAATCTAATTCATTAGAATTGTCTCAATCAACAACCTCTCAAAACCCTATTGCTGTTTTGAAAGTGAATGTTGATTACGATCGCTTTATAAAAGTGGTCGCTTAATAAGGATGGTCGCTTAGATAAATTTTTCATTATCGTTTTTTGAATGGCGAGTACTTTATGTCAAATGTTAACTCTTATCATGCTAATCCCAGAATATTCCTGCTTTGACAATGACTTTAGCAGGTGTATATGATAAGATTAGCCTACACAGACGTGAATTCTGATCTCAGCCTACACTATCTACTTATCATTGTTGTTGTGGGACAAATCTTGAAAACAATATCGATCTAATAATGTCAAGGTTTTCAAATATAGTGACAAGAGAAAAATATTCAGAAGGAAAGGCTTAAGGCTACGCTAATATTTTTGAGTGTCGAAAAACATTGATTGACCATAAAGATTTGAACTTCGACAATAATCAATTCCCTCGCAGCAAAATTTTAGACTGGTCCAAATTGAATGAAATTGTCGACGACAATTTCAAACTGTTGAATTTTTAAAATCTTTGTCGTTTTGGGTAGAAATGAATATTGAAAATGTAGAAATAGCTTGTAACAAGAAATTTCTGCATTTTCCACACTGTTTTTCAGAGCTACTTTCTTTGGAATGTAAAGGGGGGATTGTGTGAGAATGGCGAATTAAACGTCTTAACTACATTTTATTGAACCTATAGTTACGCCATTAATGTCAACCAACAACACCAACAACAATTTGTTACTGATACTATGTCTCCGACCGTGTTTTGCAAATTAATGTCGTTCGAAATCTAATCCATTCTGCATTGTCGGAGGTCAGAGGCGTGGCCAGGGATCCATTAATTGGGACAAGATTACAACTCATTTCTACTGTCTCTGAATGTTCTGAACAGCTTTCTAACGTACTAGTATCTATTAGAAGCTTCTTACATTATGATCAAAACCAACGTCATTTTGAATAAAACCCTTTTCGGATTGTATTATAATCAAAGGTCTGTAAGCAGCGGATCAATACATTGTATTTCTTTTGAAAATTTTATGAACAACTATGATTTGAAAGCGGCAAAGAGGTGGTGTAGACTTAAATTAGACTGTACATATAAACAGGCTGTTCTTTGCCTATACCTCCTGCTAAACAAGAAGGATCCCGCGTTAAGCATTGAAGGGAAAATTCTTTCCTCCGCTTCCTTCACAACTTGAAATATTGGCGCATCCATAATGATTTAAATCTAAGGTACAGAAATTATTTGATGCCGTTTGAATTAAGATTTCATACTGAGACGCGCCGCAATTTCTTAATGCAAGTTGAGAAATCGGCAAACAACATTAGTAATTTGGCAAAAGTTAAAACACAATCATTCACTTTGAGATTATAATTGGCATTTCCCTGGATGCTTTTTAAACCTTTCCCCCATCAAAACTACCGATGTTGCGCCTCTGGTATGCATGACCGATACTGTACCCGTGTACTCAACACTCCACTAGGCGCATATAAGGCGGGTACCTATATCGCGCTTCTTCTACTTCTAGTTGAAAACCTGCGATCGACATTTCGAACAGGGCTTCGATTAGTTTGACGAAAAAAAAAAAAAAAAGCGAGTAAATACACGTGCAATCGAGTGTTTTATTGAACTGAACGCAGGAATGTTTACGATAGTAGTAATGGTAGGCAAACTGGGGACAAAATTCTGTCCCCAGTTTGCCTACCAGGGAGGACATTTTTTGCTCACTCGGCCGGCAAATGGGGGACGGAATTTTCGTCCCCCAAAGTGTCCCAGCCGACCAGTGGCATGTTTGAATAGATGTATAGGGTATTTTGCATGTGGACTTAGTCTTTTTATAGGGAAACGTGGACTTAGTCATTTTTGTGGGTGAATGTGGACTTAGTCTTTTGTGAGAAAATGTTTGAAATGTGTGAATGCATTGTGATAAAAGGACTTTGACAATTTGTGCGAAAGCTAAACATTCTTGGTGGTTGGGTGGTCCTGAAAAGGACCGTTTTTTTGTTGATGGAAAGTCTCATCAGAAGTGGCTACATCCAAAACGTGCATCACAAATCGGGCAGTGTCTTTTCATCCTTCTCTTTATGGTTAATGTTTTACCATTCCAGTCAACTCTTCTCTTAAGTTCAGTACCCAAGTAAATGACATCAGGCAGATCATTTGATCGTGTTTGCTCGATGACATTAGCTTGTGGAGAAATGATTTGAGTTTCTCTAATCATTCCTTGCACACGGGAAAGACGATGTGCAATGTCTAGCAGATCCCTGGCTATATCTGTGAGCTCTCTACGAATCGTTTCCATGATTAAAGAATGTAAAATGATTAAGTGAGCACGCCGTATTTATAGCGAAGGCGCGGACCTTGCCGGAGACACCCTCGAGGTGATTTGTAAAAATGGACGTTTTGATGTAAAGTTGTGTTTTCTCCAAGCATGAAAACGGGATATTATAGCCTGTCTTTATCATCAAACAATTCTTTTTACCTTTACCATGAATATTCAAGGAAAGGTTGGGAAAATAAATAAAAAAAAAAAACACCAATGATTCATTTTCTATGTTTTATTGAACTATGAACTGGAAACTGAGAACAAAAAACATGAACATATTTACAATAAGATGATATACATAATACAATGTCTATAGAATTCTGTGAAATGTCTGTAGGAACCACGATGCAACAATATGATCATTCCTGTTGAGATTCTGTGTACCAAATGTCTTTCTGAGAAGTTTCTGTAACTTAAATCCTCTTGATGTTCCATCCAGGGCAAAGATGCAGTATTGTCCACAAACTCTTCCATGTCTACTCTGAATCGTCTGTTTGTTGTAAGTCCAAGAACATGAATTATTTCGGATGAAATGTAATATTTCCTTTTCAAGTGGTGGGAGTCCATAAGAGTCAAAGTAGATTGCTTTTCCATCTGGGTAAAATATGACTGCTACCCAATGTTCTCCTGATTTATTTGATTCTTCTGTATTGATGATGTATGCCTTTACATGTGAAGGCTTTTGTTTTGGTAGCAAGTCTTTAGCACATACTCTTGCTTGAAGTCTTTTTACCCATATTCCATGATCCAACACATGTTTTATTTCACCAGTGTACATTGTTATTTCCAAGACTCTTTCACTTTCTCACACCAACGGTTTAGCCAACTATCAGTGAATCCAAACAGAATGTTCTTTTTTATACTTTGCCATAACCGATAGGCTTCTACGGATTCCTGCTCGTTGAGTTTTAATTCTTCAAGTTGTGGATACCATGCTTCCATGATCTTGTAGGGGTTTACGTTTATCATTGCTCGTTCAATAAACAAGTCTGTATGTTCTTCCCTATTCATGAATAAGCAGACAGGATGCTCTATCTGACTAGGATGATCTATCTGACATCCATTGCAACTATTATGGACTTCTTCAATGATAAGTTCCTGAAGCTGGTTCACCATACACTTCTGTAAACTGTTGTGAATGTCATTTTTGCGTATTGTTTCATGCTTTGATGAATATTTCACTTTCTCTGCTTCTTCCCTCAGTTTAATTGCATACTGGTAACCAAGCATGATTTTTAATAATCCGTGATAACTTCTCTGAGACTGTTGATTTCGATTTGATTATCGAATTCGGCAAACACAATAACGTTGATGACTCTTGTAAGGCTGGCTGCAAACTGAAGCTCTATTCTCAAACCTCCGGTTTTTATAGGATGTAGTTGGCCTTCTTCACTGCCTTGATCTGGTGTAAGATCAAACCCCCACAGTGCAAATCCAGCATCATATTCCTCTTTTGTTATACCAAACGATTTGTCAGCTCCAATGGATTTGGTGGCATTGAACAAAGATAAATATGATCTCAGTGTAAGTCCTTTTGTGAAGTCGGGTTGAAACGGTTTACCATGAATACTGTGACCGTTGCATGATAAACCTATCTTTGTTACGTTGAAATGGTTGAAGTTGAATGGATTTAATGTATAACTTCCATTAAAGGCTTCATTTGTTACCATTCCAATGAAAATACGTTTTGGTAACTGTCCTTGGAATAGATGATCTTCCACTTTAGATCGAGTACCGTCTGTGATAGAGAATGTTTTAACTTCTACTCTACGAATAGGAATTCTCATGTTGTTCTGTGCAATAAGTTGATTCAGGTTATTTGCAACGACTGGCGACAGTTCAACATTCCTCACGTGGAAACTAACTGTTTCAAACTGGATCTTCACTCTTGGTGCACCTGTATGCCCCGTTATGCAGAATTCTGGCCGTGCTTTGTTTAATCTAAGTCGGATTTCTACTCCATTAGGAAGATATTTTTCCTGGAGAAAGACATCTAGATGAAGACGTCCAAATAATTCCACAGTCTTGCTTTCTGAAATAACAGCATTTCGTGCTTTTAACCCATCATTATCTCCATCGATTTGAAGGTCATTCATATGTCCTGCCGTGTCTTTAATCCAAAGTTCTCCTGCTTTTAAATGGGTATCTTTGCTCTCTGGACTATATGACAGAAGGTTTTCAATGTAGGCTCTGTAGGGATAATTGTCACTTCCACTGGTTACTAATTTGTTATTCAGGTACAGATCAATGTTGCTGAACATGCTATGTAAGAAATTATTGACTGGTGCAATATTGGCATCACCTCCTAAAGGTGAACCGTCTGCTGCTTGAACAATCTTGAATTTCACATACAAATAGGACTGTGATAAGTCTGTCCAAAATTCTGTTTGTGGTGGAATCATAAACTCTATTGGTGAATCATTTGCAATTGATGAAACAGGATAATGTTCAACCCATTGTGTTTCCTGCATGCTTGTCATGGTTGGTGGTACTGATGTTACATCCAATTCAGTTTTACTGCATTCACATGATCCACTTTGCATCATTTTTTCTGATTGATGTTTTGAACTCAAGAATTTGATCCAAGAATTTAATCAAAGAATTTAATCCAAGAATTTAATCAAAAATGTCTAATGGTCTAGCTGACTTAACTCTGTGCTTTTTCGATGTGATCTTACCACGATGAGAACGTGAATGAGACTGATGGGGTTTGGTGGATTCTTTTTTATTTATACTTGAAAGCAATCTTTTTGTCAAATGTTTCAAGGATTGTTTTCCCCGTGACTTGAGAACTTTTTTAGGATTTTTACGATGCAACAAAATGTCTTGTGCTATTCCTATTCCTTGTTTGATACCTTCATCTTTTAGCGCATTCATTCCTGATTTAACCATAGGTTTTATCAATGGTGTTACTGTTCGTAAGGCCGATTTAAACAAAGATCCTAATCCAAAACCATACTGATGTCTTACACCTTTATAAACAGGAATCATTTTTTAGTTTTAAAAATTAGTTTGTATCACGTTTACGAAAATGCAGCTTTACTATTGTCTTGCCAATGACAAAATGAATAGGATGACCAGAGTCACCTGTTATATTAATGTGAATAAAATCAAAATCTGATTTTGATACTGGAAAGTAGTGTGGAGATATAATTTCATGATTGATATGTTGACTTCCATTATTATTTTCAATGGAATTAGATGTTTTGAATGGAACAACTCGAAGGATTGGTGCTAATGTATCACCAACAATGGAATGTTCAACAATGTCAGAATATACAAACAAATGATTATATCCTGCATCAATGTTTGGTGAATATTTAAACATTTCAAAAACACTTTTGCCTTTGAAAATGGTTCTCCCATTAAAAATAGGATCTCCACCAAGTTTTTGAAATAATGAAGGATTGAATTTTATTCCTGTTTTTGTTATGTTGAAAAATTCAAACTTTGGACGTTTCGATGATTCAGAGTATGAAATATGAATACTTGCTCCTTTAGCATGAAGAGTTTTTCCAATTTCATTATCAATACATTCATTGATTACATCAAAAACATGAGATGGTGAACTGTAAGATCCTGGTGAAAAGTGGAATTTAAGTGCCCACTTCACCGCTATTCCATGTGAATTGGAATCTACGACACTGAATTCCAATGGTTCGCCTTTTCTCTTTTTTTCATCAGATATTTTTTTGAATATTTCAACATCTGCAGTGATGATATCGAATCTAGTTTCTTCTTCACTTATGTTTAAGAATTGAGTTGGTGTTATCAATTGTGTTAACCCCACTTCCCAAGTTTCCTTATCAATATGTACAGTTTTGGGTAACTTTACCTTGAAACAACATTGAGTGTTATTAGGGAAATAGTTCAAAGAACTATCACTTGGAAGAGTTATGTAAAAGGAATTCATTTTTTTTTACCATCAATGAAATCAAATGCTGATTGTTTGTTCTGTTTTGTGAATTTTAGTCCTGGAGATGGTAAAATGTAGCCAAGAGAACTACTGAGAAGAATCAACCACAATTCACGATTTTCACTTTGTATACTTAAATGTACTATAGATGTAGCAATGATTGCGTAAATGACTATAATTTGTGAAACATAAGTAAACTGGTTTTTAGGAACACGATTTCCAAAACATGTAAATGGAGTTGATTGACTAACACTATCACCACCAGCTTCTAACTGTGAATGCATGTTGAATGATAATGTCTTTTATAATATGTTATATATTATGAAAATTCACAATAGAGAGGATTCTGGTATCCAACTTTGAAACTTTTTGGGGTATCCTTTCCAATTTACTTTGATTTCTTTTATTAACTTTTTACCCTCACGTCTTGTACGTTTATCAAGAACTGAATCTATTTCATAAACCTCATTATCTTTTATAAGTTGTAATTCCTGTTCATAAAATGATCCAAGGATAGGTTCATCTGCTAAATCTTTTATTTTGTATGTAATTGGAGATGTTTTTGAATTGACATGTGTGATTTCAAATAATTCTTGTGTCCAGTTTGGAAGATATCCTTTTTCAAATGTATGTTTTGTTTTATTGATACGTACACGATCACCTTTCTTAAGTTTTGCTCTTTTTGAACTTTTTTTGTTCAAACTTATTTTGTTGAAACTTTTTACAGAACTTTTTTTGTTCAAACTTTTTGCAGAACTTTTTTTGTTTTTCACTTTTGAATACAAGTTTTCTGAAATTTCTGCTTCATTAGAAAGATTTACATCTGAAGGATTTGCTTTTATACTTCGATGAAAAGAATTGTTATAATTATGCACAAACTTTTGAAGAACATCAATGTATCTTCGTGTTTTTTCATGAGTAAAATATTTCCACATTCTTGTTTTTAATGTACGTTGAAATCTTTCAACAACACTTGCTTTTGTTTCTGGATTATCTGTTGTGAAAAAATGAATCTTTTTCTTTTTTAAAAACTTTTGAAAGTCTTGGTTTTTGAACTCACTTCCTTTATCTGTCTGTAATGATAAAGGTTTTCTTGTTTTAAGGATAGGTTGAAATGCACTGATCAACGTTTTCCCCATTTTATTCTTGATAGGTATTACCCATGCATATTTCGAAAAAACATCAATGATACAAAGTAAATATCTAAAACCGTTATTTTCCTTTGTATACTGTTGCATGTCTGCTAAATCAGCTTGCCATTGATGATCAATTCCTGCCACAATTGTTTTTCGTCTTCGAAATTTACGTCGAATAGGTTTATGTAAGGTGTATGTTGATTCACCTTGTAGCCATTTCTTAACATCTTGATATGATATTTTTTTCAAAATGCCTTTTGCTGCTTGATGTAATTTTTTTATACTTGAATAGGCAACTTTATTTTCGCCTAAATTATAATATAATTTTCTCAATACTGTGTCTTTGGACTTTTGCTTCAATATGCTTCCCATGACTGAAGACTTTTAGGAGTGTCTTCTTTTTTTATATCAAAAAGTTTTTGAGTATAGAAATCTTTTCTTTTTTCTTTTTCTTTAGTGTTTGTGTATGGTGACATTTTTCTTAAATGACTCAATGTTTTTTTCCTAATAGTTTTCATTTTTGGACTTTCGATATGACTTAAAGATCTACTTAAAGGACTTTTGATGGGAGTACTAAAACTTATTTCTGAATCACTAGATTCACTGTCAGGATAGTGTTTTTGCATCCATTGCCATCTTGATAAGTTCCCAATCACTTCTTGTGGAACATTACTTTCATGTAAAGCTTTAGAGAACACTTGCCATCCTTTAGGTTCAATTCCTTTTCTCTTACGCAAGGAATCGTTGATGAGATCAATGATATTTGAACCAGGGATAGGTTTTCCTTTGTATGTTACAATGCCTTGAGTATCCCATGATATGTTATCATTATCTCTAAGAATATTCAACAAAAGTTTTGCTTTCCTTTGCATGGTTTGTGGTACACTTTCTAGGATACGTTCATGCAACGAAACTGATTTTGAATTTGAAACTGGTTCTGGATTTTTCGATTGGTTTAATGTTGGATTCTTCACTTTTTCAAATGAATTTTGTAATTTAAATAATGTTTCACCATATTTTTGTGCTTTTTCTGATTCAGAGAGGTCAGCTCTTTCTAATGTATTTTTCATATCTTTATGAAGATGTGCAACATTTTCAATTTGTGGATTCTGTGGTAAAATAGGATTTTGACTTTTTTCTTCTCTCCATTGTTTTATATCATCTAGTACTTGAAAAGGTACAATAACCATTTTCCTTACTGACATCTTTATCCTAAGATTATAAAGATTTGCTTACAAAGAACTATAAAGCTTTCAATGCACCACCGATACCTCCAATGACAGCTTTACCTAATAATGGTATTAATGCAGGCCCTAATAATGGAAGAAATCCACCTTTTTGATTCAAAATACGTTTCTTCTTTTTCACAGACACTGATTTTGAAGCTAGATTTCGAAGATGTTGACGGTTTGGATACAACTTCTTCTTCTGACCATCTGTTAGGTGTACATTCCCTTTTAAAACATTGTGACAACATTCTGATATACATCTTATCACTGGAGATGATAATTCTTTCATCAACTTTTTTCTTAATTTTGGTGAAGATTTCATTAGTGTCATCACCATATGTCCATGTTTCCTAATTAAAGGAGCCTTTTTAAGCCTTTTCGCCATGTTATCCTTTCTTATGTTGAAACACAAATGATACAAATCATGGTATGACCAAAGTATTTATTGACTTAAAAACTTTTCTCGTAATGCCGAAAGTGCAATTCTAGCAGGTGAAGACACTTTATTCATATCTAGACTTGTTAAGGGTGAAAATGGTGCAGTTTCATAATTTGCTTTCTCCATTAACGGACTGGATGGGTGCATTTCATTGTATTCTTGTATCAACTTTTTTCTTTCTTTGTCTGCTTTGCGATATTCTTTCATTGATGATGGTGTTAAAGACAGTGACGAAATAGGTTGAAATGTTAATTGTTTCCTAGATGTTGTTGGAGTAATGAAAGACTTATATTTCTTTTGAAAATTCATAAGTCGTTTTCTTAATATTTGTTGACGTGATTTTGGCATTCGTTGTGGTTCAATAAAATCATCATCAGAACTTGAAATAGGAGTTGAAAAACGTACAGATGAATTCGGAGTCATAGAACTTGAAAGAAATGAATGTGGTGATAATTGTATTGGTGTTTGTGGTGATCGAGGCGAGCTCATTACAATGGGTGAAACACTAGGTGTAACACTAGGTGTAGCACTGGGTGAAAGACTTGTCCTTATACTTGGTGAAAGACTTTTCCTAGATGAAATCTTGTGTGGTCTTCGCATTGTAACAAATTTTTCATTTATTTTTATTGGACGTTTCTTTTTCTTTGGAGATTTCACAGATCTTTTCTTTGGAGATTTTCTTTTTGGAGATTTTCTTTTTGAAGATTTTCTATCATCGGCAAATTTTTTCTTTGGTGATTTTCTCTTTGGTGATTTTTTCTTTGGCGATTTTCTTTTTGAAGATTTTCTATCATCGCCAAATTTTCTTGCAGTTTTTTCACCATCCCATCTTAAAAGACTTCTGATTATAACACCACCAAGGAATCCACCACCACCAGGTTTCAATATGATTTTACGTTTAATTTGTTCATCAATGTTTGGATCTGCAAGTCTTGCTACATCCTCTTTATGTTTATTCATATATGTAATAGTTTGCTTTGGTAGCTTTATCCTATTTTCAATGATATTTTGTGCTGCCAAAGAAAACCATTTTAATATCTCCTTTAACCCTGCATTCAATAATGCTTCTCTTTCATACTTATTTGTTTGCCTACTTAAATTTTGTAAGGCATGGATCACTGCTGGGGACGATCTTGGTAAAGCCATGTTCACCCGATGACATTAAACATGAAACTGGACTTAGATGATCACAAGTTCATCCATTTATACAGGGGAATAAATAATTGGACCTTGATCTTCATTCTTTGTATACCATCGATGGAAAATATCAGTTCTTAATCTCAACCCTTTATCTGTGTGAGAATGAAAATCAATGACCAAATAACCATGATGCATTGATGTTGCATCATTGTAGGCAGGAATCAAATGTTGGGCCTGCATTTGATTTGCTAAAGTTTTTATCTGGTTATTATCACGTTCATTGCGGAAAAGTATCATGTATCTTGAATTCAAACTTATGGTTCTACTTGACTTAGACTGTGAAAACATGTTTTGTGTAATATAAATTACACTTGCATTTCGGTGATGACCTTTTCTTGTGAACCATAGTTTGATTTTTTCTTCATCTTTGTCACCTAACATATCATCAAATACGACTAGGTGAGGTATCGATGTATCACTAACAATTTCATTTTCATCTTCAGGTATCCCATCGATGAATTTAATGAAATTAAACTTCTCTTTCATGATACCGTAGGCATTTTGCCATTCTTTATAACACCAAATGACTTTCTTTGGTGGAATGTCAAACAAGTCTTCACGATAATCAATCAGTTTATGCACGAATTCTGTTTTACCACATCCACTTGGGCCAGAGATGTAAATATTACATGGATGGTGAAATAAGAGGGAAAAAACATCCACATCCATATCTTTATTGTTCAGAGGGTAAGAATAAAATGACAAAGATGCATTCATGTTTATAACTTTTATTCAAACATTTTTTTATTCAAACATTTTTTCAAATAACATATTTACATTTTTCAAAAAACAAAAAAGTTTTTTTAAAAAAGTTTTTTTATTTTTAAAAAAACTTTTTTTATTTTCTAAAAAACTTTTTTAAAAAACTTTTTTTAAAAAAAGTTTTTTTAAAAAATAAAAAAGTTTTTTTAATAATAAAAAACTTTTTTAAAAAACTTTTTTATTTTTTACATGTAACATTTTTACATTTAACATTTTTTCACATTCAAATATTTACAATCAACATTTTTTACAATCAAATATTTACATTTAAATAATGTCTTTTTTCACAATCATAGAAAAGATGAAACATGTTTTTTATTCCTGATGATCATATCCACCTCTACGTTGATTAAGCCATGACCAATATGATTCCAATTGAGATTTGGAAAGTAAGATGATTGTCTTTCCGACTTCACGATTCCCAAGTTCATATGGAAAGAAAAATGTACATTCTACTCCAACCACTTTTTGATAAGTTAATTCAACAAGAGGAAATACTAATGTTGATAAAGTAGTAGCACAAACTATTTTCCTTGACACATCTCTGTCGAAGACAATGAAACCGTTTATAGCATCTACTTCTTCAAGAGATGATGTGATAGTTGAATAATGTGTTGTTCTAATTTTTTTGTATACTACATAAAAATTGAACTGTTTGCACTTTCTTTTAAGTCTCTCAGTGAAACTCTCACATGTTCTCCCATTTATCATCTTCGTGTGAAATGTCCACTGATATGTATCCCTATCCCAAAAGTAGAATTCATGATGTAAGGCAGCTGTCATTGATTGTAATTCTCTTTCATGTAACTGTGTACCATCAATCATTTCCTGAATAAAACTTCTCATTCTATACATCTCGATTGCAGGTTTTCCTCTCCTTATTCCATTTCGCATCTTTTTTATCCACATGGAAACAGAAGCCATTTTCATCTCCTCTTTCACATCTTTATCCAAAGTATGATTACCAATGAATATTCTGTAGATCTTTTCACGCAACTCAATTGGAAGTGGTAATTGATCAGGTATCATTTTGGAATTCACCGTTGATATATAGTATAGAATAGATGCAATAAATGTTATCATCTTACATTTTTGTCTCCATTTCAGATGTGTGATACTCTAACAGTTCCAATAAACGTTTTGTCTCTATCTCCATGTCATGTTTTATTTGTCTTCGTTTGATGAAATCACTTGTCAAACATAGTATTAAATGCACTACAACAATCATCGTTTCATCTCTTCTTTACAATATTCAATGATGCAATAACATTTTACATTAACATTGATACAAATTAATCTTTCAAAAGCAATGTACACTGTTCAGCTTGTTCACAAGGAATGACTAGTTATAATTCTGAACTCAATTTATACCCTCACTCTAGCATGACCAAATGGAACAGTATCTGTTTCATTGATCATGACTCTCTTTGTATACACTGATCTAAATGTTTTTGTTTGGGGTTCACTGGTGACTTTCCTATCCCTATGTCTTCTGATTCTACAATCATACGTTATCTTAATTTCTGTGGTTCGATCTTGCATACATTTTGTAAATGCATCAAAATTGACTGATTTGGAAGTTTTATAGTCTAAGGTTATTCCTTTTACTTTGCATTTACTCTCAATATCACCCTTCTCTGTGACCATTTCATATGCATAGTTCTTAGGACCTAAACCCCTGAATTTAATAATTTTGGAGTTTGGCTCTTCATCAGTCCATTTCCCTAATCTACTATTAATGATAGGTGGGTTCCATAGCTTTGGGTCATGAATGTACATACAACTATCAGTGTCAAAGTATAACACTCTATCATTTAGTTTCTCAAGAATACTGTACAATTCAAGTCTTGCATAGGCCGTAACGTATGAACCTACAATGACATTGGCTGTACCATGAGTCTCAACATGATCTAACTTTGATTCATAATTGACAAGAATGAATGGACATTCCTCATCAAATATTTCTACATGCTTCACAATATAATTTGGATTGTTGACCAACTCAAAGTACTTGGATGGTTCTGCTATGTACTCTGACTGGGTCAACACCTCTCTCTGAGCAAGTTTTCCCCAGAGACAATTCAACATGATCTTTGCAAAGGCTCTTCTACCTTTATTTTTCTTTATCATTGTTGGATCTAAGCTAATTCCTTCATCTCTGTGGTAATCCCGAATGAATGTATCTTTGTCAGATTGGGTTTTACACCATTCAGGATAACCACTGGCTTCTTGTTTGATTTTCAGAAAGTTATCAACATACCCTTTAAAGAAATTGTTGGAGAGAGATCTAAAGTGCCAAACTTCATAAACATGAAGTAAACGATAACCACAGTCCAAAGCCTTAAACAGTTCAACTGTGACCCATGTCCCTATTAGAGCTCTCTGATTTTCATTATGAGAACAGGTTTGTGAACCGTTTTCTGCACAAGTTCTACATAGTGGGAACATCATTTTGTTATTACAGTGCATTGGTAGAATAGGGTGAAGTAGATTCTCAGGAGGTAAAACCTTGCATTTAACAAGACCTTCATATTGACGTATGTTTTGGATGTCAATGCTTTCACTTGTCAAGACTTTTGGATGCCCTACAGGATAGGATTTGTATTTGCACACATAAGGGTACAAAGAGCAAATATCAATGTATTTGATTTCTTTCTCACTGGATTCATCTATCTCGTGAGAAATCTTGACTGCATTACACCGTCCACCAAACAGACCATCCCTTGGATCTATTGGGTCGGAGTATGGGAAAAGACTATTAATGATTTCACGATAGTCTTTGTCTTTTTTGACTCTTGCATCGAATTCATGTTCCCAGATATAATCAACTTTATAACCTCTTCGCTCCAAATCGTTAAGACGTGACATTGTACCTTCATACAGAGATTGCATTGTAAGTCCATTGATTGGAGAGGTTTGTGAACGATCATGGTAGCATACTGGACACCCGTGATAGAGATCACCAAGAAATTCATACACTGTATTGGTTTCAGCATGAAAACCATCAACAGTATAAGGACCAATTTCATGTTCACCCCCGTTCCTAGCATGTTGGATAAAGATCCCCTTTTCATTTGCAATACTTTGAATCCATCGAATAGCTTTTATTGAGAACCTACGTCTGGAGGAATCTTTACTTGAAATAATTGCAATCTGACCTTTAGGTAAATATCTACTACGCCAAACCTTGTTGCATGCATCCGCTATTGTAATAGCTTCAAGTAAGGGGTCAATACCTCCATACTCAAGGAACACTTTCCTGAAATGTCCACATCCTCTTCTAAGGATATCGACATCTGAGCGACAGTATGCTTCCATTTCTTTTTGAAAATTAAATGTTTCTTTGTTTCTGACCTTTTCATTATACCATTCCATGAATTCTTTCCTTAGTTCTGAAGACATAGAGTCACACATATAATAAGAAGCATCGAGATATGGACCATTGTATTCCCAATACTGGTCAGTGTTTGCAAGATGGGGAAAGAAACCCTTTTTCATTTCTTCAAGACCAAATGTATCGGGGAATTTTCCAAGTCTAAAATTCATGAAGTTGAAGGAGTCAATCAAACGGACTCCATTCAACTCTAATTTCATGATATTGTTACCATTCATGATCAGGGAAGGAGGTTGATTTCCAATTCTAATTATTTCATTCAAGATGAATTGGGCATCGTACCCTTTTGCATTGTGAGCAATAGCAGTCATCCCTTTATGTTGTTCTGAGAAGAGCCAGTTACAAAAATCATTGAGTGTACTTTCACCCTGAAAAATGATCTCTCTCCCTTCAGCAAATTCGCTGCATGTTGAACAGTGGTAATCAAGTGACTTATCTATACATCCATCACATGCTCTCTGTGCAATACAATAATTTGGAATATGAATTCCTGTATCTTGCTTGCATTCAAAATCATAGAAAATGAATAAAGGTTTCTTTTTGTCATTTTCATCTTCATTCTGATCTTCCTTACATTTCTTTTTCTCCTTTTTCAGTTTTTTACCATCGTTGTCCCCTTTCTGCTTCTTACTTTCATAAGGTTGAATGTGACAACGATGGTCAAAGCTGACAATTTTCTTACAGAATCGACACCTTTTCTTTCCTTTACAAACATGACTTCCCTTCCTTACATTATACTGTTGTCTACATCTACTGCATATTTGGACCAAATCACAAATGGATTTCTTTTTTCTACCTTCTACAGCTCTATGTTTATCTAAACAATCGAGTCCAAAGAAATATCTTTCACATTCAGGGCATTGAATTTTAAACTCATCTTGGTCACAAGGTGGGGATGTGAAACAAGCTGAACAAATGTACTTACAATAATGACTCTCCCGTTGATCATAAGCAGCATCACAAAATTCACAAAAATAACTACAAGACAAAAATCCTGTTATACTTGAAATATAGTCATAATGTCCTTGATGGTAATACAAATGTATCACTTTACTGTCCTTGTTCATTACTGGATGTTGAAAAGTCATCTCCACTTTCGAATGTTGTTGGTGAACTTTGATCACATAATTCTTTTCATACAGATAGGTTTGGATAACCTTGTATTCATCAATTCCACATGGTTTGTTAGGTGAAATTCCAACTTCCATCAGTAAACGTTTAGCCTCATCTTTCTGTAAATTCTTGTTTGAACGCTTCATCAAATCCCACTTCTTTTTCCAATCATCGGTATCATCTCGATTTGTATGATGTAGACCAACGACAACTGCTCTTGCGAAGCACATACTATCTTCAGCATTCTTTATTTCAACAATGGATTGCTTTTTCTTTGCAAAAACTTTTGTGTCGAGTTCAGCTGGTATCTTTCCCTTTCCATAACCAAGGGGTAAACGAGTATGTGTGACATTGAAACTCATGTCTCCATCATCTACTCTGAATTCAGTGTTTGACTGCATAACTTTCTCAATTTCATTCAGGAAAATTCCACCATTCAAATTTTGAACATCCATGAAAGGGATATGTATCCCCATATCTAAGGCTGGATGGTTGATAGTAACTCTGATTTTATCATCTCGTTCAGTATCTAATGTTTCGTTGATTCGCCCTGTAATATCATCAAACAAGGTTTCGAGTTGTTGAGGTGGTAATTCATCAAAACTTTTGAAATTGACGGCCAAGACATGCGAATCTGTTCTAAACAGTCTGGACTTCTTATTTGATATTTCAGATAGGTTGTACAACTTTCTCATAGACTTTATATTGTCCAGACTATGCATTTCCTCATCATCAGATTCGACAGGTTTAACATTTTTTCTTTTGGGTATCCAAAAATCATCTTCGTCACTAGATGTATCGTCTTCCATCGATGATTCATTTTCAGACTCACTCTCTTTGTTTGATTCTTCATCTGAGTCAGTATCATCAAGTTTAATCCTTTTCCACCGATGTTTATTAAGTGGAAGCAAATCATCGTCATCTCTTTTTCTTTTTGACATGGCTTTCTCTTACAAAGCCTCGAGAAAAACTGAATCCTCATTTGAAGAATACAGAGTTTTTATAGGGGGACAATGACTCACCCTGACATATCTGTATAAATAGGAGGAAGGTTCAGTACATTTTCATCATTCACTCGCAAATCTTCACAGAGAGTAGTCATGTCTGAACCAACTCAGAAAATGAATTATAAAGATATTGTTTCAGAAGTTGTGAGTAAGATCAAGAACAGACAACGTATGCATGTGTATGTTAACCCGTACACTCATGAATACGAAATAACCAACATTCCACCAAACTACGAAATTCTTCATATTGGACCATACGTTGGGGAGTTCATGTCTTACCAGACCGGCAAAGGTGAATATCAGATTACAAAACAGAATGTCTTCGATACTCTTTCAATAGATGAGATGTATGCTCCAGGAAAGAAAAGACATGGATTTTGTTTCATCTGTCACGGTAATGGACATTTTGCAAAAGACTGTCCAACGAAGGAGAAAAAGGATAACTACTATGGATTTGTGTATGTGAATCCTATTACTCACGAAGTTATGATTTCAAGACAACTGGATCGAACACCAGAACTCGTCAACATGGATTACGTTGGTGCATTTCTATCGCACTGTAATGAATTCAATAGATATTGTCTACCAACTGACAGAAAGAACAGTAGAGCAGGTTTTTCTTTTCCAAATGTGAAAACTAAACCCACATTTTCTGTTGAAACACAAACTGTCATCGATAAAACAAAAATGGATCAAAGTTCGGTTGTAAACAATGGAAAATCATCGAGACAAAGCAATGATTACAAAACTGAGAAAGTAGAAAATAAAATTGAGAAATTACCGCCTAAGGAGAATATCGCCGAGGACATTCCTGAGCAAAAATCACCACAGAACAAATCCACTGATGATCAACCCGAGAAAACACTCTCTCAGGATAGCATATCTATCAAACAGAGGAATTGGTGGAAAAAGATATCATCGCAAGATGAGATCAAAACTAACGAGGAAGAACAAAATTGTTTTTTCTGTAAAACCAATGCTCACGAGAAAGGAGAAATATGCCCAACACTGGTGATTGACGAAACAAAGACATCGAGAAAGAGAAAATCAAAGACGGAGTCTGACATACCAAAGAAGAAAAGGAAACATAACTAAGACATTTTTGAGTATACATTGTGAAAATTTCAAGATAGACGTTTAATTCATTTTAGAGACAATTCTGTGTTCATGACATTATAAAATATTTCATTGAGTGTTTCATAAAATGTTTCATTGTATGATTCATTGTATGTTTCAATAAAATTTCAAAACATCATTTTATCTTTTTTCTCATTATTTTCATCCAGACAATTGATGCGGAGAAGTCAAAACCTTCAAGACAATTGGTTGGTCCTGAAAAGGACCTTTCGATTTTTTCAAGTTTGACATCGATTCATTGAAACGAAGTTAAGCTTGGATATAATTCCAACATCTTTCTCTTCCATCCACAATGTTCTGTTGGTGGCATAAAGTCAGAGAGATCAGGATACAAATTCCCCATCTTCACTGTCTTCTTCTTAGTGTAGAAGTCATACCCCCGACGAAGCATGAATTCATATAATGCTTGGTCTGTCTCTCTTATTTCATCCACTTTCGTTTGCTTCTTCATTTTCTTGACACGGAACAGTCGTCGAAAGAAATCTAAGATGGAATTCATCTTACAAGATGAATTTGAAAATGTTAAAAACTACATTATATACTGTAAAAATGTCCTACTAACCTTCTAACCTACATAGAAAGAAATCATAATAACCTTCAAATGACATTGAGAATTAATTAAAAGTGTCTCCGGCAAGGTCCGCGCTCTCAAGACAATGGGTATAAAAGCACGAGAGTGTTCCACAGAATTCATTCTCTCTGAACACTCAACAAAATGAACTCAGAAGGATACGTAAGATCGTTTGCTGTCATTTACATAAGACATCCACCACCATGCCATCTTCTGGAGCTGGAACGAATCCGGTACAGCGCTAGGAGGGATGCTGCCAGATGGACAGCTAAGATGGCCGATGACTGGACTTGGAACGAGTTCATGGCGCCAATTGGCCAGCCCAGGAAGGAGAGGGTTCATCCAAACCTTCCAGGCATTTACAGGGAAGAAGACTACTGGGCATAAGTCAGTAGTTTTTTCTTCCAAACAAAACGGTCCTTTTCAGGACCACCCATAAACTAAGAAAGTTTACCTTTTACACAAATTGTCAAAATATCCAAATACATTAAACCATCCCTTAAATCTTATTAAAAAACCGATACAAGTTAATCGTAATTCATAACGTAAACATAAACTCCACTACCCGTACATCGATTCTCATCTCTTTCGAAGGTTAAAAGTTTTTTCTGAGATTCACGTTATTATTATTTTGTGACAAGTAGACAAGTCTTTTTATCCTAAAATGATATGAAACACTACTTCTACATCATATCTAACATTAACCATCAATAGAAAAGAATTATCATCGAGTTTTAACAAACATTTTTTTAAAAACATTGTGAGTACAGCAGAAATTCACTGTCAAAACAGCATGTTTCATTGAATTTATACAATAAGAATACACCTCTTTGACAAAACTTTGCTAGAAAATGATAACTAGTACATTGACAAATCGCTTCATACAAAAAAATTATACTATCCACATCAACAGGGTTCAAATATCAAGAAAAATCACGATTGAGAAAACACAAATTCTCATCAAGATGTCCATTTTTAGGAGTCGAGTTAGGGGTGCTTCCGGCGAGGTCCGCGCTATCAACACATTGGGTATAAAACCACGATGGTTTCTCAATCACGTCACATTTTACATCAGTCGCTCTCATGAGAAGACACGTAAAAATGAATACGGATTTTAATTTACAAGAATTCATGTCTCAGGCAGATATCACACATGATGATTTGCTAGCATCAGTCATGGATTCTACGATCGGACCACAGTCTTGTCAGATTCTTGGACAACAGGAAAAATCATCAACAACCCAACAGAGTCTTCAACCAGTGAGTACAAATGACATAGTTTTGCAAAACATTCTCGATGAATTGAAAACGATGAATTCGGGACAAGAAACTATTATGAAGAGGATTCTTACTGAATTATCCACCTTCAACGAATCTTTCAAGGATTTCAAATCACTATCCGAAAGACTACATATTCTAAACCACAATGTTCAAAGGATGTGTCAACAGCGTACAGCATCACCGGTCACATTTAACCCAACACCACTGAAAGTTCCAGTTGAATTTGACTTTGAACAAACAGATTTTCACAAGCTCATAGATTGTATCATGTCTGTGATGAAAAAGAAGAAAACGCCACAAACTTCAACGATAAAAAGATCATCATCATCTTCAACTGAAACATCTCGCCCAAGTAAGAAACATTGTACAGAAAATGTGAGAGGATACAACATTCCTACAGTGTCGGGGATTGGTGCTTATGGCAAGAATATCGACAACTTCAAGATCCCGAAGCTAAAAAGGAAGAACTGACACAATCACCATTCCAACAACAAAACGGTCCTTTTCAGGACCACCCAACCGCCAAGAAAGTTTAGCTTTCGCACAAATTGTCAAAGTCCTTTGCATTCTTTTATCACAATGCATTCACACATTTTGCAAGCAGTTTCCCATAAAAAGACTAAGTCCACATGCAAATTACCCGAAAAAGACTAAGTCCACATTCACCCACAAAAATGACTAAGTCCACGTTTCCCTATAAAAAGACTAAGTCCACATGCAAAATACCCTGTACATCTATTCAAACATGCCACTGGTCGGCTGGGACACTTTGGGGGACGAAAATTCCGTCCCCCATTTGCCGGCCGAGTGAGCAAAAAATGTCCTCCCTGGTAGGCAAACTGGGGACAGAATTTTGTCCCCAGTTTGCCTACCATTACTACTTACGATGCGTTGGTTACCCAGTTACCAGAATGTAGAGTTCGCTGTCGTAGCTACGCTTAGTATTGCGATCTTTACGATTCTTTTTGCGCTATGTGAGCTACCAAGTCAGTTGCGATTTTTGGCGCTCTAATAGATGTAGAAAGCCAACGGTACCATTACGATCTAGGTGACCAAGATTTACCCGTTAATAACGCCCATACAGTGTAAAACACAGGGCGACCTTTCATCAATTTTGCTCTTTATATTGGTAAAGCGATTTTTTTCTTCGAGCTTGCTACTGCTCCATTAATCCATTCCACAAAACACGTTTTGGTGCCCCTTAAGAAGAAATCTTTAGAAAACATTGTGGAAAAAGAAGATGTTGCTTGGCTTCATTAAAACGTTTCGTATAATAGTTCATAAAGACATTGCATGGAGCTACTTTATTTCACTGCATATATAGCAATATAATGATATCGACAGATGTCTACTCGAGATGTAGATCTTAATTTATTTATGGTGAAAAATATCGATCACTACTTTTAAGCAGATAAAAGTTGTTTTAACTACTGAGCCTTATTGTTGCATTTTGTAAAGGAAATAGTCGATGGGTGACCCGAATATCGTAAACACAGGTTGAAAACAGAGCAATGGCTTAATTTTCGATATATTTTGGGCGAGTCCGACAAGCACAAACAAGTTACTAGTGCATTTAGATCTGTTTGTGAAATAATACAAGCAGACCTATATATCCTACGCTTGATGGAATCTTTTGGATTTCACTTTTCATATGAATTATCAGAAAATCATCTTGTCTTTTGACCAATTCCCAAACAACAAAATTTTTGACTGGTCCCAATTGAAGGAAGCTGCAGACGACAATTTCAAGTTGATGGCCTTTTTAGAATCTTTTTCGATAGAAAACGTTGTGGGTAGAAAAAAAATTGCTTGTAACAAATACTATCTTCATTTTTCACAATGTTTCCAAAGCCTTTTTTCTTGAGGGACGTAAAAAGGAAGGATTGTGTGGGAACGGGTTAATTTCAAAATTACCGATTCAAAAACGTTCTTTTCCTGTGAAGGTTTAATTGCCTTTGCACGTTTTTTATATAACCCGTGTCCTACTCAATAACACTTTCTGGGACTCCGAAGAAAAAAAAATGAATTACTAAATAAACATTGTGGATAATGCAGAAATTGCTTGTTACGAGCAATTTCTTCGTTATCCACAATGTTTTTCGCCCAAAAATACAAAAGAAAAAATAATTCACTATGTATTGTCATCTGCATCTTCTTTTGATTTGGACAATTGTAAAGTTTTGTCGTCTGGTAATGGGATATTTCAAACATGCGCTTGAGGCATGAATAATACGCCTCAGCCTGGCATTGTTGAGAAGTTATAGAATGCATACACATGTATGTTAATCTGTCTGTCCTAGCTTTTTCAATCAATAAAGGTAATGCTAAATCAGTAGCTCGAAAAAGGATGAAACATTCCAATCGTGTTTCTAAGAATATTCTGTGTCAGATTTCAGTCAAATAGTGTAAAAACGTTACTAAGCACAACTACTTTAAACTGCAAATCCTCAACTCAGGCACCAGATAACCGGAATCGTTTGTCGTTTTATCGAATCTTCCCGTTAGCCTGGCAAGGAGGCTATCAGTTAATATGTGATTGTAGGTAACTATAGACAGTCAAATATGCATGACTATTTATTCTCATAACCAATACCCATACATTTACGCCCCTTAAAAGAAAAGCTCTATAAACTATTGTGGAAAATGAAGAAATTGCTTATTACGAGAATTTAGAAAAATCATTATCTGAAAAGTGTCGACTGCAGCTTCTTTCATTTTGGACCAGTCTAATATTTTGTCGTTTGGTAATTGTTTAAATCAATTTCCATTTCCTCGCAAACTAATCGGCCAGCCGAGTGTGGGTGTGGGGGGAGAGTTTAAGTAATAAGAAGTTCTATTTCAGTTGAATTTTATGAATTGTAGTATTACTTAAGTTTAGTGGAACGGGAGCCAGTGTGAATAACACAGGGAAAATGTAACTCTCGTATTCTATAATCCATTAAAAAAAAAACAAAAAAACTTTGGACTGGTTCAAATCGAAATAACTTGCAGAAGTCTTATCAAAGCGTGTGTAATTGGAAAAACAATGGCTAAATATGGTAGAAAAAATTGTCGGAAAAGGAGACATGACTTGTTAAAAGCTAATTCTCCTTTGTCCACAGTGTTTTCCTTGGAATTGTTTTACGAAGGCTTCAAAAGGCGTTACTTAGTGGTAATGGGATAACTCAATAGTAAAACACACTTCAGTTAAATGGAACGATGTTTACATATAGTCGATCTTGCTAGAGAGACCACGTCTATTAAGATAACACCTCCATTAAGAGACCACTATCGAACCCCCAATTAAGAAAGCAAACTCTCTTCAGAAATGAAAACATTTTTCTTAAATAAATTGTAACAAAATCCTACGTTGTTGGAACTCATTAGAATCGTTTCAATGAGACGATTCTAATGAGTCTAAACAGAATAAGATCAAGCGAGAATGCTGTCTTATCTTTGTACATAAGGAAGCCAGTTAACAATTAAAGTCAAGATGCTCTTATGTAACAAAACAAAGATAGAAGTCTGATCTTTAAGTGGTTTCACGCCGACACATATATCAAAAGACATCTTTAAAAGATTTTGAATGGAGACAAAAAACTCTAAAATTCAAATTTTAAATATATGAAGAGTGTTTTTGATCTCGTCAACAACACTCTTGAATCTCAATTCAGGGGTGTGTGCCAACATTTCATTAGTCAGTTATCAAACACAGTAACTATTGCTCAATTAAACTAAATTTGCGATATATTTGTGATCGAAAAGCTCAACGTAAAGTACAGTAGCTTTCACCCATTAAAACACGACGAAATTTAAAAACTCTTTGCTTTCAAGAATAAAAATCAAAGTGGAAAATTAAGAAATTACTTGTAACAAGCTATTTCTTCGTTTTCTACAATATTTTTCAAATCGTAAAACGTCGCTAATTTTTTCAGGATTTCCCATATTGTCGTAACAACAGTATTCATAAAGTTAATTGGAGCGTGAGCCTCATGAAAAGCTCATGACGGTATAGCTCACTGAGACTATTTCATAAATGAAAGCACACATTAGGGCATGTTCAATAGTTGACCTACATAATGTTCCATCATTTATTTTTTCATTATATTTCTATTATCATGGAAACACGTGTACATGTACTTTACCATATATTGGATAAAGAGAAGAAATATTTTAATCGAGATATGAAACGAAAACTCTGTAAACAAATGGCCATAATTCGCTCACCTGAAAATGTTTTCATGATTACTTCAAGTCTTATAAGCCTTATGACTTATCTGCCACAACTAAAGTTTCGAAAGGGTAGCCTAAAGAATATTCCTAGCAAGTTTGGTCGAAATTGACCAAGAGGTTTATGTGAAGTTTCTTAAAGAATTATTCATGATGTCTCTGAATCTGATTAGCACTTCTGCCAGGCCCCCTTTTTTCAAAGATCAAAATTTTATAAAGGTGTTTTATTTGTTGTTGTTGTTGCTTTTCTTTTACAAAAGGGGGGGTGCACTAGAGACGTTCTTGCCAAGTTCGGTCCATCCTGTGGTTTAGCAGGAGACGATCATTCCATGGTTTCTCTAAGTCTTATAATCCTGGCTCTGCCACGCCTCGTCTTTTCACAAATCATATTTTACGACCACACCACCCTTTATTGAAAAGAATCACCCAATTGCATTCTTGACAAGTTTGGTCCAATTGTCCTTGTAGCTTAGGAGGACAAGGTGTTTAAAGAAAAATTTGGCGACACACGATGGATGACGGACAGTAATTAATCCTAAAAGCTTCTCTTGAGCACGTTGTGCTGAGGTGAGCTAAAAAGGTGATTGTGTGTTTAATATCGCACTTAATTGATACAGAAATATCATCTTCATTTCAAACAATACCGGATACATGTAGATGACGGATTGCTGGCCCCGCCCACTGCTGGCCCCGCCAACTGCTGGCCCCGCCCACTGAACTCATATAGGAAGTTCGACTTAGATATCAAACGGCATTATTTTGCAAAATTCATGGCGAGTATCATGTAACCAAAATAAATGGTTTGCTGGTAACCTAAATGTCGTAACTATAGGGCCATTTCTGGGTGGAGGTAATTAAATTCATGTCAAAAGTGTCACGTGATCGTCATATAAAAAGGGCGGACTATGTCAGCAGTGATTAAGTGTCTAAGATGGAATCCTCTTATCTTGTCCCAAGTATTTTTGCTTCCTGAAAATCTCGTAGGTGTCTAAACTACAACCTGAAGAGTTGATGATTTAATTGAGTTAGGGCGAGGTTGGTTCCACTTCCAATAATTCCCTTAACCCTTTCCTGTTCAATCCCTGGTTTTTACGTCCCTGTGATTTTATAATAGAGAAAATATTGTAGGAAAAGAAGAAAAACATTTAAAAAGAAATCCCCTTTACTCACAACTTGTGATACCTATTTCCTTATCCACTAAGGAATGTTAACACCACTCTTTAACAACGAGGTAACCATGAAAATCAGGAGTGTCGGCCAATGTCTGAGTTCGAAATTCACTTTCCACCTAAACAAATGCTTTGATTGGTCGATTCTTTGATTGACAGCTGCGATCAGTTATTCTTTTCATTCGATGCCTGATCAAAATAATAGTTTTTCGAAAAGCATGATTCTATGCACAACAGATATAGGTTTGAGCATGATCTTATTTAGCTTATATTTTCTACTTCATTGTAGATGAACTACCTCCATTAACCCATTCCCACATGACAAAATTTTAGACTGGTCCAAATTGAAAGAAGCTGCAGACGACAATTTGAAGTTGGTGGAATTTTAATTTTTTTCATCTTTTGGGATAGAAAACATTGTGGATAATGAAGAAATTGCTTGTGACAAGCAATTTCTTCATTTTCCACAATGTTTTCTAAAACTGTTTTATTGAGGGGCGTAAAAAGGAGGGTTTGAGTTGGAATGGGTTAATATTATAATGCACTCAGATAACATGCGTTTGACTAATAAAGTGAATTGACAATACACGCGCAAAATTTGAAACAATAAACGAACACGTGCAATTACCTTTGATCATGAGCAAGGTTTACTTTTGGAGTACCTGGTTTAAGTTGAATCTAATTACCTAGACAATATGGTGTCTGGAGCCTAGAGCAAAAATAAATGAAGTCATTTTGATTCATGAAAAGATAGGAATTTTATTTAAACAGTTGCTTGGCTTTTAGCTTTATCAGGCGGCAAAATAATAAAAAATTATACTGCAAAGATGACGTTTACTAGTGATATGATGTAACAGACTAAAGAGGCCTGTGGAAAAAGGAGGGGCTCATAGAAAAATGCAGCCGAGGCTACTTAAATCTTAATATGTTCCTACTTTTGTTAGATCTTGAAGATTCTTTTTCTTATTATTTCCTTATTAGCGGCGAAACGTTAATTTTGGACAGGCAGCATAGAAAGAGATCAGTCTGTATAGAAATTGGTTCTTGTGTTTACTTTCGATATATGTATACATGTAAGTTATTTAATTCGACAGGACAGTTGTTTACTGAGAAAATTTACTGATAACGCCCGTCAATCAAATAAACGACCAATCGAATCATCCTTTTATTTAGACCGGAAGTGAACTTTGAACCGACATTGGCCGACATTTATGTGAAGCATATCTGTTTTAGGTATGATTTGTTTGTTTGAATGGGGTTTAACGACGCCTTTAACAGTATTTCAGTCTTATCGCGGAGGCTGGAGCACCTAACAATGGATTCCTGGTATGTCTCACACCAGTACTACCACTACACCCTTTCCTAGCCTCGAGCTGCTATTCCAATTAGGTTAACGATCATCCACCCATTGGTGAGAGACAAATGTAGGAAAGAATATGTGCCGCCGCCGGGGATCGAACGCATGACATCCCATGATTGAAGACTAGGAGTCTGACGCGCTACCGACTGCGCTATGACGACGGCGTTTTAGGTATGAACCAACCATTTTATCTAAGTGCTACTGGCCACAAATTTTGCAAATATCACCGTTAAATATCTAAGTGGAACTTCCTGTTTGAGCTCAGTGGGCGTGGTCTTCGGAGTTAGAGGGCGTGATCAGCGATTCGTTTATTGCTCTTTAGACATATTAAAATCAAAGTACTGAAAAGTACTGTTAGCTAGTAAGCATTGTTTTGTTCATTAATCTTCTTTGTCAAACGTCATCATGATCAAGAAACGAGGATTAAGTAACTAAGGCCACACAATCACTCCTTTTTATCCCCCTTAAATAATTGTGGAAAACAATGTGGAAAATAAAGAAATTGCTTGGTACAAGCAATTTCTTCATTTTTCACATTATTTCCTAGAGATAAATATATTAGAATTTTCAACATTTTGAAATCGTCGTATGCAATTTCTTTGAAGACTCAGATCAGAGTCATTTTGAACGAGATGTGCTTAAGTGAGCTAAATTAACTAGGAAATTTACTTGCGGGAAGATTTTTCAAAATTCCTGAAATACACAAGAGCTACTTTTTATGGTGTAGGCATTTAGTAGTTAAGCCTCCATTGGCAGTTTGCATACGTTGAACTTTAAGACGACCTCAAATTTGTGTCTGTTAAATGAAGCTATCAAAGCTGACGTTTTGTTAGCTAAAAAACAAACATTTTCAAACGACTCGGTCTCATTTCTTTTCCTCTGAAGCATCAGGTACAAAAACACTACATTCTACATAGCTTACAGAACAAATACACCAAATATTTGTAAAGAAACATTTCTCAACCCTCGGTGAGAGAATGAGAGAAACTCGTATTTTTATACCTTTCCACATATTTTATGCTATCTTTCTTCAGACTTGTTACATTTTTTACGAAAGATGGATTTGGTTTAATGGAAACGAACTGCTAGTCTTAAGGTCTCTGTCAAAGCCTAATCTTTATATATTTCCAAACAATGCCTCGTTATTACGCCACAGGAGATTAATATTATAGAAAATATTGCAAATAGAGGAGGGATTGCTTGCTACAAGAAATCTTCCCTTTCTCAAAAAATTTCTATCCTAAATGGTACTTATTCAATTTTTTATTTCAATGTCGGCTGCAACCTTTCCTAATTACGCATGTCTAATATTTTGTCGTCTGGTTATGGATATATAGACAACTGAACGAGTTTTAATTCCAAAGATACATCTCCTGAAGAACTTTTCTATATACTTTGATATGAGCGCATGCGGGACAATTCCAACCATTACACATGTGCGCCAAGTAAGACTCAGATCAGTCTGTGCATCCGCACAGTCTGATCAGAGTCTTCACTCTGCGCTCTGTAGAAAGATACTGACCCAAAGCTTCTTTAAACAATCAGCGAATATTCTAATTACCCCAAATGGCTGTCCAGGGTGCTCAATGTGTGCAAGTCACGCACATGCGAAATTGTTGGAAATGTCACGCACAGGCTCATATATCTTTAACCAGTCTGTCTTAAAATTCGTGTAAACTAATTTGTTTCAATTCAAGGACATTTATTGATAAAAAGTGTCTCCCGAAAATGATTCCATGCATTATCAGGCTCGCGAAAAAAGACACAATAGCTTTTAACCGACTTCTAATCCTTCCATGTCAGTGCAGGGCTCGTGTTTGACTCGTAAACCAGGGTTTTGACCTTCAAAAATCTGTAAATACCTTATCTTTACCGTATAAGGATTTCTCCCTTTCGGTCATTTTGAACCAATTGAGATAAAGGGTTAAAGGGTTTTTTTTATCCCTCAACTTTTCAATGTTGTATCCTATGTAGGATTGAAAATTATATATACAAATACATTCTTTACAAGAGAAGGTCTTTTGGCTCTTAAACTTTCAAATCTAAACCCATGATTTGCTCTTTTTTGTTTTGTTTGAATGGAGTTTTACGCCGCTTTCAACAATCTTTCAGTTATATCGCGGCGGCTGGAGCACCTAACAATGGAATCCTGGTATTTCTCACACCAGTACTACCATTACATCCTTTCCTAGCCTCCAGCTGCTATCCCACATAAGTCTACGATTATCGACCCATTGGTGAGAGACATTTAGTCGGAAAGGATGAGTGCCGCCGTCGGGATTCGAACCCGGGACCTCTAGATTGATAGTCCGACGCGCTACCAACTGCGCTATGAGATTTGCTGTTTTTGTTGCTTTGGCAACAAAAATTAGTTTCAAAGTCCAGCAGTCAATGGCTCCTCAATGTCGAACGCTAGCAAGAGCCTTCCCTATTAATAGACCTTTACTACCGTGAGGCTCGAAGTAATGACCAAGTTCCGACCTTTAGTCAACCACATTCACCACTCAGCCATCGAGGCATTCCGTCTTGATTAAAAGTGCATTTTGTGTGTGTACACTCATCCCGCTTATACATTCATGCTGAGCTGGTAGCTTGCTAGAATAGCAGAAAATCACCGACCCTCCCTGGGGTCAATACACTGTATTGTATTCAACGGTATTTAGGTACATGAAAAGAGAAATGAAGTAATGAGCACGGCTCATAAAATCACGGCAGGCAGAATGATTTATGGGTTTTCGGTGCTTTGATATATTTTCCGTGTTTTGCAGCATGAATGGTGCTTTTGGGGCTACTATCGACTCTAGTTTACGATATGGTAGAAATTTTCCCGATTTTTGAGTCTGCACGAAACGAACAAAAACACGTTTTCTATATACTCTTACGTTCACATTTACAATAACATATTTCTTTACAAACCAAAACTAAAGTTTCAAAATGTGTACAGTTTTGTATTTTAGAATTAAAACGTCACACAATCCCTGTTTTTGACACCCCGGCCTAAAGAAAAGAATCCAGGAAAATAATGTGGAAAATGTAGAAATTGCTTGTAACAAGCAATTTCTGCACTTTCCACATTGTTTTCTACCTAGAAATCCAAATATATATAAAATTCTATCGACTTTAAATTGTCGTTTACAACTTCTATCTAACATTTTGTCGTCTGGTAACGGGTTAATATGTCTAAATACTTGAGGTTAAACAAAATATGTAGTCTATTCGATATACATATCACGAGTTCAAAGTGACAGAACGCCTCAATCCAAGACCAGATGACATAAGTTTAGACAAGTCTAAATTCAAAGAAATTCTAGAGTCAAACATTATGGATAATGAAGAAAAGGCTTGTATTCAGTTATTTTGTTTGTTTTCATTTCAAAAATGTTTCAAATGCATTTTTCTTGATGTTCGTGAAGTTTGCAGAGTAGCAGTTTTCTTGGGGCGAAAAAAAGCGGGGTTGTGTGGGAATCGGTTAACCCAAGCCAAACGATAAAATGTTAGACTAGTCCAAATTCATAGAAGTTGCAGACAATAATTTTGAGTGGATTGAATTTTAAGAATCTTTCTTTTCCGGGTAGAAGACACTGTGGATAAAGAAGAAATTGCTTGTAACAAGTAATTTCTTCATTTTCAAAAAAAAATAAAATCGAAGCTATTTTTCTTTTTGGCGTAAAAAAGAGCCATGGAGTGGTAATGGGTTAAAGCATGTAGATTGATATCCTTTTTTACTGGTCAGAAAAAAAATTAAACATTATAAGTTAGGCTGAACGCTCTCTGAACAAAACGGAGAAGTATGACATAAACGATGCTGATTATCCATATTTTGAGAGACTAGCCAAGTTATTGATCTTCCATGGTTTTTGATAAGATAACTAGAGTTCGTCTGGCAGAATTATGCAACAGTTTTGTATCGCCTGTACAATGTTTGATTGTTGTTATTATTGATTTTGCAACCTTCTTGTTGAATGACTAATGGCAGGAATTCTTGGTTGGGACTTTTTTTTTATCTTTTCTGTCAAAATTCTCCAGAAAATTATTTCTTTGAAGATTCTAATCTAATATTTCAACTTGAAGTTTCATAGCGCGTCTACGGAAACAGTAATATGTCGAAAATCGGCGGGACTTTAGCCACACCCACTGGCCTCAGCTGGGGTAATTTGACTGAGGTAACAAATGACGTAAGTTTGTAAAATACAAAATGTACATGTATATAGTATAGGAACATAACACCAGAGGCGCTTGAGCGCCTTTATCGCTCCACAGGCCTGAATGTACTGATTAAGCAAATGGTGTATTCAGGAATTCGAAATAGACTGAATCGTCTTTGCAATATCTCACAAATAAACCCCGTCCTTGAGCTCTTTGAAATAGTTCTAAAGAAGAATCTTAAACTTTTCATTGTTTTCCAAAAGTTAAGTCAGTTAATGTAAAATTCATTTACTAAGTACTAAAAGGTATTAACAAGATTTTCAAACTTTTCACTTTATACCATATATGGACATAAGTCATGCCGATAAAACCATGTTTTTCAACACATCAAATTTCTATGAAGGAATCTGACTAAAGGTCCCCGAGGATCATTCCTGTGACACACACGTAAAAGACATGTTTTTAATCCGATTACAATTATTTCGAGAAAGCTGATAAAAGGTCCCCAAAGGATAATTTCCGTGAAATTTGGTTGAAATCGATCATCAAAATACTAAATTCAATCTACTCCGCCCTTCTGAAAATCACGTTTTTCATTCGATAAGCGACTGTTTTGAGTTATGAAAATGAAATTGTGGAATATTTTGGAAAACTTGAATGATTTATAAGAAGAAGGTGATAAAACTGTTGTTACGATATTTTACTATCACACCGACAATGATATTAATGGAAGGGTAAACGAACGCTTTTGATTGAAATTGGCTGGAATAAGCGTCAATTTTACAATGTTCTCAATTGATATTTGATAAACCCTTTCCTATTCTAACCCGGAATTTTACGTTGTCGTGATTTTATTTTTAAGAAAATATCGTGGAGAAGGAGAAATTGCTTTTAACAAGTCATTTCCCCTTTTCCACAACATTTTGTACCATATGGATGGTTTCGCTTTAAATTTTATCGAATTTTCATTATCGTCTTCAACGACTTTCAATTTAGATTAGTCTAAAAGTTCAAAAAAAGGGTATGAGTTAAATTGGATTGAGTTTTAATTGATTGGTAGGTAATGTCCTCTTTTTTCAAACTATTAATTCATATATCATAAGATCAAGACATTGATTTGAATTAGTTATCCCCATAAACGTTTCAACCGAAAAATCCAAAAGTGTAAATATTTTATAAATTCCTACAAAGGGGAAAGGAACCTGAGTCATAAATGAAATGATTTTCAGATACCAGACGAATTGTGTCAATTCCAGAATTAGACATTAATTATCAGTCGATTCAATCGACGCCAATCGTTCAACAAAAGTCGATCGATAATTTCAAAAAAAACAGACGACAAATTTCAGGGGTTACTATGACAACGGTAAGCTGCTGACGCTGTTGTATCAACGTTCTAATTTGAATTCATTAATATTTTTGTCACGGTTGATTACCTTCCCGCTAACAGATGTTTGTTTACATGAGGAAAAGTACGGGGCGAAACAAAGGATAACAAATCAGTGCTTGACACAAAGAAACTCTTGATTAACCTCTAATCTCAAACTGAAAGGAAATTTACTCTTTAACAATATCTAAAAAATCTTCTATACAAAAGCGTGGGATTGTTGTTAAAATATTGTTGGAGAAAGAATAGAAGTTTCATCTCCAAGATTATATAAAGTCTCCTCGATTTGATTGTTAATTTTTTATACATATATATCTCTAATAAATCCCTTTCTTGTCGTATTCTCTTTTATTATATCTTGAGCGATCAAGAGATAACTTAAGTCGCAAGAGTTTTCAGGATACGTTACAATACGCCACAAGCAAATCCATCCTAAAAGCAATACACCCATCAATCCACCCATCCATCCATTCACCGACCCATGCACACATTCATACATACATACATACAAACACACACATACATACATACATACATAAACACATACATACATGCATACACACATACATGCATATACACACATACACACATACATACATGCATACACTCATCCGACTATCCATACATCTATTTATCCATCCATCTATTCATTCTTCTGCATCGGTCGGTCCGTTATTATAAGTTTATTTTCACCAAGACTTCAAATTGGTCAAATTCTGCATATTGTTAGCACTTGAGGCCAATAAGGAACTGACGTTGACTGATAAAGACAGTTCTCAGCTACCTACACAAATAACAATAAAAGGCCAAAGAATTTACAAATACCAGACCCATTATTTGACATGATATTATCAGAGAATGCAAAGTGGTTTGACCCATTGTGTGATAGGAGACCTTTCTGAGTCATAAAAACATAACGACTCTCGAAATTCCACGGAAATCCAAAGGGCAAAACACCCTCAGTCTGAATAAAACAATATAAGGTGTAGAGTACTTTACTTATCTTAACACACCCAGTTGAAAGTCTGTTTCAAAAGTAATCAAGACATTCTTAAAACAATCAGAACACCTTCGCCCACGAACTATTTTTAAAAGTTTTATGTGTTTGAATGGGTTTAACGCCACATTTTAAAAACAATATTTCAGTCATATCGCGGAAGCTGAAGCACCTAACCATATATTCTTGGTATTTATCATTCTACTACTACCACTACATCCTTTTGGAGCCCCAAACTACTCAACCCAATTATGTTTACGATTATTCATCCATTGATGGGAGACATTTGTTGGAAGTGATATTTACTGCGACCGGGGATGGAACCCTGAACCTTATAATCGAGAGCCCGACGCGATGACCGTGGCACATTCTTTTAAATAGAAAGATAATATCCGATTGGTTGTACATATTTTGACTTGCCATGTATTTTCTAATTTTCTTTAAGAATAAACATTAAATATGTATGCGTAACCTGTAAAGCGAAAAAAAGTTCTCTTGAAATTCCAAAAATTATCGACCATGGTCAGACGACGCGGGATGCGAAGTCTAACCAGGATGGAAACCTTTCGGGTTTGACAAGTTTTAAGAATCTAGAATTACCGCTCGACTTACCAATATAATTGTTTTAGGAATGCATCATCCGGTTGACCTCTGCTGGATTTAATTTGATTTTCAAGTCCATGTTTTTATTTTACGGGACACCCGGAAGATCTCTTTTCATTTGTTTGAAATACAATTCACTACTCGATATGATTTTTACTTTTAAATCATGAACAATAGCAACACCCGACAGCTTGTGTGGTCCATTCAGAATGTTTGTGCTTTATGCGGATTTTCTTAATTCCAAAATGACAACATAAATGAGCTGGTGGATCACATTTCACAAATTCACACGTACGCAAAGTGCAAGTGTTGGACAACCTTGGAAATCACATAGAACATTAAGAATGGCCATGATCGTTTAAAAACTTTGAATCAGAAACTATATACAGGGGGCATAATGAGGACTGACCACATTGTGTTTAAACATTCTTTATCACAATGAAAATACTTTGCATACGCATTGTATGGTCATATCGATGGTACAACGCGAAACAGTTGTAACTGCCTATATGCTTGTAAGCAGTTACAACTGTTTTGCGCTGTTCCATCGATAAAATCATTTGTTTTCGCACTCGCCATCACTGTAGGCTATTAGCACTCTAAAATAACATGATGTCGGATGTCAGAAATGGTGTTAACGTAAAAACTTACAGGAAAATAGTAAAAACAAAAAGAAATTGGTAAGAAACTATGCATTTCTAAGTACGATTAATGGATCTTGGAATTTTAATATCGACCATGCCATCACAAGGAAGGATCTTGGAGAGTAGCAGAAAATTGCATTACGATGATAAAATAAAACACATGGACGTCAAAATGATATATAATGTTTATTTGAATTTGCATTAACCATGAATAAATATCCATACAATGAATAAATGCATCTTGTCTTCAATAAGATATACATGGCGCAAACTTTTTGCAGCAATGGAAATTATGATTTGAATTCTAAAGAAAAGTACACTTGTATCATTGATTTATGCGTAATTAGTACATTTTTCTCTGTTCATCGATATTGAATATATTTCACACCAAGAAATATGCGTGCAATCAAGTTTTCGTCAATTCTGACTTGATAAAAACATATGAATATAAGACGTCGTTATCGTTCTAAAACGTCGTACCTACAGCTTGAATCAAGCTGTTGTTACGACGTTTTAGAATGACAACGACGATAAACTGACCATTGCTTCTTTTACGAAGAAAAACATCGAAACATAAGTACATTTTAATTAAAGTCTCATAAAATGGTAAAATGGATTCTCTTAGCAAAGTTGGATCTTTCTAATTCTGTACTAAATAGCAATTCGTGTATGCCAAAAACAATCTATCGAAGTTTATCACAAAGGTTTAGCCAATAAAATAGGAGGATAAATGAATGCGAAAAATATCCAAAAGAGAATTATCCTATATTTATTATGTCTAACTATAGCTATTGGTCAAAGATCACGTTACCGAATCGATTATAACAAATACGTCGGGACGTCGCAGATGAGGCAGTCTTCACTTTCTGGTTACATAGAAAGATTTAGAAAAAAATATTGCAAGGATGATGAAAGAATACATGAATAGACAGCGAAAAGGGGCCTCTGTTCGTTCCATCAAAACAATATTTTAAAACGAGATAGGTTTCAGTGTGGGTTAGTTAGAGACAACATCCTTGAAGTAATCGCATAACGCAATAGATGAGTTTTTTGTATGTCTACTATATGATTTAACATATTCCCACACACTCACGCTTTTTAACGCTCCAAAAGAAAGGGGAAAACTTTGGAGAAAAAAAAGCAAATGCTTGTATCGAGCAATTTCTTCATGTCGCGATGTTTTCTACCAAGAAAGGTGAAAAAAGCTAAAATTTCATCCACTTTAAATTGTCGTCTGCAACTCCTTTCAATTTGGACCTAAAATTTTGCAGCCTGGTAATGGGTTAAGGGGCATAGACAACATTGACAAAATCATTGATTATGCGAGGGAGGTACATTTAAGTTTCATTCGAAAATATCAAGAATGGAAACCTACATGTTAGTCAATTATTGTTGCACAAGAGCGATTCGTGTATAAACTTGAAATCACAAATTTTACAGGAACTCTGTGGCCAATCGATTACGTCACAATCAGACGAAAGGAAAGTTTTCCATATTTAAACTGTCTAGCTGTGGTTTAATGAACACAGATCACGTTACGATATCGATCTACACAAGCACGTAAAGGCAGTCATTCTTCACTTTCTGGTTACGTCGAAACATTTAAAGAAATCTCCCAAGGATGCTGAAAAAATATCTGATCCGTCAGACGGAAAGGGGCCAGTGTGAGTTCTGTCACAAACAATTTCATCATTTCAAGAATGTTTTCGAAAGCCTTTTCTCGAGGGGTGTAAAAAGCGTGAATGAGTTGACCAAAGGATGCAATTGGTGAATATACATGTATTTGTATACACGTCCAGTGACAAAAATATCCTATAAAAGAATATACATTGTTGGAAATAATCCTAGACGTCAAAATTAGAAAATTTGGTGGGAATCCCGTGCACTCAAAAGAATAATGGCCTTATTTGGTCATATAACAATGTATGATAATTCCTAGAAATCTTACAGTATTTGTTCTGTCTGGCATTTGTTTAATTCCGAGATCACGTTGCCATATTGATTCTTTGTCCTGTGTCAGAATGTCCCAGAGAACATTTTTGTAATTAGGTTATCCTCTGCAACCAAATAAAGCGGACACGCAAAACAGAAAGTTTCGTTACATTTACCCCCCCCCCCCAAAAAAAAATGTTTGTCTTTCCTATTAAAAACTTTCCTTACTATACTAGGACCACAATGTATTATCTAACTGACGGATCGCTGACCACATCCACTGTGCTCCAACGGGGAATTCGACTACGATATTTAAACCTTTCCCATTTTGCAAAATTTCAGACCAGTCCAGATTCAAAGAATTTGCATGCAGACGTAAATTGAAAGTGTATTTATTTTGAAACATAACCATTGAGTAGGGTAGAAAATATTGTGGAAAAAGAAGAAATTGCTTGTTACAAGCAATTTCTTCTTTTTCTACAATGTTTTCTCAATTATAAAATCACTGGGACGTAAAAACCAGGAATTGGACAGGAAACTGTTGAGGGCGTAGTTTGCAAATTTAAGGTCATTAACATGTAACAAAAATAGAATGGTTGGTTGGTTGATGACCTAAACGTTGTAAGTGCAGCTTGAGATGTAGTTACGACGTTTAAATAGCCAAAACACAAAAAGGATTCACATAAATGTCGACCAATATCGTATTTCCAAGTTCACTCCGGTCTATATATACGAGATGATTTGTCCATCCATTTTTTATTGACAGCGGCTGCTTTTCTTTATTGACAATACACAGATATTGTTCCGATATTATTGTTAATATTTTACTGAATTTATTACAGTGAAATCATCTCAAGTGGTACCCTGATAATAGCAATTCGCTGCTTTATCGCAACTTCTTTAATGCACAAACGTCAAATTTCTAGAACAAAAAGATCCTGTTAATAGCAACTTCTGGTTAATTTCAACAAACATCATGACAAATTTGAGTTGCAATTAACAGAACTCCGATGTATTATCTAGGATTGCGCTACTAATGATCATTTTCATAATCTTTGGTTATAAGCAAGTGCCGCTTTAGTTGTGTACCGACTGTGGCCATCTGATACGGCAGCTTTATTGTTCGTTTCTGCTGATAAGCCGGACACTCTCAATTAGACTGGAACAACTTGTTTTCTGATATCAGACATATCTTATAGCAACTGTACCTGTAATCGAACAACATTCCACAAACAAAACTGACATAGCTGACCATTATTAGGGCAATCACTCTACTGGGGGGCGAAAATGCATTGAGAAGAATATTGATGGTTACTGAAGCACATGGGCATGTAATACAGGTAAAATAAGATTCTGGTTCAGAAGAGCAGAAATTAATTTGGATTGTATTTAATAAAGAATGTCTTTTTGTTTGCAATACTTATCCAATACTTATTTTAATTAAACCAAATTAGCAGGTGAGTCATTGTGTAAATGTATGAACGGTTTTAGGGATAGAGTGATTAAATCATTAAATCTACTTACCTATGAAGCAAGCGTTCACGGCTCCTTGGTCTGATGATTTATACCACCAGTAGGAAGTGTAGACAAAGATCAGACAGCACTTAGGTGCTGCCTGATCTTTGTCAATGCTGCCTTCAAGTGTATAGATATTACTAAATCAGCTGGAAATAGTTTTATATTCTGACAGTAATAGATGCTATGTACTCTTAGGAGAATAAACGAAAAAAAAAAAAAAAAACTAATACATTTGATTCCTAACACTAATTCTCACACATCAAAGAGAAGTCTGTAATGAATGAATTATTGGCTTTCAGATCAATAATCTTGAATAATTGTTTCTATTACTTCCGCATCTTCAGTTGATCTTAATAGTTGGTTAGTCAAGTCCTCAGAACAGGAACGTTCGTAATGAATAATGGTCTCTGTATTGACTTTTTTTGTAGCAAAAAATATATAAACAATTATCTATAATATATAGCTCAGAGCGAAAAATAGAGTGACCTCAGCATGTACAAACATGAATGGCGGGGGCATTTTGGATACATGTTGAAAAGGTCTAAAATCTCATAACGTCGAAAAAATCTAGGAAGTGCAAAAACATCGAGCATAGTCAGACCGTAAGGGGTGTTTTTCGCTTTTGAACATGTCCTGTATAGAGAACTCCATTCTACCTTAATAGTCATTCATTTTTGAAAAAACATTTCTGACTGACCTCTGCTTTATCTTGTTTCAAATATGTGTATTTCAAAATTGCTAAAAGGTCATTTGGAATACAAAGGTGATTAAAACATTACGGTACCCTAAACAGGCTCAAATAGGAAGGTCCCCTGTTGTATGCTAGTCAAAGAAACTGTAATCTTTCCCCCATTCTTCTTATCTCGGACACATTGAGTCCGCTAGATTACGGGAAACAGGCGCGTTTGCCCGGCTAATTAATGGAATCAAGGAGATACACACGCTCTCTTCATGGCTCACCGATCTGTGTTAAGTTCTTTGTCTGACGTGTGCACTCGACTGGACAAAAAAGATAAGTTGAACGGTTTTGCACCAAGATTGATTTCCGTTACTCTCTCCTCCCTAACTTGTCTTTTTCTCGATACAGAAATTGTAGTCAGAACTTATTTTCGCTCATCTAATCACGAAATGTTCAAGTTGACTTGTGGACATCTACATGGGGCATACCCATTTTATATACCTTGAAGTCAAGAATGGAAATATGACTATATACTAAAGTATTTTTAATCCTCTCTGAATCCAGAAGGCACATTGAATTGACATTTGGTTGATATTTGATTGACCTTTCTTCTGAGGAACCTCTATAAGATTATTCCCTTTAGATGATTTTGGCTCCACCAGAGAAACAAAGGAGCATATCTTTTAAGATATTCTTCTTTTAAATTTCAAGCAAAGAGCAATTAAGATTGGTAAGAAGCCTCATCTAGTAGGCATCTTTTAGGTTTTGCCCTGGCGAACCCGATTTTACATAGAAAAAAGAAGGACATCTATTAAAATTGTTTCCTCTTGACCAGACGGCCAATAGAACTAAAATCAGGCATGTTCCATCTCTTTGTGGATCCCTATCAGGTCCAATCATATGGGTGGTTCCAGTTAAGTAGAATCAAAGAAGAAAATGTTAAAAATCGTTTTCTCTGGAGCCAGAAGTTCTTAACACATTTCCTCACAATCAAATTGTTGACGCATTGTTATTCCTTCTCATAGACTATTTCAATACAATATTCTGAACAGTAGTTTTGCGAAAATTAGAGGTCGTTTATCAGAATAAACAAGGTTATTTCCCTAATAGCCTACGTAGGCTGTAAATCTATTTTAAGATTAAGTCGAGACAGTTGTAAAGAATGTTTGGTGCGTTTAACCGTTGGAATCCCGCATTCAGTTTGAATTTGCTCAAACCAACGTCATGGTTACGTCATCAGGAGTTATGTTCGCTAGCCAGTTTTAATTATCATAAGATCAGTCGAAAACTACCGTAAGCGTCAATACGAAAATAGACTTACGTAGTCTTACGGTAACTATTTGGTGTGGTTATATTTAGGACGTTGGCTGTTCCGCTTGACCTAGAGCCATATGCAAATGAGGCCATGCGTAGTCGACAACCGAATTCCATGATATCTAAAAATAAACTGGAATTCTGCTGAGCCTTTCCTATATAACAAAAAAAACAAATCTAAGCCTATCAGAATACCACAAGACAATATCTGACTCAAATCTAAGTGTTAAGCGTCCGTTTGAGCGTATTTGTAGGCAATTGGGAAAAAATTCCTATCAAGGTTTCATAAAAATCCATACCTCCCTTATACCATTCCCACAAAATGACGCTTTTGGACGCCCTAAGAAAAATAATTTGGAAACACTGTGTAAAATGAAGATATTGCTTGTTACAAGCAATTTCTTCATTTTACACACTGTTTTCTACCCAGATAGTTGAACAAATGTAGAATTTCATAAAACTTAAAATTGTCGTCTGCAACTTCTTTCAATTAGGACCAGTTTAATTTTTTTCCGTGTGGTAATGGGTTTAAGCCAGAGTTGTTTATAAGATAAAATTTCAAAAGAATTACTAATCCACAATTTTTACATCCAGTACTTCCAGCCCTTTAATTTTAATGCAATTCTGTAGAGGATTTTATTCGGCATGACTAGAGTGAAATACATACAGTTGTTTGTACTCCGAAAATAATAAAACCAGAGATTGTATGTTATCCTAGAGTAGGCTTCATAGCAGAGAGCAGTAATTGAAAGTTGGTGTTTATTGTATTGACATAACCATAAAACAGGTAATAACACTTCCAGAATTACACATGTTGAACAATATTTTCTAGCCAACAGTTAATCATTGACCCTTGTACAATCTGGTAAAGTGTAAAAGTGTAATTTGTACCATATTTCAAAGCAGTTTGTAACCGTTACATAATTCTATTCTGAACCACTGTACATACATTGTATATCTTTACAATAACAAGTGAACCGCCCGAAAGCTATCTTAGCCAAATGTAATCACAAGGGATTTCCAAAGGAGTTTTACTAGAGTTGTTAGGAGAAACAAGAGGGCCGTTGGCCCTGGGGCGCTCACCTGAGATAAAGGCTCTTTTTCTATCAACAGTCTAATTTCATGTTAAGGTTAGGATTATGAAACAAGTGGGCCACAATTACATATAAAGACTATGAACCTGGGGATCCAAAAGTCTAAATAATAAATTCTAAGGCCTTAGTGCTGATTTGAAAGAAGGAAAAAAACTTTTTCCATTGGTTATAATTTCAGAAATAAGAAAGACGTCTGTGAACTGATGCTTCATGTCTATACCCCCCCCCCCCTGGGTCTGCCCCTGGAAACCCTAGGATCATGATTTTAGCTTTTTTGTAAGAGATCAATATACTGATGCTTCATGCAAAATATTGAGGTTCTACGCCTTCTGGGTCAGGAGGAGAAGATTTTTAAAGATTATTTTGAATTTTTAATTTTGTTGCCATGGCAACCAGAGTTTTTAACGGATTTCAATTCTTTTAGCCATTTTTGAAGGGGACCACCTAAGCAACATTTCTGCCAAATTTGGTTCAAATCGACCCAGTGGTTTGAGAGGAGATGTCATTTAAAAAATCGTTCTTTATTTCTATATAAACCCCACCCCCCTGGGGCTCCGCCCCTGGGGACCCGAGGATCATGATTTTAGCTATTTTGGAAGAGGTCAATATACTGATGCTTCAGGCAAAATATCAAGGCTCTATGCCTTCTGGGTCAGGAGGAGAAGATTTTTAAAGATTATTTTAAAATTTCACTTTTGTTGCCATGGCAACCAGAGTTTTTTACGGATTTCAATTCTTTTAGCTATTTTTGAAGGGGACCACCTAAGCAACATTTCTGCCATATTTGGTTCAGATTGGCCCAGTGGTTAAGTAGGAGATGTCATTTAAAAAATCGTTCTTTATTTCTATATAAACCCCACCCCCCTGGGGCTCCGCCCCTGGGGATCCGAGGATCATGATTTTAGCTATTTTGGAAGAGGTCAATATACTGATGCTTAATGCAAAATATCAAGGCTCTACGCCTTCTGGGTCAGGAGGAGAAGATTTTTAAAGATTATTTTAAAATTTCACTTTTGTTGCCATGGCAACCAGAGTTCTTAACAGATTTCAATTCTTTTAGCTATTTTTGAAGGGGACCACCTAAGGAAAATTTCTGCCAAATTTGGTTCAGATTGGCCCAGTGGTTTAGGAGGAGATGTCGTTTAAAGAAATTGTTGACGGACGACGCACGACGCACGACGCACGACACACGACGCACGACGCACGACGCACGACGGACGACGGACGGACGCCGGACAAAAGGCGATCACAATAGCTCACTTGAGCACTACGTGCTCAGGTGAGCTAAAAAGCCCGCGGTTTTATTCTGTATAATTTCACTAGTGTTACGTAAGTGCAAAACCATTTTGGATTCCAGCGTAGTTTATCATTTCACCCTTCAGAATTGTTTTCTAAAAAATTCAAGAAAATTAAGTCCCTACATACATTTCTAAATCAAGAAACGTTCTGAAATGTTCAGTCATTATTTTGAATTATTTTGAATGCTTGTTACAGAATTAAATTGTCCAAACTAAAACCATTTTGTTTATTTGGTTGGTATTTTGGTATTATTATAATACATTAAATAAGAAATTAGGAAGAATAGTTTCATAACTCCATGATGGTATGCTAATAAAATCAAACCACTCTTCTATATATATCCGCCTCATACTTAACCCATTACCAGACGATGACATTTTAGACCGGTCCAAAATTAAAGAATTTGTGACGACAATTTAAAGCTTATGTTTTCTACATTTCAAAAAATGTTTTCGAAATTATTTTTTCTTAAGCGGCGTCAGAAGAAGAAAAAAGTTTTCATGGAGTATTGAATTCGAAAACCTAATAACAGTGTGTGAAATCACAGAGCGTTTTTAGGTCTATACCCCCATGAAACTATTCATATTACCTTCATATATTATCAAGGCAAAAACTTTTATAATTTTTCAAATAAGCATAGCCTCGTTGGGAGTGCAACATGCCGCAAATACAGCTTTAATCCAGTTGTAGCTGCGACATTGAACTCCCAACGACAATAGATTGTATAAGTTTGAATAATATTTATCAAACTTATTTGTGCGCAATCATAGAGAAATATAGAGAAATATATGAAGCGATTTGCTTCTGCTAATCATAAAGAAGGAATTTTGCAAGACGACACTACAATCATTTTGTCAAGAAAAATCAAATTCTTATTCCGTGTATTTCGTTTAAAGGGTCTTTACGCCAAAGCAGTACGTTTGGATAAAAGGGTAACAATGGTATTATAAAGAGAAGATTAATTCCTCGCAAATAATACACTTTTCTCATAATTAACTCGAGGTTGTTGACCAAGGCTTCTATTAAATAAACAAAAGATTTATCTTCCCACGATAGAATTATCAATTCTATAGGTCATTCCAATTTAGACAGCCATTTACATTTCCTAATTCTTATCATTGTTGATTGTGGAAGGGCTACAAAAGGTAGAACATTTGGCGTTACATTTCAACGGTGCGACGATTTACAATTTCTAGTTTTACTGGCCAAATAATGAACCAATCCTCTGCTCTGGACAATTATTATAGATTAACAGTATTACCATCTAATTGTCAGATCGCTGGCCCAGCCCTCTGAACTCCGACAAAAGACTTTGGCCGAGATATTTACCCCTGTCAAGCTGTACAAATTAACTTACTGAAATACTGTTAAATCAAAGGGCTGAAAGCATTGATAGAACTTGTTGTTCAAAAATCCATATCTCTTCCAGAAATCAACTTCATAAACAACTCTGGAAGGAAAAGTACAAGCAGGAGGTGTAGACTAAGATCAGCCTGCACATAAGTGCAGTCTGATCTTAGTCTACACCTCCTGCCAAAACCGGAATATTCCGGGTTCAGCATGACAATGGTTAAAAGGCTGTATTTTGCATAAATCATTACTAGGAACACAAAACAATTAACAACTTGTTGATATTGTAATTGCAGTTAGTATAAGCTATAAGTACGGTATTTAAGTCGTCTAATACGTAAAATTATTTGATCTTAATGGCTAGTCTAATTGAACGATTTGATTGGTCAATCGACTTTTTTCATTGACTTTGGCGATCCGTCAAGTTCAACCATTGAATACATATATAAAGCTATTTTCCATGAACTAACCGTTTAGGGGCGCCATAGTTTGGCCCTAGTCAGGATATGCGTTTTGTGCAGACTGGCCAAGTTCCGCTTTGGTAAAAGTGAAGCTGTTCAAGATTCTAACAACGAACCACATATCTTCCTGACTCTGAATGTTCAGGTTATGTTAACATTATGAAGATCTGGATGACATATCGTGAGAAAAATTGGATATAGCCGCGTAACAAATATTTGCGTAAATAACAATACAAGAGGTGACGTTTATTAAGCGGTAGATCTTAATCTAATTAAACGTCTTCAGGGCACTGACTTCCTACTGAGGAGATGAAATAACATATCTCCTTATCTCTTGCCTATGGAAAGGTTAAATTCGGAAAAAGTTGTACTTTTGTTTTGAAAATGGATGAATAGTCCAGTTTGTTAGTTCAGTAAGCAAATTGCAAATTGACCAATCGCAATCGCCAATCAAAGAAAATAATTGTCAATCATACCATTCGTTTTGATCGGAAGTGAAATTTGAACTCCTATATTAGCTGACATTTTTGTGAAGTTTTTTTGTTGGTTTGGCCCATAAAACGTCACATCTATAGTTTATTCTAGCTGCAGTCACGACGATTAGGTTGCAACCAATCATTCTTCTTTTTATAACCTACTGGCCATATATTTGCAAATTAACCCCATTTAAAATCGACGTGGAGTTTCCAGTCGGAGTCAATGGGCGGAGGCCGACGGAGTTAGTAGGCGGGGCCAGCGATCGTTCAGTTATCCTGGTGCGTGAAATGTCCTACACTGAAACACATGTCAGCAAAGTAAAAACTCAGATCAGCGTATGCACTCAAGCAGTCTAATAAGAGTCTTAACTGTGAGCCATACAGAGAGATACTGACTCTAAGCTTTCCCCCATTAATACTGACTCTAAGCTTTCCCCCATTAATTAACACCAAAAATACTGATTGTCATTGTATTGTATTCATACCGACATATCACTTTCGTACTGTAACAATTCGTTGGAAATAAGGTAAACAAATCCACTGAAAGTACATGTACATTGGAGCCAATCTTCTTCAAATGCTTGATCTTTAAAGTCATGAATTCGCCATAAGTATGTGAACTGATTTTTTCATATTATGAAAATATGCATCACCCTAATCATTCTGATTTTGGTTGGTGAAAACTGCGAGTTTCTGAAAAATCATTTGGATAAAAGCCACTGCTTTTAATCCATTCCGACACAAGATAATTTTAGACTAGTCCAAATTAAAAGAATTAATTTATAGAATTTTATTTCATTTCATTTTTTTATGGATAGAAAACATTGTAGATAATGAAGAAATTGTTTAAATCAAGCAATTTCTTCATTTTCCAAAATGCTTTCCAAAGCTTTCTCTAGGGGTCTTTTTTTAAAGGAGAAAAGAACAAAATCTTGGTGTTCTATTAAACATTCTATACTGTCTTTTTGTTAGCCGTACTGACTGTAAAGTAAACAAAAATATTATTTCAAAGGCGGGCGGATTACAATTTTAGGTAAAACCCAGACATTAATCTCATAATTCCTCTAAAATTGGTTCATTAATGGTTAGAAATACCACTTAACGAGGTTAATTGTGTGTAGATAAGATAGAATAATGACGTATACGTGTTGGGGAAATAATTTTGCTTTCGTATAATGGTGATATTTCAACCTTTTTACATAATTTGGTTTTCCAAAGATGGTTGAACTCTTTCTAAACGTTAACTGTCTATATTTCATTTTGTAATATCAATACGAGTACCACATGTACCTGACAACGCTCGACTGTAAGAGTCTAGGTTTGACAGAGTACAAATATGCTTGTCTGAAAGGGACGACTCGCTCACGACCCCAACTGACCTCCGACAAGACATTCGGCACAGATATCAAATGACATTGGTTTGCAAATGATATGGTCAGGGAAATGAACAAAAATCTAAGCGTTGGTGGCACCCTAAACGTAGTAATAAATAAACTGTAGTTTTTCATTTCATCTATCCGTTATGCAGTATAACCATCAATATCGATGACAACAACTTGATGAAAACATCACAAGTTCAAAAACAGACGAAAAGGGGTGCTACATCCTCTGTCATAACCCTTAATAAAAGTGTGTTTCACCTTGAAAAGTAATTCGTGTTCCCTGCTACAAAATAAGAGGTACTTTGAAAATATCGAGGTCGAAGTGCATTGGGGGTCTCTTTCATGTTGAATTAAGACGATAACGTATTTGCGGACTATTTACTGAGTCCATTACCGAAGTGAACATTTGGCACATAAAACGGAGTGCAAGAGAGTAGTGTGTTCATATTACTTCATTTTCATTAATGACTTCATTTACCGCTGGCGCATGAATATCAAGGAGTTTTACCGCTATCAATTCAAACGCTTTTATAACGAAAGTAGTTCGGTAGTATAAAGTTTTAACGCATATATTATATATCCCATTGTCCTACGTTTTATTTCTTCGAAACAGCATTGAAAAGTATATCTCCCATCTCTTGGTTTCACTAGAATCTTCTCATTCAGCACATCGCAGAGACGGTGAGGGGAACGATCGACAACTTTATTTGGAGATTGAATAACCATTTCCCACACAATTCCCCTCTGGAAGACATAGTGGATTATGAAGAAATTATTTGTAACAAGCTATTTCTTCATTTTCAACATTCTTTTCCCAAGCTTTATTTTACGATGGCGTAAAATAGCTGGATTATGTGGGAATGGGTTAAAAATAAGAAAACAGATCTTGTCTATCATAGCCGTCGAGTATTTCATGACACGAAACCATCAATACGTCACGAGAGGCGTTCCTAAATGCATCTTTTGTGTCTGTTTGAAGTCTGATAAAATACTTCCTATCTTTAAATCCGATGTCGGCACGATCTTAGTGTGCTGGAAATATCGGAAGAATTGGGTTACCATGGTAAATAATACTTTATTGTAATGAATGGATTGGGCGTTTAGAATAAAATACGTGTGCTCATGTCCTAGATGCTCCATTATTTTCAGATGTATTTCAGATGTATTTGTTTCGAAGTAGAATGACACACTGAAAGGTTAGAACAGAAAAGTATTAAACAAGAAGGAATCACCATGAATATGAAACGACAGAATGTTTGATTGTTCCAAATCGAAAAAAGATTTTGACAACAATATTAAGCTGGTGAAATTTTAAATATCTCCGTCTTTTTGGATAGAAAACAATGTGAAAAATGAAGAAATAGTTTGTTACAAGCCATTTTATCATTTTCAATATTGTTTTCTTATTGTTTTTTCTTGAGAGGCATAAAAAGGCGTGATACTGCAGGAATGGGTTAACATTGAAGGTTCTTTTTTTCTACCTATTCATACTTCTCTATTCTAGATAAATTTGAGATCGGCGTGTCTAAAGACTCTTTTGGTCAAATTAACAACCTTCAAATCAATCTCTCGAGTAAAGAGAAATTATCAAATTACGTGAAATGTTATGCGTCAAAATGATGTCATTTGAAAAATGATTCTACCTGTGTGAAAGATAGGAAAATCCGTGATGGCCGTTTGCAAAAGAAAACAAAAGCAGCAATGTGAATACAAAAAAGCCTCCACCAACGCTGAAACAAACCTGTGATTAATGCCGATTAAAAGTAACATCTATCCATTACCAGAGGGCAAAATTTTACACTGATCCATAGCGAAAGGAGTTGCAGACAATAGCTCAAAATTTATAAAAATATTTTTTTTCTGTTTTCTGAGTAGAAAACGTTGTGTAAATGAAGAAATTGCTTGTTTGGATCCACCAGTTATGGCCTTGCTATTGAATAATGAGGGATTTAGATATGTAAGACGAACCAGTCAACAGTAAAAATAGCACATCTCAGTGACCTTGACCTCTGATACTAACCTTGCTAAACTAAGTACATCGATTCTGGTAAAATAGGTTTATCACAATACCGAGTAAGGAAGAACATTTTCATATCATATTTTCTTAATTACATTAACAACTCTAACTCAATCGTTTGCAATTAAGCGTTATATTGTTTTGATTTTTTTATCCGAAATCGAAAATTGTATTCTACGAATAGCCAAAGGGTAAAGCGTAATGAAATAAGTTTTAATTTCCCGGTTACGATCTGATTCTTTGGCATAGAAATGTGGTTTTCTGATACCTCTAGTAATGTAAAGCGATACCTGAGTGAGTGCATTGTATTTTGGCATCTTAATGCCTTAGAAAAAACACGAACCACAAGAAAAGCGATCTCAACACAATTTATATATAACAATTCACCAAGTGAGCACAGCGACCTAGGAAAGCCTAAAGGAACCACAATCAAGTAACTGAATACGCTCGGCTGCAGGGTTTTGAAAGGTGTTAACCCTTTCCCGTTTTTGAAATTTTCAGACTGGTCCAAATTCGAAGGTTTTGCGTGATGATGACAATACATAGACGTTTATTCAAAGAAATGCATTGCGGTGTAATTCTTTCCACAAAAAGTCTTCACGAATTAGCTGTAACTCATTTCACTACGGACGAATGTATCTCTCGCTGTCACGTGCAGCGGGTACAGTTGAAACATCTCGCTGTAATATGGTAGAGGCCATCAACGACTCATCAAAGTATATGAGTGCTAAGGGACCTCCTTCTCTGCGACGGATAAACCCCGGGAAACCCCATAGAAACAACAAAAGACAGACGTTAATTGTCTCGAAATGTGGAAAGCAATTACCAGGTCTCGTGAAATTATCACGTGACACAAATTCAAAACTGTGCTTAGAGTCCTAATGGATATTCTACGAGGACAAAATAACGCCGGGATTAAGTTCACGTTTGGGAATAATTTAAGTAACACGAGAACGAGATCTTGTTTATTTCCATTCCTTTCTCCCGAGGTGAATTCTTTTCGTCGAGATGAAAAATCCCGCTAAATAAGAATTTGGAGACATTTTAAAGAACGATTTTTGTTATTTTTACTGAAAATATTCGACGTCGTCAAGGCTACTTGTTTAATCCAATACTGAGTACGCTTAAATTCCTCATTAAGAATTCTTAAGAATCTTATTTAGCCGCTTAAAATCTAAATCCAAAGAACGATTTATCTTAAAAATCTAAATAAGAATCTTGACGAAAAGAACGCGACCCCGGTTTTCGGAGTTTATCTGAATCATTCTATTTCTTGTGCTGTTAGATTGTTTCGGTTTGTGGTTAAAAACCTATCAGTAATGTTTCATTTCAACAATTGATACCTAACCACAGCTTCCCCGCATTCATGAGAGTACAGTTAGTCAATTTCTTTTCCCGTAGAGTTTTCTTTTCTTTATATCATTTATTTTAAACTTACATTCCCTGAAGGAAACCGCCCTGCGTCGATTTCGACCGGTCATTTTGGTATGGTCATGTTACAGAATAAAGCAACTCATTTGTAGCATTATTTGTAGTATTATTTCGTACATGTATCGAGTAAGAAGAAAATAAGGGATAAACTACACATATATAAGGGCCTGGATTCTTAGAAACTTAAGTACCTCTGAAATACTTAATTAAAGAATGCAGAACAATGAGAAATGTAATATAAACTGCCTGCCGTACAATCCGTAGAGATATTCCAGAGCTCGGTACCGTCATACAGGGACCGGGGGAGTCTTTGATGTGTCTCAACGTCACACCCTCGTAAAATGCTTAATTTACCCCGATTCCTCTCTATGATACTAAATTTGCAGGCTCGTTTCATAATGAATGGGTATAAAATTGCCACAGCATGGAAAATGGTATTGCCAAAAGTATAGCCAAATACTTTCATTTTTCTTTTGCCACAAGGGCTTTTAATTTCAATTTCATATATAACTCTCAATTCCGGGCTGAATGAATGGTTTGATTGTTCGATTGATTCTTTGATTGACAACCGCGATTGATCAATTGGCTGATCGCAGTCGTCAATAAAAATCAATTTAGAAAACAAATCATTCAATCAGAAGGGAAAGGAATACTGAACTTCGACTTAAATATCAGCTGTTTTATCCGATTCAAACGTCATAACTACAGCTTATGCAAGCCGCAGTCATGAAGTTTAGGTCGCCAAAGTAATGAATGATTTGGTGTTTGTTATATTGTTTTTTCCATATATTTTGCAAGCAACATTTTTGACATCTCAGTCGTACTGCCTTTGTGGGGATCGGTGAAATGGCTTGCGATTAGTCAGTTGACCATTCGCGGTTGTCAATCAAGGAATATAACGACCAATCAAAGCTTTCATTCAGTCCGGAATTGAGATTTGAACTCGAACATTGGCCGCCATTTGTGTCCCTTTTTTGTTGGTTTAGCGAGTCAAACGTGGCCACTATAGCTTGTTCAAACTGTAATTACGACGTTTAAGTCGTCAAACAACTATTCTGCTTATCTGTAACATGCTTCTGGCAACGGATTTTTAAATAAAAAACGCCGTTAAAAATCGAAGCGGGACTTCCTGTTGGAATCGTTGGGCGTGGTCAAAGGAGTAAGAGGGCGGGGCGAGAGATTGTTTGAAGTGTCATGCAAGTGCTCATCTCAGACAGAAACCCAACAACTGCTAACGCAGACAAAATCGTCTTTCAGTTGACAATTTTGTGGAAGAAAAACGAATAGCGGAGGCGTCCCTAACGACCAAAAGAATATAGTTTAATCAATTTAGAAAACCTGCAAGTAATTTTCAAATCAGTGGAATTCTCGCCAAGATCATTATGTACTAGCGGGGAGTACATTTTCCTGCAAATATGAAAGAAAATTATTGGCAAAGAAGTCTTCCTTCATTTCAGTTATATTTATTCCTAGAGTTCTTGTTATTTAGCGAAGAAGTGGTATGTCATGCAAAACAGAATCATCTGGGTTTTCAAGATTAAAATAATTATGAAAAGAAGAGAATATTTATCATTTTTATAAAGCAAACCGAATTTGAGTTTGAGTGAAAATTTATAAAACTTAGTTGTGCATTCCAAATTTTGTTCATGGAAGTATGGAAAAGAATTGAGCCAATCAAAACACTTGAATCTTGAGAGACGAAACTAGAATTAAAATAACTTAACCTGACCACAATCATGGAATAGATTTACAGAAGATATTTTTCTGGCGTTTCTTTCGATTGACAAAATGACTGGAGTCACGTTAAATCTATCACAAGACGACAAACTTTAGACTGGTCCATATTGAGAGGAGGTTTATGAAATTGTAGATTTTTTTCAACTTTTTGGGTGGAAGCATTGTCTAAAATGAAGAAATCGTAGTTATAAAAAATTTCTTCATTTTACACAATGTTTTCCCAATAGTTTTCTCGATGGGCGTCCAAAAGGGTCATTGTGTTGGAATGGGTTAAGACGAATTTGTTAGCCTATTAGAAACAAAACATATCATGATAAGATGCCTGTTGCCATGAGCACGATATAGAGTGACCTGTTTGATATCTAAGGTCCAACTTTTTTCTGCATTAACGCCGGAGGCAGGAGCACCTAACAATGGATTCCTAGTATATCTCTCACAAGTACTACCATTACATCATTTCCTAGTCTCCAGCTGCTATCCCACTTAGGTTTACGATTATCCACCCATTTGCGAGAGATAAATGTCGGAAAGGATATGTGCCGCCGCCGACTTCCTATTAGGGGACATCCTCATTGCTGGAGAAGACCGACTAAGGTGAAAAAAATCGATGTCGATTTTGTAAAAATATTATGATTTGTATGTTGATATTCAATAATGGTCAACTTTTAATTTATGAAAATTGCCACAGTAGTAGAATAGGAACACATTGCTGGTATAATTAATTCAAACACACTAAACACTGAGACTAATGGCGATTCCATTTAAGTGGTTAAAGGTAGTCCTAAATGCGATTTCGACGCGCCGAAAGCTTTCCTATCCCCTCTTTATTACTCATCGTATTTATTTTAACCATTGTCAAGCTAAACCCGGATTATTTCTGTTGTCGCAGGAGGCATAGACAAAGATAAAGCTGCACATGCTTGTAAGGGGATGTTAATGAGATCAATTTTCGATATAATCATTAACCCACTGTTAGTTTTCAGTGCTGTCTACCCTTTGGTTCTAAAGAAATTAAGTGGACGATTTTGTTCAGGATGACAAGGGTTAAAAGATCTGTAGAAGCTTGGGTGCATTTGACACGTAACCAACCAATATGAAACACTAAATTCTGTTTGATCTTGATATGACATTTACTAAGACGAAGAGGGGACTCACATTTAACGTGATTTCCTAAAAATATTTCAATCGAACGCGCACGTTTAATCTTTATATAACCAACCCATTGCACTAATACAAGGCGGGCTCACATTGACATGACTTCCACTGGATATATTATGAATGACTTTGAAGATATGCATCAAAGAAACTAGAATTTGTTTGTAGTCTGACTCATTAGCAATTCAGTAAGATGTAGTTAAGATAATCGACAGTAATCGTGTAATGATATTTTTGAAACCCCTATTTCAAGTGGAAAATTTCATATTGACCAATCAAATTATTCATTTAGAACGGAAATGAACTTTGAACCCTGATATTCACGTTAACCGATTCTCTCACAATCCCTCTTTTTGACCAGTCCCCCGAACCCCCCCCCCGAAAAAAACCCAAACAAACAAACATTGGAAAACATTGTGGAAAAGGAAGAAATAGCTTGTCACAATATACATATACACCAAAAGATTTTTTTTTAATTCCAACTACTTGCTATTGCCGCCTTAAAATTCTTTCAATTAAGACGAGGCTAAAAATTTGTTATCTGGTTTGGGTTAAACATTTTGGCTGGTTTGGTGACTCAAACGTCGTAACTACAGCTTATTCAAGTCGAATTGACAAGTCGGAGATCAGTTTGCAAAAGGCAAGCAATCTGCCATTTTGTAAATTGCACATGGTATATCAAAGTACTGCAAAGGTGTTAGGAAGAGTAAAACTAGCGAAATAAAACTAGCGGCATTCCTTTCTCGTAAATGCAATAACAATGGAATTGCGCAACAATGCGTCTATCGTTTATTTACAACAGAGACCGACATTAATGCATTGTTTATTGTTGCAGCTACTGTATTGCTTAATTATACACAAATTGTTTACTCAGCTCAATTATTATTTGCATAGGAATTCGTTTCTCATGTAAAGTAATGTATCGTTCCCAGCCATCCGCATTCCGCGTTCATTCGCAATATGCTTACTATAATTATCATTACACGAATTGACTATAGAAAAAAGGAACATTACTTGAACTACAATGTTATTGTGTATGCTCTTCGTAATAAACAAAGACCCGTCGGGAACCGCTAAACCCATTACCAGATGAAACAATTTTAGACTGGTCGAAATGTTGCAGACGACATTTTTTAAAAGATTATTTTTTCCATGTGGGTCTAGGATAAAAAATATCAAAACATTTTGGATAATGAAGAAATTCCTTGTAACAAGCAATTCCTCCATTTTCCACATTGTTTTCTAAAGCCTTCTTGTTTCGGGGCGTCAAAAGTCGTCATTGTGCGGGAATTGGTTAATATATTTGGCAGCTCACCGCTGTTAGTAAAAAAAATCTATTGACCTATCATAAAATTGATTTAGGCCGGAAGTGAACTTTGAACTCTGATAGCAATAAAAATTAATGTGAAGTATTTTTGTTGGACTGGCGACTTGAATGTCGTAACTACAGCTTATTCGAACTGTAGTTACGACGTGTAGGTCGCCAGCCATCCAATTTTTTTTTTACATTTTACTGGGCAGTTAGATATCCAAGATGAAATTCCTGTTGGAATAATCCCGCACAGGTTAACCAGGGCCGATTTGTATAAAGGTATATATCAAGTGTGAAGTAACTTATAAAACCTAAAGAGTCTTCTCATGTCAGGCTGCGCAGGATGCACATGCACGCGGATCAGGGTCGTTAATTTTCGCACTTTAGGCATGATCCATGTTACATAATAAATCTTATTTGTGATATACGTGAACATAGAATAATAGTATTTCAAACGTTAGCTACGAGTTTGGGGTAGCCAACCGAAAATATTATATTCTTTCGTTTTTTGAGCTATGTATCGCTAGGAAATCAAATTGTTATCAAGTTGGCTTTCCGATCTGTGTTGGGGTTGATCTTGTAACCAGTCTGGGATCTCTTATAGTACGAAAATTGCCCCTTTCAAAGCGATGAAGTTCGTATTTCGATACTGTGTTTTGTGTAAACAATAGTCGTACAAATTAATATCGACTGGGAAATATAAGGGGAGACATAAGGGACCATACAGAAGATCGAATCAACAAGGGTTGTTTACATTACAAATTAAGGATAGCTTTCTTAAATACTCTCAGCGGAGTTGTCCTTAATTGTTTTCCAATCTGTATCCAATCCAAGCTGGCAATGTATCGGACCTTATAAAGAGGACTTTGTACTAATAGTTATTAAATTAACTTTCGAACATCCACGAAAAAGGAATGTAAGAACGTAACACTTTTGTGCACATAGTAGTTCATTTTAAAAATCCTCTAAAACTAGCAAAATATTTGCTTAGTCCGTTTCCAGACGGATGACAAAATTTTAGACGGGTTAAAATTCAAAGATGTTGCAGACGACATATTTCATTTGGTGAATTTTTTAGGCTTTCCTTTTCTTTTGTTGGGGAAAAATGTGGATGATGAAGAAATTGCTTGTTACAAGCAATTTCTTCATTTTCCACTCTGTTTTCTACGCTTTGGTGACGCCAAAAACGTCATTGTGTGGGAATGGGTTAATTCGTGCCTCACTATGGCACATGCATTGAAATAAAAACCAAGAAGAGATGATATCGAGGATTCGTATAGTGTCATTAAGATTTTAGATACATACCTCAGTGAAAAAAGTTCTATCCATCCCATAATAAACGTAAACTCACGATTCCCTTCAATGTAAGAAGTGTATATGTTACATACCGTTGGTTACAAACTTTGGGGTTTTGAGTACAGGAGTAAGTTAGGTTTTACCCATTATCAGACAACAAAATTGTAACTGGTCCAAATTCAAAGAAAATGCAGACGACAATTCTTAGTTGGCGGTATGTTAAAGATCTTTGTCTTTCTCGGTAAAAAAACATTGTACAACGTGAAGAAATGCCTATTTCTTCATTCCCTATGTTTCCATAAGCTTAATCCTTGAGTAATGAAAAATACGGAATTGGGTGGGAATGCCTGACAGAAGTCAGATTGGTAGTATAAGAAACCAGATATATATATTCTCTCTTTTTTTCTAAATTTGAAAATGATTTAAGTAAAGGTTAAATTTTGGAACAAATCCCTGTGAAATGGAAGCTTCTGGAAGAGTGTCAGACGGGGAATTTAGTTGATGAATTTCGTCTGACACACGTTTTAACGATTATTGCCAATGTCAAAAGACATCGCTCTTCCATTCTTTCACCAAGAATAAGTCAAATAGCAAACGAGTTTTGCAAGTGTAAATCAGTCCACGTTGGAAATTGATACGGCGCTGGTTTCTACAAAAACATATGAAAATACTTATGAATGGTTCTTGCTATTTGCATACGATAGAATTCTAAGTTGAATTCTAATTCCCCTACAGAACTCTATGGAACGTCACCGGCTGCTAGGTACTGGCTGCAGTCGTTTTTGTTTAGAACTTTAATGTACAACTTTTTATTTCTACTCGCATTTCTCTTTGGTCCAAGTTTATGTTTATGGCTAGTGCTGAAATCTTCCTTTTAGAGTCAGGAGACTCTATTGACATCCTCATCCAAACATGAAAAAAGTCAATTCCCTTTGGGATTAGTCTGGTGGCCAGAGAAGCGACATCGTTTGCTCCAGCCAGGAATAAATCGTGATATACACCGGTAAGAACTATATAACTAATAATATAAGAGCCTGCACGTGACGTTTCCTGTCACATGTGCGCCTAGTAAAAACTCTGATCAGCCTGTGCACCCGTACAGTCCGATCAGAGTCTTCACTAGGAACTCTGCTGATAGATACTGACTCAATGCTTCTCATGCGGTTACAGAATATACTAAATCGTCGGTGTTCTATCAAAACCACGTAACTACCTCGTAACTACAGCTTGGAATGAGGTGTAGTTACTAGGTTCTAGTAGAATATCTCTAAATTGCTGTCTAGACTGTTCATCTCTTAACTTCATGTACAAATGTGAAATGGTTGGATATCGTCGTTCGGGGAGTAAAATGTCGTAAATATATCTCGAATAAGCCTGCATGTACGACATTTTGTCCGCACAACGACGAAATGTCACTGGAGACCTCATAAAGTATTCATATCATGGTTAAAAGTAATAAACTCAAAAGAATCTGATTCCAGACATTTTACTCCTGTATTTTTCTTTCAGCCAAAGAAAGACAAGAGCTTCGAAGAGCGGCGCATATATGCCCGAAGGGGGTTGTCAGTGGAATATACAATTTTATTATAAGTTCAAAGGGAAAAATTTACCTTGAAAACTGACCTTGACATTAATCACAGGAAAGACAAAATGTTAAAGATCTCAAGCGCAAGTGCACATCACGGAGGCCCATTGTAGTAAATTTTAATCATTTTCAATCAACACTACGCATAAGTTATAACCATTTCAAAAAGTTGCTTACAACAGAAATTATGCAATTTTTCAATTCAAGAGCAGATGTAGAACTCCGGGTCATTTCAATTTTAAAATTTAATGCACCACTTGAGACTATGCAGATTCATTATGCAAAGTTACAACTTCTTTTGGTTGAAACTGTAGGCATTGGACATACAAGAATATGGTGATTCATTTCAATTCAAGGGCAGACAATTCAAGAAGGACTGGAGTGATTCGAATTTCAAAGGTATTATGCACAGCTAGACATCATTGAGATGTATTGTAGCAAGTTTCAGTTTGTTTCCATTGATACCGTTGGAGGAGTTGCAAACACATGAAATATGTTTTTATTTCCCAATTCAAGAGCAGATAATTCTAGAAAGACTAGAGTGATTTTAATTTCAAAGGTCTTATGCACAACTAGACATTATAGAGAATCGTTTTGGTACATTTCAGTTCATTCATGTTGATACTGTAGGAGGAGTTGCGCCAACAAAAAATTGCTACAGGCCAGGGTGACGGATAGACAGACGGATAGGTGGACGGATAGACGGACGACTGGGACCTTTCTGGCGTATAAAAATAACACTCTTGTTGGACTGAAAGCATGCATCGGAAAACCAAACATTTTAATCGTACTTACTATACCTATGTATATATATTTTAATAAAATTGACAGTTCTAAGTATCCAATTTACTCACTGACCTCTAGCCATTGCCCTACAAATGGCCATTTGTTAAAGGATGGCCATTAATTATGGCTCATTCCTGGACCGTTCTTACATCAATTATGACTCCGGTGCCGTTGTTTTCTGCCCAAAATAAATAAGTCGTCGGCATGGAAATATAACACACGTGCCATACATTATTACATTATTAACGCATTAACTGAAGTAGCCCCTTACTCTTATACCCAAATAGTCATTTTTAGTGCGGTGAGTTATTGCTTTTATCGTGATTTTCTGTGATTTTCTGTGCAATTTCTGGATGTCAATGCATTTCTAACATATAAAAGAGAAACTTAAACTATACGAAAGTGCACGATTGTCGGACCAAACAGCTACGACGATTTTCCACCTAGCCCGGGCTGTTCCTTTTATATTGGAATGGACATTAAAATGAATGATTCTCCCTTCCCTCCCCATCTTGGTTGTTGATCTTCGATTCGTTGTTGAGCTATCAAATAGAAAAGGTCAAAACTCACGTATATAGTGAAGTTATTGTTTTGAAACGACATTTGTATCAATTAAGCAAATGACACTGTTGGCTCCTCGAGAAACATAAATCACCGGCGTAATTCTGAAGATTCGTAGTTACAGCTTTAATCAAGCTGTATTTACGAGGTTCTAGAATAACGTCGATGAAATGCTGTTTTACTCCTCGTCCATGTTAAAAATGGATTTAAAGGCTTGTAACAAGCAATTTCTTCATTTGTCATATTGTTTTTCTGAACTGTAAAGGGTCGTAAAAAGCGTGAGTATGTAGGAAAGGATTTACAAGTTACCAGACGCAAAATTTTAGACTGGTCCAAATTCTAAGGAGTTGCAGACTACAATTGAATGGTTATTAAGTATCAGATTTTTTCATCCTTTTTGGTAGAAAACGTTGTGAAAAATGAAGGAATTACAGGCTATATTTCTAGTAACCTGTAATTTACCACAACGTTTTCCTTTTGGCGTTGTGTAGGACTGAATAAAGAGATGTTAGTCAATCGAAGTATAGATACAAGGTTGACTTCAACATCAAGGCATTTAGAATTCTTGCTGTAGGCCTATATGTGTACAAAATTCATTAATGAATAAAGGTCATAACTGGAACGTAGGCCTACCAATGTGATGGTAATTAGGTTACCTTTGTTACTTCTCGGTACCGTAAACATCATTTAAACATGTGAGTGCCAAACAATTCTATATGCTTACAATGTATATAGGCAATTAGGATTATATTTTATCCAGTTTTCCAGGAATCTATCCCCCTGGGACTTGTACATTCTCTGTCAAACAAAGCTTGCGATGAAAGAGTGACCATCTCTTCATTGAGCTAATAACAAAAGGTTGTTTTTTTTTTTTTTTTTTCTGTCTCTACCCATATTATAGACTGGCCGCAGTAGTTTTTGTTTTGCTTTGTATCAAGCAATTTCTTCATTATCCACAATGATTTCTATCCAAAAAGACGAAATAAATAAATAAATTAAATTCCATCTACTTGAAATTGTCGTCTGCAGCTTCTTTGAATTTAGACCGGTCTAAAAGTTTGTCGTTAGGAAATGTGTTAATATATATGACATTTTCCTCTTGCGTTCCCCTTTAACCCTTCCCAACACAAGCCCCCTTATTTACGCCCCTCAACAAAAAGTCTTGGAAAAACATTGTGGACACAGAAGAAATTGCTTGTATTACGTAATTTATTCAATGCCCACAATGTTTCTACCCTAAAAGACAAATAATTTTAGAATGTCATCACCTTAAAATTGTCGTCTGCATCTTCTTTCCAGAATTTTCTTGTGTGGGAATGGGTTAATCCGAATTTCAATCCAAAAGTAAAAGCGTTTATGCTGCATTTTCCATATCAACGGCTATAGTTTTCACAATTACCTCCCTTTATTAATAGACATTTATAACCCGAGTTTCTTCTGAGACTGTTCTTATCGTCGTTGGGCGTGCAAATTGTCGTAACTACAGCTTCAATCAAGCTGTAGATACGACATTTTGCTCGCCCACCGACCTTATATTTCCTTGTCACTCGTTTTCTAGGGATGTCCTGTAATATTAAGTTAAGACCGTCCTTGAAACAACTGTATTGGGAAAACATGCCGGGTCTATGATGAGGTGAAAAGATCAAACAGGGGTCAAATATCAGTCACAATTTCGCAATTCATTACTTATTGAGATGAGGCGTAATTTTCACAAATAGACTCGTTAATAATTGATCGAATTCGCTTCTTATATTAGATTCGTGCTGCAAAAACGGACAAACTAGGATGTAAGAAAAGAATAACTCTTGTTTATCCCCAAATATGGAGATTAACTTTTGTTATGCTGAGCCTTGAAGTTTCTGAATGTTTGAGTGCATTCTAATCTTGGTCTACACCACCTTCTGGTGTATTTCAATCCCGCCTTTTTTATCCTTTATATTTAGAGGGGGGGGGGGGGGGGCTGAAATCCTTCTCAGTTCCAATGATTGTGCATATCGGTTGGAAAAGATGGCGTCTTTGATCGATCTTTCTATTTACATTTCGTAAGGATTTTGACATAATTTTTGAAACCGCAAACGTTTGGTTTCAAGTTTTGCCACTCTAACTGGTACATATGAATGAGACAAGAACATCTGAAAACGGGGTAAAACGGTTTATATGATCCAGAAAATATCAATCACAGATATTAATTCCATTCCTATTTTTTTTTTTTTTTTTTTTTTAACTTTAGACTGGTCGAAATTGAAAGAGGTGACAATGAAAACTGAGTGCAACTAGAAATTAAATTATTCTATGTGGTAGAAAGTATTGTGGGAAAAGAAGAAAATGTTTTTAACAGCAATTTCTTCCGTTCCGAAATATTTTCTCAAGTATTAACAACAGCGACGTAAAATCTCGGGTTTGTATAGGAATGGGTTAAGAGCTGTATAAAGAACTGCAAAATGCCCATGACTATTTCTAATCGCTCTCGTAAGCCTTTTCTTTCGACTATTTAATTTACAAGTGCGTTAAAATTGGACGTTTTCAGAGCAAAATGCTAGTTAAGATTCTGTAACTCTTGTCATTTTTGAGCGGAAAATCTGAAGACATTTGTAATCAGATAAAAAGAATCATTGGACTTAAGTTACTGAATCATTACAGAAATAGTTCGGTCTGAAATTTACTCTTTTGTTACATATTGAAATAAATGTCATGCGGCATACAATTTTTTATTCTGACAGGGTGACAAACGAATATCGTGTGACAAAATACGAAACGTCATCCGCATTGACAACATTGATAATTATCGGCTTAAATCGGAAACCAATTCAGTAACAACCTTTCTAGAAACTTTGAGCGATTCAGAACAGACACTGTTCAAATTTTATCCATTTTAGCCATTATGCTGTTTGAAAGAATTTCCTTCTTGTTCAATATTCAACCATTTGAATAAGAATAATACTGTAGCCGGAGAAAGCGCATATCCGTCAACTTTAATCCCAAATGACATTAAGTAGCGGAAATTCTCGATACCCCTCACGGATCATTACGAAGTAATCCGACAATGACCGATATCCCGATATAAATCAGACAATGTAAACAGGTGTGATAACAAGATCAGATAATGTAAATGATAATAAGAATGATAATAGACATATCGATTGGATAACGATTAACGTCGCGTCAAGTTTCATCACATTCGCATCACAGCCAGTTGACGAATGTAGTCAGCTTCGTCAGCATAACCTATTACCAAACGGAAAATTTTTAGACTCACCCAAATTGAAAGAAGTTGCAGACGACAATTTAAAGTTAATGAAATTTTTTATTTTTTCAACTTTGAGGTTAGAAAACATTGTGGAAAATGAAGAATGTGCTTGTATCTTCCTTATGTTTTCTTCCTTAGTGGCGTTTAAAGGCGTCACTGAGTGGTAATGGGTTTAAATAAGCGGAGGTCTTGATAAGGGAGGAGTGTCGATACCATATATGTCGACGGGTAATTGCAAAAATATCGTAAATGTGTACATGTATATATTGTACAGACACTTACTATGATTTTTCACTAACCCGTCGATATGTCAAAAAAAAAAAACAATGTGTTGTTAGTAACTATTCGAATGGTACCTAAAATACAGGGTTTATTACAGTAATTTTGAAATAATTAATTCTTTAACCCATCCCCGTTTTACTGGAGCTTTCACATGGTATATCAACTGCCCGGGCAGCTTTGATTCTATAGGCAAGTCAGAATCACGATGTTAAAGAGGTAAAACTTCGATCTCATTTAAAATTAAAAAGTACACCGCGACCAGATGATACTCTATTCCTTACAAATCACAAAATAATAAGTTGTTCAATTTGAAGGATTGACATCGTTGAGCTAATGAGTTTGTTCGATTTCGGAGAGCGATATCGATGTAGGTGAACATCAACTGTCGGTACTATAGCCCTCCTAGAAATGTCATAACTTTAACGAATTTCAAGCTGTGAATGCTGGTTTAAGAAGCCAAATGACGATATTGTCCTAAGTGTAAAAGCAAATTTCATTAATATGCCAAACAGTGAGTATGTATGTAATCCATGTATGTAATCAATATTATACTGTAATGTACTTTGAGGTAAATAATAAATGATAAGTATTATCGGTTCTGTTCTCAACAACAACAAAAAAACAAGAACATTCTGGAATTGGAAGAGAAGGACTCGAATTGATGACCGGCATATAAACGGTTAAAAGTGTGTGCGTGATAATCTCAGGCTACGTCGTCTCTATGGGAGTTTTAAAAAAGAATCGAAAGAAGGCCAGCTGTCGATTATTGATGACGACAGCTGGCGACTGGTTTTTAGTCATTACCGTTTTATTCACAAATACGTAAGATTTACACTCCCGTTTTATTTTCCGGGTCGTGATTTTAATAACAACAAATTATCCCTTTTCACCTTCGCAAGCCATTTTAAACATAAAAAGGGTGCAAGTTATATATGATATGCATGAATGTTCTGATTCTTAAATGTTTAATTAATTGTTTCATAACATTACTATTTAAAAATAGCACGTTTTACATTTCTTTCTTTAGTGTGCCAAGCCCGGTTAACCTTTTCCCACACAATCCCTCCTTTTTACGCCCCTCAAGAAAAAAAGTCTGGAAGAAAATTAGAAAATGAAGAATTGCTAGTATCAAGCAATTTCTTTTTTATCCATAATGTCTTCTATATAGAAAAAATGAAAAATAGGCTACGCGTGGATAAATAAAAATTCCATCAACTTGAAACTGTCATCTGCAGCTTCTTTCAGTTTGGAACAGTCTTAAATCGCTGTGTTCCCCATCAAGATTTCTAACCCCGACTCGGCCGATATTCTTTCCAGTGTTTAAGAAAAGTCCTCGTGAAATGCGTTTTCTGTTTCTCGCCTATGGCCGAGTAATTAGTGGAGGGGTGAGTAGCTGGTAACTCGAATGTTGTTATTCTACTAATGTGGGAAACGGTCACAGCTATGTGCATCAGTGTATGCATTATTACTAAACATAGTTGGAAGTGGCGTTAAACTCCATTCAATCAACCAGTAAAGATGGATAGTCACTTTTAATACTGGACAAGAACGATATTTTTCTAGTAGAGGGGGGGGGGGTGTTAAAAAAACAACGATTTCCAAATACTGAACAGATGACCGTAGCACAAACACTCCTATAGATGATACTGTACAAGCAACATAATTATTGCAAACATGACGCAACAGCCTGTCAATAAATCATGTTATCCCCGCTCGAACCTTTTTTGAAGTTTTGAAAGCTTTCAATACGTTTGCTGTCAGAGTGACATATTTGGCCAATACATTATTGAATATTTACGACTGGCGTCAAAACACGCGAGCTATCATGACGTAACTTGCCCCCAAGACATGTGTCGTCATATTCTGCTAAATACTGACTGTTCACGCTTTTCCTTAATCATCCCTTTACAAGTCAATCTTAGGTGACTCTTCTTTACCTGAAATAGATTTCGATCGCCCACTAACAAAATGAGAAAATGTGAGAGAAAACTAATTCTACTAAAAAGAAAAAGGTTTGTTTCCAGTTAAGTTCACGTACACCCACTTATATGATACCCATCAAGCAGTAGAGGATATTTCGGAAGTACTGGATAGTCCGCCAGCTTGAGACTTGTCGGTTGTCATGAATCTAAAGAATGGTCTTACTGCAGAAAGACGAGAAAAGAAGAAAGAACAAAACTCTGATTGACCTCTGCGGGATCCGATCAGTTTATCAAATATTCATTCAAAAGAGTACCCAAGAGATTCCTTTTTGATAGACCGGTCATTTAATTCAATTTGTAGGTTAAATTTTCGCATCATGAAATCGACAGTTTGGTGTAATAAGGTCGTGCGTGTCACAAGATTGCGTAGGTATTTACTACCTTTTAGCAATGACACGTTGAAAGATACGCTTGTACTAACAGGGTCAAAGGTTTCACCACGAGGGTTATAGGTTAGGTTAAGCTAAATCGGAGATCCGGATAGGACTGAGTATTGACAATCGTATTATGTTGTTTTTCATCTAAACTCTGTATTGTGTGTACTCATTAGAATCGTCTTGAGGAGTCGTCTTGAAGAGACCACACAAGGTAGGGTTTGGTGCACAATTAATAAAATTTTACATTCTGACATAGAAATCACTTCTCCTAACTAGAACTCCTTTAATATTTCAGGTAGTCAGGCTGTAAAATATCCAATTTGCGCTTGTCAAATAGTCCAATAAAGTGTTACGCCATAACTTGTGGCTCAAATTGAGATGAATGGTCAATTAACGCCGGACAATCAACTGGTCATTCACAACTAGGTGAAGAACTAATAAACTTATGCAAGGAAAAGGCTCTAAAAGTTTTCGCTCCTTATCGACCTTCTGCTCAATCTGTATCACCCTTTTAAAAAACACTACTGAACGCTAGGACACACTGGTGTCTATCCTGAAGACCGAGGTTACAGTTCCAATCTGAAGAAAGGTTTTAGGATCTCCCTAACCAAATAGTTATTCACAAATAAATAAATACCAAAAATAGGTATTTACGACTTTTATACAGTGGAACATCCAATGATGTTTGGAAAAAGTTTGTTGATACAATCTTTGCTTTCTCACCAGTTTCTCCATATTGGAATGAGAAACTTTAAGGAATCAGTAAAAGAAATGTTTATCTTTCGAAGGGTTAGTTCTGCGTTTTACCAAATATAACGAAACCCTACAAGTTGACAAGCTTAAGATATATCCTTAGTAACATTGACAAAGAAGAAAACCATCATTTTCTCCTTTTTCTACCGTTCTACCCTTTCTTACACAAACTATACATTATCTGTAGCCTCTCTTAATTCTGGAATAATCTATAAATTAATCGGTTAGAAATTGGTGAGAGATTGAATGATATGTAGTTAAAACGTATATGTCGTCAAACCAAAAAAATACTAAGCATAAATGAGGGAGTTCAAAGTTCATTTCCGGCCTAAATGCATACTTCATTGTTCAATCGAATTTTTTTTTTTTTTTACTGACAATCGCGATCCACAATTCTAAATTCATTTTATAACATATTCCCGAAAATTAACCTCGTGGTCGACAGTATTGTAACAGATTGAAGATCCAAGATATCAATGAAAGATACTCTATTGTCCACCGTGAAATTTGTATTTTTACACACAAGTGATACAGCTTCTACATTTCATTATGTTCAGTCAAACGTACGAATCGATTTATTGCCCGCTAAAAGCTTCTCTTTCTTTTTTGTATCGCAAAGCTCATAACGAGTGCATAAAATTCTACTCCATGCAATTTAAAAACCACGTGGTGTAAATAAGCACGTGTCAATCACGAGGCATAAATGAGCATGTGTCAATCAGCAGCATCCGGCGTATTAAATGAAGCTGAACGATTTAAAGATGACCTTTCCGCTGTTTTGATGCATTTTTATGAGCCACTAGACTAAACCGGTGCATTTGAATAGGATACTTTTGGGCTTCAAAATCTCGATACTTATATTTCTGTTACCAAACAATTCTCGCTTTACGCTATTTTAAGTGTCGGTCAAAGCAGGGTTATACGGAGTTGCTTTAACAATGCATGGATGATTCGAGTCGTCAGCATTTATCGGCAATGTTTAACCTATTTCCACACAATCCCGCTTTTTACGACCCTCGGTAAATCAAAACTTGATTTTAGGAAGCTTTCACCCTGAAGATTTCTTAATTTTCCATAACAGTTTCTTCCAAGAAGAAAAAGTTTTAAAGTTTCACCATATTAATGTTCGTCAAAGTTTGCCAATTAAGGCTCTGAATCTGGAAAAGTATAATATTTTGTGGCAGGACCTTCCCTTGGCTGATTTCTCTTTTCGCCATCACTTTCGCCAAATCGGAAAAACTGGAGCCAACTCTGTCGCAAAGAAGCCAAATGAGCAGCCAAATTTTGGGACAATGGCGATCGTCAGCAAAGGCTCTGAGAGGTTTTGTAATGGATTGATATTTCCTATTATGGTAGAAAAATTTAACTACCCACAGATCAACTATGTTACATTTGTAAAAACGATTTCAAAATATAGAAGAAAAAAAAAACATTCGCATTCAGATGATTTGATGATTTAATCTATCTTCTTTTTTTTTCTTTTATCATGTAAACTTTCAAGTCATGTATATTGTATCAAAAAACGAAAGATGAAATCTACACTTATGCAACACGTGCTTTCAATTAGCCGCCATTTTCGTTCCGCTGCAACGTTATACAATAGTGGGTTCGACTCGTTCATTTGTTATTGTAGAAGCAACTTTGTTACACAGAGAGGATCATTATTTAGAGTTTTTCTCTTTACCATATCCTCTATCTTTATATTAGACATTGGTAGCCAATACACGAAAAATATGAACAATATGGGAATATTTTCTAGTCTGTTGTATACAGTTGAACCGAATTTATCAATATAGGCGAACAATTGATCAATCGCAGAAGTCAATCAAGGAATCAATCGACCAATCAAACAATTTATTCAGCCCGGAATTGAGCTTTGAACTCCAACATTGACCGCCATTGGTGTGAAACATTTTTTCTGTTTTTGTTTGGCGACATAAACTTCGTAACTACAGCTTGAATAAGCTGTAGTTACGACGTTTAAGTCGCCAACCAACCATTCTATATTTTGTTACATGATACTGGTCATAAGTTTTGCGAAATCACGCAATTTAAAAATCAAGTGGGATTCCCTGTCGATGTCACAAGGCGAGGCTAACGTATTAAAAGGGAGGAGCCAGCGATTGGTCAATAATAGCATAAGAACAACAACAATCCCATTTCAATTCACATTCGTCACGGACAAGTGAATGCAAACCTTTGTTGACAACTTCGCATTTATCCTTGAAATTGAATGTCAATGTCAAATGCCGTGTTAGTAGGCTATTATAGTCATTTACAAATTGGCGGCCAAACAGCAAAAATAGTTCTCATATACCATAAACGTAGAGCGAAAATTGTTAAACGAGCGGGCCAAATTGCTCTTGATTACAGTGAAAATTATGATAAATTCCGCTTTAAAGTCCCATGGTCTGTAAAATGTTATTTGATATTCTATTTGATATTTAGAGAATGTTGAGGGGTATATTTCGCGCACTGATAGAGACAAATTGATTCGGTTTTTTCCGCAGGCCGCGTTTGATCGTGTTCTAGGCTAATATTAGACAAAGCATCGGCCGTTTTTGTGAAATACTTATGCTCTATCTATGGCAAACATCATAGGTATCTGAATTTAAAGTTTTCAAATGCGCCTTTTCTTATTTCTCACTTGATGATGAGTCTTGATCAAGAATTAAAATTACAAAGACAAACAACTGAACGGAAAGACAGATAGTCTTGAAATGGTAGAATATTGTACCCCCATACGTGCACTCGCTACAAGAGACGATATAACACTTCGTAACGTCGTTATGAACAAATTCCTTTGTCGACAGTGCCTTTTTTGCTAATATCTTCTGAGAATTCAAAATCTGGCGTCGTTATGTAGAAAAAGCCTACGCAACGTTTGTGTACGGTTATTTGAATAAAGCTTGCTCGTCCCATATTTGCGTAGACTAGTGGCCACCGAAATCGAAACACGAAATGATGGACGTTTAACAAATACGCAATTACTCACTGTCATTCTGAATATACATTACCTCTTGTCAATTTCAAGTTCGGTAAAGTCCACTTGTCGTTTGAAACGCTTTTTACTAGACGGCGATAGAAACGATAGACAGATAGAGAAACACAGACACATACAGTGAGAGAGAGAGGGGGGGAAGAGAGAAAGGGAGAGAGAGAGAGAGAATTAGAGAACAACAGGAAAGAGGAAATGATGGAGGTTCGTGCTTCCATTGGACATTCAAAATTTACATTAAACCATTTCCAAAAACCATTTACAATACCTACTCAAAGAAGGTCAATTACCCATTGCAAGCATTTTACGCTCAAATGAATATCATTGAAAAAAGGAAGAGGAAGAAACTGTTTTTTACAAACAATTTCTCCTTTTCTTTCGGTGTTTTCTATCCCGATTTTATCGATGCGGGGACTTAAAAACTTTTCGGATAATGAATATTCAAAGTCGTACATTTCGATAACACATCTCATATATTTTAGAAGCACTGAAGAACTAAATGAATGCCATCTAATACCGAAATCAAACTATTATTCTTTATTTCACTTGTTTATCAACTTTTATTCATTTATTTATCTTTTTATTTATTTATCCATCATTTTTTGTATCGTTTTGATTATTTTCAGAGAGCTAAATAAGAGACAGAAACGCGACTCTCTGGATGAAACCATGTGGTTTGGGATCGTTTTAATTGTTATAAGTTTTAATGTATATAAAAAGTGAAAAAATAAAGTAATTTGATGTGAATATTGAACACTATTCCTAAGCTCAATATAGACCTGCCCACAATTTTCTAAAAGTAACAATCCATAAAGTGTCTAAGGATCTCAAATAGATGATCAAGGGTAAGAACTAGCTTTAACTGACACAAAACTACCACTACAGTTGACATACATCACCTTGTACAGTATAGAATATCTCAGTTCAAATTCACATTTTAGACAGGACGTCATGTTTTACCAAGGAAATGAAATTGATACCCCGTCTAATTAAAGACATCGATAGAATATACTACTTGATGGTCATTTGGCCGAAATTTGGTCAAAAGAAGTACTTGCTAAATCAGACTAGTACCATAAATCACAATACACGTAGTGGCAGTAGCCGGCAATTAGAGAGACGTTTTTACTCTAAAAATCAAAGGTATTTTTGTGAACGGTTCATCCACATTTTATAATGTAGATAGAAGCCCATTCCGAACTAGTTTGTCTACAAGATTTTTGAGAGTCTAAATACTGAAAGTTCAAAAATGGTTGGCGACCATATCATTTAATGACAATTCTAACGCTTGCAAGGTAACACGTACTTAATTCTCTTCTCGATCTTGTACCATATTAGCTACTTATTTATCATCTAGGATCGTTTGAAGAATAGACCAATCAGAAATTTGCCGTCTGAGAAGAAGTTTGTTTTTGTGGTGAGTCGGATAATCAATTCAACTTGGACCTTAGCGGCTGAAGAGGGAATTAGATCGATTTACATTTGCATCTCAAAACAAGCCTGACCTGATTGGAAACTGAAATTGTATTATACATACACAATCGATTAAGTAGACCAACAGCTTCTAGCTAGGATTGGGAATAAATTCTGTATAAGTGCATTTATAACTTGATTTCGAAGACTCACTTAAAACGATTTCAAATATGATTGCATGAATTTTAATGATGGTTTCCCTCGTTTTTGTAAAGAAAACCAAGCTGCTTGTCCAATGTCAGCGAACTATCCAAATGGTAACCGATGGTTGTGAAAGAGATTCAAAGAACAAGAAAATATTAACAAAACCGATGAAAGCTTTATCGCGTCTTTAACAGCTGGTAGCTATTTGTGTAAAAAATAGTCTGGGCCCTTCTTTAAGCGAAACAAGAATCGGTTCAATATCATGAGCATTTAGAAAGAAAAATAAGAATTGTACTTAAGTTGTGAAAGAATGCCACGATGATGGGGTGATAGAGTTGTTTTACAAGTTCGAACCCACTATAACGATGATATTACAATAGAAATTACACGTAATAACCAGTCCAGTACTACGGGAAGCCGGCAGAGGGTTTATATAACCGCCTCTCTCGGAAAAGTGAAAATATAGCTGTTGGGTGCTCTTCGCAATCTAACTAGGCCAAATAATGCCGAACGCGTCTTATATAGCGTCGTATATATTAGCGTGTCAAGTTAGGTCCTATATATGTGTCAGCTTGAATAGCTCAGTTGGAAGAGCGCTCGACTTCAAACCTCGAGATCATGGTTTCAAGCCCTGTGCTGACCCAACAAACAATTGAATTGTCTTTGGATGAGACCATAAACCTAGTAACGACACTTCACATCGAGTACGTTTAAGAACTAGGCAGAGCTCTCAGCAATTTCGTCCTGTATCCTACCACTATCCATCGTAACTTCTTGGGTGTGGCTCATACTATTAAATGCTACTGTAGCCAGGATAAAAACCGAACACACATTCTATATATTACCATTTTGAGAAATAAAAATACTCTCCGAAAGAGACATAAATGTACCCGAAGGTACATGATCTGCAGCAGGACCCAGTCGAGGTAAATGATTTTTCCCAATCATCTAATTATTAGATTAGTTTGGCAGTTAGTGTAAAGGGCTAAATTGTTTTCGCTACCTGTATCATATGTTATAGCTATTAAATTATTGATGAATTGAGTAATTCATACAGCTTCTTCAGCCGGCAGAAAACCTGCTTCAGCGATAGAAGTACACCGAGACGAGGGGTCGTCTCAAACAATCCGTTACTTCTAAAACTAAGTTCATGAATTGTTGATGAGATAATCTGTTTGTCATACACTTCTGTTACTTGCACAAGATAAGACTCCTGGGATTCAAAGCTTGTACTGTGGAAATTTCGACCATTTTTGTATCTTTTTCTTAATGCAATGACGAGCCCCTACGAGTGGAACAGAATTCAAATTGCAAAGGGTATGGTGAAAAACAACAATGTGAATCGATTTCTAAAGAGAATAATCACCATCGTCAGTTTTAATAGCGCATGTCGCGTCAATGGAAGGTTTCCAATAGCCTTTTGTTTCCAATGTCTAGTAAACCAAATGCCGGGTATAAAGAAAGTGTGAGCGTTTGTCAATTACAGACACCTCAGAGACTAATCGACATTTTGTCAGAAGGGACAAAAACCTTAAACATTAATTACAGTTTTAATAAGTCAAAGTTACGAGGGCGATCACGAGATTATGAAGTACACAATCGACTTTTTCGCTATATGGATAATGTTGTTACACCTAACCTATTCCGACATCTTCCCGCTTTTTCACGACCCCTCACAAAGAAAGCTTTGGAAAACATTATGGAAAATGAAGAAATCGCTTGTTGAATGCACTTACCCAAGAAGATCGAGATTTTTTCAATTTTCAGCAACTGAAACTTGTCATCTGAATCTTCTTCAAATACGATTTTATCGTCTAGTAAGCGGTTAACCAATGCTTTCTTTCGTTTCCCAAGGTAGTACTCCCAAACCTGATGATTCAATCTAAGCCAGTAGCAAAAGTAATCGACATAATCAACATAGCGATTTAAGTCACTGTCGGGAAAGCGGAGCCCCCCCCCCCCCCCCGTTCCCTTCGAAAAATTCATAAAATGCAATGTCATACCTACTGCTTTTTGAAAGCTAGCATTCTTTTTTTTACACAAGGTCTTATTACGTCATTTGTACCAGATTACTATAATGATGGGGTGTTTATTTCATTTGGATCTAATAGGCGGGTATGTATTACTTTTTTATAGTCTTTTTCAAACTGTCCGTGAGCGACCACAATATAGTAAAATCATATTTAGTCAAGCTGTATTTACGACATTTTGGTCGCCCACTGATGACTACAGATGCGGCATTCAAACTTAGTTTAATCTTACAAACAATTTCACCTTTCCGAAGATACGAATTTCTTGTTACACCAATGTCATTAAAAGTTAAAAACAAACCAATGGAAATGAGTTAAACTGTAGTTGCGATATTTTGGTCGCCAACCCATCACTAGGCCCTTTCTGTTAATGCCTGGCTTTTAGGTCGATATGAATTCATAATTAAGAGAGAATTGTAGAAAAAGAAAAAAAGACCCGTGACAAGCTTTATTATAATTTCTACCATACTGAATACTTATTTTTCAAGCTAAATAAATTTTCGTCTGCAAAACCTTCGAATTTGGACAGGTTTAAAATTGTGCAAAATAGGGAAGGGTTAACAAGATGGGGTTGTATCCGCAGAGTCTGACAAGAGGCTATACTTTTATAGCTTCTAATATTGTCACTTTTAGCGCTGCACATCGACGGTGAACAATCAAAACCTCGTAACTACGGCTTTACTTTTGATGTGACGTTTTAGTCGCATTTTGACGATATCGTCGGTGGAGGATTAAAACAGCTTAACCCTTTCTTGTATAAACTCGGGATTTATACGTGATTTGATACTTGAGAAAATATTGTCGAAAGGGAGAAACTGCTTGTAACATGTAATTTCTCCTTTTCCCACAACATTTTCTACCACATAGGATGGTCTCAAATTGCATCCAATTTTCATTGTCTTATACAACATCTATCAATTTGGACCAGTGTTAAATTTCAAAAGAAACGGACAAGTGTCAAATAAAGCTGTATTTAGGATATTTTGGCCACTCACCGACGAAGTGAAGGACGTTACAATATAAAGGAATCTAGAATGTTAAGATTGACTCTTTACACGTTTAACCCTTTCCTGTTTCTCGAAATTTTAGACTGGTCCAATTTGAAAGATGTTACAGACGAAAATGAAAAGTGAGTGCAACTTGAAATGAAACCTTTCTATGTGGAAGAAAATATTGTGATAAAAGAAGAAATTGCTTGTGCAAGCAATTTCTTCTTTTTTAACAATATTTTCTCAATCATGAAATTGCATGGCCGTAAAAACCAGTGATTGTACAGGAAAGGGTTCAGCATTTAGATATTCATTTTCATGGAACAAAGCAACTATTCTTCAGCTATCCACAGATCTCGGTCTTCAGTTTAAAAAATATGACAGCTGGTTGCCGCATATAGGATTGCATTCCTTTGTAACAGAAAACCGGTTGTATTGTATAGAATGAAATGGAAATGCGACAAAAAACCAAAGATATCATGGACTGTAACCCCTTCACTAGATGGTCCTAGGTTTTAACAACTTGTAACCCGTCATGCTTGGAAAAACGCATGGAAACTGCAAAAAATACCGACCTTATCAGACTTCGCTAAACGCGCAGATTGACCAGGGTTAAGCTCCATAGCTGCTCCCATGAATCGAACTAGGGACGTTTAGATCGTGTAGCTGACGCTCTACCTCTCGACAAGGACACCACCCAGTCTTTAATTTATTTTTCATTGAACAATATATTCGGCGAGAGTACTGGTTTATTCTCAAGGATGCAGAATCGAAAGGGATTCGGGAGAGTTTCTAGAGTAGATGTAATACATAGCTAATTGATTGATTGGTTAACTGGGGTTTAACTCCATTCTTAACAATTTTTCTGTCATATCGCGGCAACTGGAGCACCTAACAATTGATTTCTGGTATTTCTCACAGTATCCTTTCCTAGCCTCCAGCTGCTATCCTACTTAGGTTTACGATTATCAACCCATTGGTGAGAGACAAATGTCGGAAAGAATATGTGCCACCGCCGGGGATCGAACCAAAACATAGCTGTACTTTATTTAATCTTTAATTCAAATGTAGTCTATATTGTAAGAGCGACCGCCTCTATGAAGCGACCCCAACTTGTATTTTCTAGTTCAACCCATTTCCACTCAATTCTTCCTTTTTACGCCAACCAAGAAAAAGGCTTTGGGTAAATATTGTGGACATAGAAGAAATTGTTTGTCAACAATGTTTTCTATCCCAAAAGACACATTCTTTTAGAATTTCACCTACTGAAAATTGTCGTCTGCATCTTCTTTCATTTTGTACCAGTCTTAATTTTTCTCATGTTGGAAAGAGTTTGCCCATTCCCACATTATGACACTTTTAGACGTTCAAGAAAAACAATAATTTATTGGGAGATATTGTGTAAAATGAAGAAATAGCTTGTAAAGACAATTTCTTCATTTTACACAATGTTTATTTATACAGAAAGTTGAAAAATCTAGAATTCCATAAAATTTAAATTGTTGTCTGCAATTCCTTTGAATTTGGACCAGTTTAAAATTTTGCAGTGTGGTAATGGGTTAAAGAATCCGTACTTTTCTGTATTAAGACTAGAGACAAAAATACCCGTTCGAACCCTTCTACCTATACGATTTTCAAGTTACGCTAATTTAGCTATGTTTTCAGCAGCACCATTAACCCTTTCCTGTGTTGCAAAATCTTAGACCTGTCCAAATTCAAAGGTTCAGCAGACTACAATTTAAGTCTTTTTTATTTGAAAAATAATCATTCAGTAGGGTAGATAATATTGTGGAAAAAGAAGAAATTGCTTGTTACAAGCAATTTCTTCTTTTTCTACAATGTTTTCTAAAGTATAGAAACACAGGGACGTAAAAACCAGGGTTTGAACAGGAAAGGGTTAAATCGGTTTCTGTAAGAAAGTTTGTGGTCAGGTTAGGTTTATTGAACTTTGATTGTTTAGGTATGAAGGAAGACAAGATACAGTTTGTGCATTAGTTGCATTAGTTGAGTCTTACTTTATTTCAAGAGCTCTTTAGGCGAAACAAAGGTCAATTTATATCCCCGATATACCTTTTCCCTAACTATCTCTTAATTTTAATACCACAGGAAGATATATTTGACCCATTCCTACGCAATGACGCTTTTTGACGCCTCTCAAGAAAAACGGTTGGAAAACATTGTGTAAAATGAAAAAAAATGCTTGTAACAAACAAATTCTCTATTTTCCACATTGTTTCTGACCAGAAAGTTAGAAAAAAAAATAAATAAACTTTTAATTGTCTTCTGCAACCCTTTCAATTTGGACTAGTCTAAAATTTTGCCGTCTGGTAATTGGTTAAGACTAAAAATGAAATCATTACAAGGTCTTAAAAGCGACTCCTTCTTTTCCATTCCTGTTTTTCAGCCCATTCAAACATAATTTACTTGTTTTCGCGCACCTTCAGAAAGAAACACCCCGAAAAACATTGTGGTCAATGAAGGAACTGTTTGCAAAACGCAATGTCTTCAATGTTCAAAATGTTTTCTATCCTAAAAGGTAAGTCTTTTTCTTTAAGTTCACCAACTTAGAATGGTCGTCTGCAACATCTTTCACTTTAGACCAGTCTAAGATTGTATCATATGGTCACTGGTTAACCAATTTTCACCATATCCCTCCCTTTCCCCTTTTAAAAACGTTGGGGAAATGTTGAAAATGAAGAAATTGATTGTATCAGGCAATTTCTTCATAATCAACAATGTTTTCTATCCACAAAGACGAAAAAAATAAAATCCAATTAGCTTGAAACTGTCGTCTGCAGCTTCTATCAATTTGGACCAGTCTAACATTTCATTGTGTCAGAATGGGGTAAATGAAATAAAATTTGAAAAATGGGACAACTAAATCTTTTTGTCATCTGGACGAAGATGTTTTATCGACGTGAATTTAGATTTTTGTAAAAATCTTTAAAGGTATCGAATATTGTTACATTGTAATGAGTTTTTTGCTAAGGTCGCCAAACAAAGACATTTAAACTAATCTGAAATGTGCTGTATTATAATTAAACATTTTAACAGTTAGTATTCAGTCCTAGCTGGTACGACTTTCGTTTCATGTAAATTGTCCATCGATCATTCGGAGCCTTTGACATTTCCTCGCGTGCTATAGGAAAAGGAGACTGTTTCCTTTATATGTACATGCATTCGATTAAAGCATCCTTTTCAACAGGAAGGTATTAAGAAAAAATACGGTAGGTATTAGAAGAAATACTTCAGTTACGATGTTGTGAAGCCAGCAATTGCAGAAAGAAAGATATATATAGAGAGAGAGGGCACTTGCTGACGCCCTGAGGAAACGGTTCATTGAAACTTTGTGGGAAAATGAGAAATGCTTGTAACCAGCAATTTCTCCTTTTCTCTCAATCTTTTCTACCCTATTAACCATTTATTTTCCGTTTTGCCGTCTTGTAATGGGTTAAACTAGATATCGCTGCGACCTTCAAACCTAAAAGCATGGTCATTTAATCGTTCCTTGAACTTGCAGTTACGACGGTTTGTTTACTTTTGGGTTTTTTTAATGGATCGGTTTCATGTTCATGAAACATTTTACGAGTGAATGAGAAATATCGTTTTTGTCTGTATAGGCGTGAAATGGCCTGAAACAACGAATATTTTAATCTGATTAACAACTGTGTGAATAATAGAAAGTCAATCAATCGAGATAAGAATATGTTTACTTATCTAAGAAAGAAAGCGCCGGGTTCTACGTGAATTACATACTAACTTGCATCACTTTCACTACACATCGTCGTTGTCGTTCTAAAATCTCGTAACTGCAGCTTGAATCAATCTGTTGTTACGAGGTTTTAGAATGACAACGACGGTATGCTTTTCAGAACTTTGCAGCCATCATCCATGTTTAAGTTTGACATTCCACACGCACCTACTCGAAATCGAAATACATAGGTTTAATAGCAGAGGAACAAAACGTTTACCAGATTTATGTTAACCATATTAATGAAGCTTCGGGATTTTTACTATATTTTCGACGATTAACAAAACGTCAAATGTGAGATATGGTCGGACCCCGGTACCCGTTTTTAGATAAACTTCCGTATCATTTTGACTTATCGATACAATCGCAACCCTTTAATTTCGTTTTGACATCTTTTCACAGCCTTGGGATATTTTAATACAATTCTTATCGTGAATTTTTATCTCCTTTTCTTAACAATCTGATAGGAACGTATTGACCTATACATCATATTTAAACGTCAACGCACTGCCCCCTCCCCCTTTATTCGGCGTAATCAACTACCCAGGTGCTGTCCTAACCCTCTGTACATCCATTGAACCCATCGTCGACACACGAGCAAAATGTCGTAACTACAGCTTTGATAAAGCTGTAGTTACGACATTTTACTCGCGCACCGACGCCATTAAATTCGGGCTCGAATTTTATCTTTTTATATAGAAACAGAAATTGAACCTACTTTGAAAATTTTTAACCATTGTCCACACAGATAAAAACAAACAACGGACCCCATTTCACTCCATCCCAACCCCCACACGCAGACATACCGCACACAAGAAAATTAAACTAACGAAGATTAAGTAAATAAAATATTTAGACTCTTGTAAGCCAGCTCATCTTGCACAGTCATCTTGACAATGGTCGATTCTTTTCCGTTTCGTAGTCCCTATTTCATGTCTTGTGACATTTTATTCCGAGAATCTGACAATGACATTCCGCGTAAACGCTTGCAAAATGCGGGAAATACAAATATTGTTCTTTTAAAAGGGAGAAATAGCAATTTTTCTCTTATCCAACACTTATATGTGGGACAAAACAAAGATCTTACCTATAGACGTTATGTAGATTTTCATTGGAACGGGATCTATCCGTTTATAAACACACGTGACGTCGAATTCTATTGTTCTGACGCCATCCACGGTAGCTGGGAACGTGTCGCCCTTTTTGGTACGCCCAGCTTTTCCGAACACAACATAATCCGCATAATACACTTTCTTATCTTCACTGTCATCATGATTGGGATTCCGTGCCTCCTTGTACATGGTGCAAGCATTTGCACGTGCAATTTGGGTCAAGGCAAACACAAATACGGCGGCGAGAGGAAGGAGCATGACGCTTTTATATTCCATCGTGAAGCACTAACTATTGATTTAACCACCAGCAATTTTCGAAACGAAAAGCACTTTAAATAAATCCAGCAAATCCAATAAATATACTAAAAACTGATCTCCAAAAGTATTTTTTTATTTTTCTATTTCCAATTACCCCACGCGTTTATTTTATTCACAAATCCAACAATTTCACTATTATTCCACAGTAAGTCGAATGTCAAAACGTTGTAAATGTTAACAATAGCCAAACGAATAGTTAAACTTCAATCGCTAACCATGTACACTCACGTGGAAGATAAAAGGTAATGACTGACAATGTAGAACGGTAATATGCCGTTTGTACGAGCCGATTGTCGCCAATACAGTGGTGTGAGCTTCCGAGAATATATTGGGAAAAAGATGCTGGCATGCTATTTGCCAGAGACAAGTTATTTTTAGAATCCTTCATTCCCTACACAAAACACTATTTCCAGATATGACGCGATTCCCTTTGCAGCATCATATAGTTTTTGCTTCTGTTCTATACTACACATTGAATTTCATATATAAAGTTTATTAATTCAATATAACGCATATCCAACTGCGACCGGTACTTATTTAACCCTGTCCTGTTTAATCCCTGATTTTTACGTCCCTGTGATTTTATACTTGAGAACACATTGTGGAAAAAGGAGAATTTGCTTGTGACAAGTAATTTCTCCTTTTTCCACAATATTTTCAACCCTACTGAATGATTATTTTTCAAATAAAATTTACTTTAAATTGTCGTCTGCCTACCCTTTGAATTTGGACAGGTGTAAAATTTTGCCAAACAGGAAAGAGTTAAACAGTGAGGGAAACGTGCTGATTCCCATTGAAAATCGCTTTTTCCTGTTCCCACAACGTTTTCTACTTGATTCACTTCTAACTTAAATATGTACACGTGGTTTTGAATGCGCTTAACCGATCCAAAACAATCCCGCTTTGATACGATCCCGAGAAAAAGAATCGTTGCCAAATGTTATAAAAAAAAGATAAAAGAATTGCTTGTAATAAAGAGTCTGTTTGATATCTATAACAATTTTACCAAAAATGGCATTGATTTTTAGAATTATTTAAACTGGATTTGTAGTCTGAATCTTTTTAATTTAGACCTGTCTAAAATGTTGTCATATGGTAACGGTTAAACGAACTCGCGAGCGAAAAAAGGAGAAGAAATGAAACGTGGGCGTGCAAAGTGTTGAAGCTGTAGTGAGGACATTTTGCACGCCCCACTACGAAAACTTTCTTATAGCAAATGGCAATTGAATATTGATATTAATCCAGTTCGAAAATGAAACGATGATATTGTTGCTTACAATACATAAATGCTTATAAACAAAGCCTTTTGGGGAGAAAGAAAGAATGAGAGAGTGAGAGAGAGGGTGGGCGGACAGGAAGACATACAGACAGACCGAGACAGAGAGAGACAGAGATAAGGACAGAAAGGCCGAGAGAGAGAGAGAGAGAGAGAGAGAGAGAGAGAGAGGGAGAGAGAGGAGGAGTTTCACAGACCAAGACAGACAGAAAGAGGGAGAAATAGAAAATTTTCTTTGTGCTGTGATTTTTTTATAATTAAAAATCCTTTTTATATTTTTTCCATTATTTAACTGTTATTATCGAATGTGAAAAAAAAAATCAACACAGTAACTTGCATGGTGTTGAAATAAAGCGCAAAGGTTTGTCGTAATTGATTATCAATCTCCTGTTTTACAAAATTTTAGACATTTCCAAATTCAAAGCTTTTGCATATGAAAATTTTGAGTGCATTTAATTTAATAATAACCATTCCATAGGATAGAAAATTTTGTGGAAAAAGAAGAAATTGCTTGTTACAAACAATTTCCCCTTTTCCTACAATCTTTTCCCAACTATAAAATGATAGGACGTAAAGTCAGGGATTGTACAGGAAAGTGTTAAATTGATCTTAACACTTCATTGTATTAGATGTTGACAGTCGACGAGCAGATGTTTCCTGGTCGATAATTCGAGTAGCAGTCAACGGGTGTTAACAATTTCGCGAGGTTGACTGAAACATCGATACAAATTAACCCCATTCCCACTCAATAAAATTTTAGACCAGTCCAAATTTAAAGAAGCTGCAGACTACAATTTCAAGTTGATGAAACTTTTAAAACCTTCGATTTTTTTTGGGAAAAAGTTGTGGATAATGAAGAAATTGCTTGTAACAAGCAATTTCTTCATTTTCCACAATGTTTTCCAAACCTTTTTTGCCTGGCGTTTAAAAATGTAGTTGTGCGGGAATAGGTCTATCCATTCTAACACAAACCCTGCTTATAACGACAATAAAATGGCTTTGGAAATAATGTTAAGAAGAATAATTGTTTGCAAACATTTCATTTCTTCATTTTCCTACGGTGATTTCTTCATTAAAAGACGAAAACAAAGATCACTTACTGGAACTTCTGCAACTTCTTTCAACTTGGACAAGTCTAAGATTTTTGTTGTCTGGTATAGGGCAAAATGTGACTCGCAAATCAAAAACTAATCATCGAGAGTTTGAGAAAAATATCCGGAGGGCGACAAAATTAAATACTTTATTTTCGCAAATTGGTGGTCAGTAACAATAGAAGTACCGAAAGTACTGTAGGCTAGCAAAGCATGGTTTTGTAAAGTAATCTTCTTTTGTCAAGGATATCATGATAAATAAACGAGGCTAAAGTAACCGAGGAGTTAACCCATTGCAACATAACAAAATCTTAGACTAGTTCAAATTGAAAGAAGTTGTAGACGACATTTATTTTTATTCCCCCCCCTTTTTTTGTTAAAATGCATTATGGATTATGAAGAATTTGCTTGATTTCTTCATTTTCCACAATGTTTTTCGAAAGCTCTTTTTCTTTGGACGCGTACAAATTAGAGATAGCGTGGGAATGGGTTGTATATTAAACGACTGCGGGTATTTTTCCAAGGATTTTGCCAGTAACATGCAATAAAAAAGTAAAATGGTTTATTAGTGACCTAAACCAACAAAACGATTTCAAAAATGTCGACCAATTGCGGAGTTCATTTTCGGTCTATATCTACGATTTGATAGGTCTATGGACTTTTTGATTGACAACCGTGATGCGTTAGTTAGCTTCGAACTGGTGAAAACAGGAGATCAATTGAGAAAAAGTTAGTCCTCCACCGAGAATTTCTAGAAAACAGGAAACCAGTAATATATTCTTTATCTGTTTCCCCCAAACGCTTTGTAAATAGTGATTATGTTCTAGATTTCCGCAAATTATCCCCCTTGATGGCCTTTCGAGCGACTGCACCTCCCAAGTTTTAACCCCTTCCCGTTCAATCCTTGCTTTTTACGTCCCATTGAATTTATAATTGAGAAAACATTGTAAAAAAAGAAGAAATTGCTTGTAACAAGCAATTTCTTCTTTTTCTACAATATTTTCTACCATACTGAATGGTTATTTCTCAAATTAAATCCACTTTACATTTTTGTCTGCAAAACTTTTGAATTTGGACAGGTCTAAAATTTTGCAACACAGGAAAGGTTTAAGCGAACAAGTTATCCCACTCCAACACAATAACGTTTTTTGACGCCTCTTGAAAAGGTTTTTTGAAAACATTGTGGAAAATGACAAGCAACAAGCAATTTCTTCATCATCCACAATGTTTTCTACCACACAAGAAAAATATTTTAAAAATTCCATCAACTTTGCATTGTCAACTGCAATTTCTTTCGAATTAGACTAGTCTAAAGTGTTATTGTGTGATAATAGGTTAAGCGATGACTGATAATATTATATGAGCAAAGGTAAAAGTGTGTAATGCCGACAACGCCTATATAGATGTACAGGTTATAGTGAGTGATCAAAGGTCAAATTTGTCTATACAGGTATACCTTTGACTAGTACATCTATACATACCTCTACACCGACATGGTGATGACAATACTTTGTCTTTTCGCAAAAAACCTAAAAAACGGATAGTAAAAACAAACGAGCTAAAAGACAAGCAGAAAAACTATCTAAGAATATCCATCGCAGACCATGGTTCCGAAATGGCGGGTCACTGACCACGCCCACTGTCCTCCGTCATGTCGACTGTGGTTTTAAACGACGTTGTTTTGTAAAAAAAAGGGGGGGGGGAGTAACTGAGAGGCATAAGAAAAAAAGCGAAATTGTTGGTTGTTGACCTAAACCTAGCAACGACAGCTTGAATAAGCTGTATTCACCGTGACGTTTACGTCAATTAAAAAGACCCATAAACTGAATGTCGGAAGTCAAAGTTCATTTCCGGTCCAACTGCATGTTTTTACTGGTCTGTTAAATTTTCGGTTGACTGCGGAGATTCGTTAATTCCAACCAGAGACGCTTGTCACGTTGATCTATAAGGTCATATCAGGGGTCAAAACCTCCAAAAATAAACCTCGAAAGAAAACAAGAAAGCGAACTTCTTATTTAACTTGAAAGATTTTCAAGGCGTTGTATAGCACTAAACAGTTTTTGTACACTTCGAATCTTTGTTAGCTAGATCTCCTTTTCCAAGAGCAACGCCTACACGAGACTTTTATCTTTATGCGTATGTCATTTTAAAATCCACTTATTTATCTAAATTTCTTCCGAAATGTCCACTGTTATCAGTAGGCCTACATAACAATTAGTCATTACTAATTTTTATCGAAAACAAGTTGTCATGCAAAAAGGTGCCTTAGTATAAAAGCTGAGTATCCAAGCAATTTTGTGGGTTGTGGTCGGGTTGGGGTTGGGTTCTATATAAACATCAAAACCACGCGCCTGTAGAATACTGCAAACTTGCAAGCGAAACACAAAAATCTAGAAACATCTTAACACAATAACAGACGACAACATTTTAGACTGCTTCACATTAATAGAAGATGCTGTCCACGATATCAAGCTAATAATTAAAATTTATCTTTTTTTTTTTTTTTTGAAAACAGTGTGAAAAATGAAGCTTATAAAAAGATCACTTTCGTTCTGGATGTATGGTTTGATTGACCAATTGATCTTTATTATTGACAGCCTCGCTTCACTGATTGTTTGTTCCAGACGTGTCTATAGACAAAAAGACCCCGAATTATTTTTGTTTATAAGGTATCAAAAGTGACCGATGCAAGGAAAAGGACATCCTCACGAGTAAAGGGATATCGAGATCATCTTTTTTCTCGAAATATTAAATAGAACGTTCGCCGCCCTTGGTAGGACAAGATGGGAAAAGGGGGACAGTATGTGAGCTTGGCGAACCTTTTAAACGAGTAATTCTAAATTAGCATGGTCTGAACTTTATTTCCCATTACTTTAATCAGAAAAAAGAGTTCCCACACCTCTTTATCATTTCGTCGTTAGGCGTGCTAAATATCGTAACTACAGCTTTATTTAAGCTTAAGTTACGCTATTTGGCACGCCCAACGACGATTTGGTTTGTTACTCGGGCTGGGTGTATGATATGGTAGTAAAGAGTTTAATGGTTTGTTATTTGTAAACGGTACATTTGTAGCGGAGTAAGGTAAACTGACTAAATAATATGCTATACTCTTTTCAAAATACATGCACACCAAGCATTTTTGTTTGGTTGGCGACTTTGATGTCGTAACCGAAGCTTATTCAAGCTGTTGTATAAATATTTAGGTCACCAACAAACGATTCACTTTGACTGACATCCTGAACTGAATCAGGACACGATGACTGTCGATATCAATGTCTGTGTGAACAATGTGGACCGTGTCGATCATCTTATCCAGGGGAAGTCAATTCAACATCTATTTAATTATGTTTCATAAGAGTTGCTCCCCTTTGAGTGCTTTGTAATGCGCGTGGAAGCCCATTCAGCATAAGAAGCACCGTTACGTGATTATGTTTTTGCTAATTTGCCATTTTATCTTAAGATTGAATAAGACTGAATTAATGACTTAAACGTCGTAACTACAGCTTACACAAGCTGTAGTTACTACGTTAAGGTCACCAACCAACCTATTTTACTTTTTGTAATATGCTACTGGCCATAAATTTTGCAAAATAACGTTGTGAAAAACCGAAGCGGATCTTCCTGTTGGAGTTAAGGGGCGGGGTCTAGAGAATCAGTGGGCGGGCCAAAGATTGGCCAATCGAGTCAGTGGCGAAGTCAGCGATCCGTCTATTGTAAGGCTTTAGACACTAAAGAGGGTTGCAAACAACCCTTAACCCTCGAAATCTAGGTTGGTTCAGTTGACGTTTGCCGCCGTCATAGTGTAGTCGGTAGCGCGTCAGACTCCCAATCTTCAATCATTGGATGTCATGGGTAAAATCCCAAGCGGCGGCATATATTCTTTCCGACATTTGTCTCTCACCAATGGGTGGATAATCGTAAACCAAGGTGGGATAGTAGCTTAAGGATAGGAAAGGATGTAGTGGTAGTACTGTAGTGAGAAATACCAGGAAGCCATTGCTAGGTGCTCGAGCCGCCGCGATATGACTGAAATACTGTTAAAAGTGGCGTTAAATCTCAGTAAATCAATCAAACATTGCATTTAATCTACAGAAAAAAACTTTGGTGTATTGGAACAAAAAGTTTCATATGACACAAATCATAATCAAGGACAAACATATGTGCTGAGGTTATTTTCAAACCAACCTAGAAAGAGAGAGAGACAGATAGACAGAGAGACGCGAATCGAACAATTACACCAACAGTTACACATGGACAAACTGGTAACCCTAAATTTCATGGAGGGCGGGGGGGGGGGTTTAAAAGGACATTACATGTGACCGAAGCATCATTTCTGATGGGAAAAAAACCTTTACATTTAGTGGTCTTGGGAGTATGTCTTTAACAAGGATGCTAAATAAAATAACAAAACTTAATCAATTCAGTAAATATATATTCTCAGGTAAATAGTATATTTATATTATATATATTAACAAATAGTTCTCCCAAAAAATCTTCAACAAAACAGTAAAACAATATCGTAATGTTAGCTATAAAACTGGTCCTTCTGTAAAAATGATTCATATAAAAGTAAAAAAATACACCCAATAAAAACGGCGAATGATCGAGGGCTTCGTTCAACATATTTTATAGAATATTATTTTAGCCAATATCGAACAGACTAGGTGTAAATGCTGGCTGATCTTTGTCTACATTATCTGACATTGCAGAAATATTCTTGGACCAACAAGAGGAAGGGCCAAAGCCCAATCCTTTAATTCTAAACTGAAAAAAACTTGTCTAATTAATAAATGAATAATAATAATCACCAAGAATTGAGAACGAATGATGTGGTAAAGAATAACCTCCGATCATCTACATAAATTATTACGGTGAGAAATGGATTATACAGGTATTACTTTGGTTATCTTTTGAAACAAGGTTCACTTTCAAATACATGTAGCTTGTAATGAATGTATAAATATGTTTTAGATTCCCTGCTTCAGCTAATGGAAATTACGAGAACCTAAACCTAAATAGATAGAAGTTTCAGCCAGAGTTTAATATTGTATACTATAGGTGGATTGATTAGAAAATTCATTCCAATCAGTGACGCTTTTAGACGCCCAAAAATAAAAAAAAGGCTTTGGAAAACATTGTGGAAAATGAAGAAATTGCTTATTACAAACAATTTCTTCATTTACCACATTTTTTTCTATCCAGAAGGTTGAAAAATCTAAAATTTCAAAAACCGTATTCTGTCGTCTGCAACTTCTTCAATTTGGAGCAGTCTAAAATTTTGTCGCCTGGAAACGGGTTAACGAGGGCTGTACATACTAAGCTTTTGCAGTCTGTCATTTCATAAATTTCCAGAAAAAAAAAATGTATAATTGAAACTGATCTAAGTTTTGTATTAACATTTCCAACGAATTCTGATCATTTAGGCTTTTACAGGCGGGATTTATAATGTTCCAGAAATAAAGAGAGAGTATAGACTATAGTTGGCCGATGAGATATAGAGGTGGTTATATGAGAAAGGGAAATAGTTATACTTTTGTCTACCAGTTTTTTTGTTTTTTTTTTATTTTTATGATAATGTCAGTATTTTCAAAGATAGTTTTCTTTGCCTTTGCTATTATTTCTTTTCAAAATAAAACCCATATTAGAAAAAAAATGTAGCCAGCATTTAAAATGATTGTAATTTGGAAAAAAAATAAGAACATAGTCACAATATGAGCCATCACATAATTGCTTTTTAAGAAGGTAGCTATAGAGGTACAATTTGTTATAACTTATAGATAGAGCATGGATAACAACTAGATTAGGCACAAATTTTGCCCATTTTTACTGTGACGCAACCTAATTTGGTAAAACCCTGAAAATATGCGCCTGGTCAGGTGACTACGAACATTATGTGACAATTTTATTTAAGGAGGAGAGGCGTTAACAAGATGTAGATGTACAGACTGACGGACGTCGAAGCGGACCGGCAGATGGAGATGGCGATAACAAAATGCATCCACCTTCAGTGGCGTACGAAAACAAGTACACGTGTAGTATCTAAAGGGTAACAAAAATGGTCGAAAACGAAATCACTTGTTACATGCAACTTATTACAAGTAGCTTCTTACAAGGTAGTTCGATTTCATACGATTCCCTTGCTTGACTATATTCTAGAAAATTTAGACCCCCCATAGCGCTTTTAAATTATCCATTTGTAGAATAAGTAGAAGGCGTCTCAAAGATTCTATGCTAATGTGATTAAATGTTTACTGGAAACGATTTGCACTTCAGGCTTGTGCTAGCTTTTAAAATCGAAAAGCCGTTGACGCCTCAATCATGAAATTCTAGTGGTTAAAACTGATACATAACAGTCAGAACAACAAGAGCGAATTAATCATATATATTTCCTTGTTTTGTATGTGTTGATTCACTTTTATGAATCTCTTTAAAAGATATGAAGTTAGCATTTAATTTATAATTATACGATACATATCTTAAAATTTGAAGAATAAAAATTCCCTGTTTTGACCTTTAGAAATTTGTCGGGGTGATTTGATCCATCTAGAGTAATTTCTAATGGTCAAAACAGAATACTTTCATATTTTTGGACCGCAATCTCGGTTTTCGAGTCAAACACGTGCCCTGAACTTGCTGAAATATTGACTTATCTACAAAATAAGAGCAGGCATTTTGAAAAACACGAGCAAGAACACACAACATACAGCAAGATTTGAAATATCTCTTTTCTTATATAAACATATCACATATGCAAAACAGAAGTGATTTAGCACTAGCACAATGAACAAAATGCATTGGAACAAATGATTTTTTCCCTTCTATTTGGAATAAAATCCGTGTGACACAATTGACAACGCACCATTTAGTTGGGACGTGTCTATAAAGAAAGCCGAGTTGTGGGATACGGATAGCTCATGGTACTGTCCTACCCGGCGACCTATATATCGCCGAACTATTCGTGGTAATCCATTTGATGCATTGTAAATTGTTGAAGGTTTATGGATTCCTGCATCCGTGTACCGTAGTAACACCTTTTTTGATGAATTTGACGTAGTTGTGGTAGCCATGTTGAATTTTGTGTTCGATTGTGGGACAAGCGACCCAATTCCAGTACTACTACACAAAGTTGCACTTGGAGGCCTCGGACTTAATCGACTGCAAGGTCTTGAAGGTCTATTTCGCGCGCTTTTGGCACGCAAAGACCTACTCGATTTGCTTTCTTGGGGATCTGGTGAAATCCTGATTCCGTCCTGGCGGCATTTACAAAACGGATTAACGTTTTCCAGATGTAAATTCATGCCATTTCCACAATCCATGCAGGTTCGGGCCCATGCGCTCTCAGTTAGCGGGTAAACACCTGTTAATAAAGGTTAGAAAAAGGCGTGAAGTATTAGATGTTAAACTTTTTGCTGAAAGGTTTTTTAAGCTGTGGACATGTTATTTTCCAGTTAAATCGTTATGCCTTTGAAAGAACTTAGAAGAGTATAAATTTCCTATCCTGTCAAAACAGAATTTATTTTTGAAATTCTAATTACCAATACCTATCATGATAAACTACTCCTTTCTTTTCTGGTAAATTTATTGCTGGTTTACCTTAACACCAGATGAAGTACTAAACCAAGTAGTTTTCTTACTTTAACTAATTCCCAAACAACAAAATTGAATGAAACTGCATACGAAAATTCCAAATTGATGGAATTTTAATTTTTTCATCTTATTGGATAGAAAACATTGCGGAATGAAGAATTTGCTTGATAAAAGCATTTTTTTTTTTTCATTTTCCACAATGTTATCCTATTTTTTTTTTTTTTTTTTTTTTTTTGGGGGGGGGGGGGTAAAAAGTAGGGATTGTTTGGGAATGGATTAAGTAATATATTTGATGAGTCAATGGGAAAGGGAGCTCCTGTGACCCCTACGTAACAAATATTCAAAGAAGATATCGGATCTAGAAGCCGTCTATAAGAGCAGTCTATAAGAGATTGCTGGCAACGCCCACTGTACTCCAACATGACAGTTTGTGTGAAATCATAGATGACAGGGATAAAAAAAAAAGAAAGTTGTACATGCAGCTTGAAGATACTTTATTTACGGCGTTTAGTTCGCTTAACCAACCAAAATACTTGAAATAAATGTTGGAATTGAAAGTCCACCTCCAGTCTCAATAAATTTATTTGTAAATCGAGTTTTGATTGACAGTTGCGAATCATTAATGAAATATAGTATTTCAGAAATAGAAATATAGTACATAGAACAACTAATCTATTCCAAAAATGTTAATATATTTCGTACTTCAAAGGAGATCCCTTTCGCGTTATAGGTCGCATGTAAATAACATAAAAACATGTATATAATGTGCATTGTATTTGACTCTCAAAGGCATAATGAGTAAGGGAAAGGGGGTCGATCAATCAACATCCAAAATAGATATTACGAAAACAATTTCCTTTACAAAGACAATTTAAATATTCAGATAAGAATTATTTGAAAACTATAGAAATTATTGTAGATTTGGATGCTGATCGATCGAAACATTATTTTGTTATCAAAAGAACATAGAAAGGAAATTAACATGTAACATATATGTAAAGCAAGTGCAAAACTTAAACAACAGATTTAAGCTATTCTATTCGGGATAGTTCAGATAATTCTTTTGACAATGACCATAAACGGGCTTACAACCTAACAAATATTTCCTTTCTTCGAAATTAAATGAATATTCACCAGGACTAATAGTATGACTACCATAACCCATTCCCATACGATGCCGCATTTTACACCCCTCAAGAAAAAGCTAAAGAAAACATTGCGGAAAGTAAAAACAAATACTTGAAAGAAGCAATTTCTTTATTTCCCACAATGATTTATCCCAGAAGACTAACAATTTTAAAAATTTCAATAACCAGACATTTTCGACTCCAACTTCTTTTAATTTGGAACATAAATCGCTCACTTGGGTGATTTGAACTAAGCCCTACCTGCCACTCAGATGATTTCTAAAGAATAAGTCTATGATTTCTCTTAGTCTAATAAACCTGTCCTCGCCACGCCACCGGATCTTTAGTTTTTTTGTTTTTTTTTAATCAAAATTTCACCAACAAGTTTTGAAATGGGTCACCAACGGAACATTCCTGCCACATTTGGTTCAAATTGGCCTAGTGGTTTAGGGGGCGATGTTTAAAGAATTTGTTGACGCCGGACGACGCCTATAGACGACGGACAACAGACTGAGTAGTCCTAAAAGCTCCCCTTTGTGCACGTTGTGCTCAAGATTTTTGAACTTGTAGCATTATATTTCAGCTTGAAGATGTTCCACCGTTTTGTGCCTTACATTGAAACGATGGTTTGCATGTTTTTCTGTTTGTTTGTTTTTTTATTTTATTCATATTTCATAATTTTTTTTACAGTTTTTCTTCAATTAACTGGTTTCTTTATAGAAATACAACCTCGCAATATATGTGTGGTGATAGAGACATACTTGATACAAAGATTGTGAAATGCATTGAATATATAGGTTAGAAGTGAAAATGAAATTCAGAAAATGTCTCCAAATTAATATAGTGCTTATAAGCCAAAATGATACCATAAATATAACAAACTGAACAATTAAGCAACAAAATGAAAATTAAATGATTTGTAAAAGTTGTAACTAGAAGCATGCATTTACAATTGACGGATCGCTGGCCCGCCCGCTAACTCCAACAGGAAGTTCAACTTCGACATTAAACATCGTTATTTTGAAAAATTTATAGCCAGTAACATGTAATAAAAAAGTAAAATTGTTTGTTGGCGTCCTAAACATCGTAATAACAGCATGAATAATCTTTAGTTAGATGTTTAAGTTCCCAAACCAACAAAAATGCTTCACATTGATGTCGGACAAGGTCGGAGTCTAAAGTTCACTTCCGGTCGAAATGAATTATTTGATTGGTTGATTGAATCTACGATTGAAAACCGCGATCGGTCAATTACAGTGGATGGAATTTTAAACTGAGAGTTGCCATTTTTAGTCTTTGGCGTAGCTCTCTTACATAAGTAGTGTGACTCATGCTTTTTGTTAGAGCATAATTTTGAAAAAGCGTATAAGGGCCTGGCTTTTGGGGTCTATTACCTGATGGGTACGATTGACCTGAAAATATAGAAGCAGTTGCTCATAAATGTGTCTTTATGAAAATGAATTTGATTTTTCATATTGTATTTAACCAATCTTTCTTCATAAAATGACTTATCTGCTAACATATGTTATAAGTGTTTTATCGTTTGCAATTTTTAAAGAAAAACGTTTTAAAAATCTTACTTATAATAGAAAAGTTTATGTACAGAAATTGTGACATTTGTGTTCAAAAAAGGAATATAGATACCAAATGCAATATGTAAGCCCAATAAACTTAAAAAGTGAATAGATGAGTAAATAAATACAAGTAAATATAAAGGAAAATACTCGTAAAAAACAAGAACAATATTCGGAATGCAAAGCAGAAGCAGGCTTTTGTACCTTGAACTTAAATCTAACTACTAATGTTAAACATTCAAGAAAGCAGTCATTCACATAAACAGTGCGAATTGAATGAAAGTGTTTGACATTATGGACATATATGTTACATTATGCACGCAAATTACACAAAATCAGGAGAAACGTAGGTCAAAAAGATTTCTTCATCTTACTTGAAGATAGCAAACCACTAGAGATCAAGCCGTTAAACATGATATATGGTGACAAAATAAATACATAGTGACAAAATACTAAACTGGCAAAACAGGGACACAACAGAAGGGCTTAAGTACTGAAACTTTCGAGAGCAACTCTTAAAAAGCCTGCCAGGCTAAAAGGGGTGGAAATTTAGATCTGATCATATAAGTAGATAATTTGAAAAGATTTACTCAAATATCATCTTTGAAAATACAATTCGATGCTTCAGCATGCGCAGTGGAAAACACTACGCACACAGTGAAGCACATTTTACACTGGAATATTAATTCTTTTGCTGTCAAAAGTTTCACTTGACAATAATACGACAAGAGACAATAATATTATGTTATATTGAATAATGTCAGTTATTTGTGAGTTAGTTTCACTCGAAGACGCCTGAATTTGCATGGATCGATTTACACCAAGACCTTTACAGAAAGAAAAGTACCATCTAAGAATAAATTTATATTCTTGAGGTATAGCAATAGAGAGTTAATTTTCAATGAAAAGAAGACATTAAAAGTTTAATAATCAAAACAATATACAATTTAATAATCCTTGAAAAGACCTCTCCAAAACTGATGTAAGACTAAATCACCTACTCTAAAAATATCTCACCAACATTTTATTAAGACAAATGTGAAAAGTGCAATAGCAGGAAAAACAAATCTGACTATTTCAGGGTAAGTCTTATTCCTTCTATAGTAAAATATTTTGTCAAAAACATTGTACTCAATATAAATCTTCATTTGTTTTACAAACTCCCACAAGACCCCTTATGTTTACACTCTCAAGAACAAAACTTTGAAAAACATTTTCGAAATGGAATAAATTGAAGGTTTCAAGCAATTTCTTCTATATCTACAAACTTTTCTATGCCAAATATAAAGATTTTAGAATTTGATCTCCTAAATATGTTGTCTGCAACTTCTTTGGAATTGGACAAGTCTAAATTCTGATGTCTGGCAATGGGTTAAGTAATTTAGCAAAAGAATAGGAGTTTCGATACAGATCACTGGTTTTACCTGCTGATGCACAACAAAAATGTGAAATGTATATATATTTTATTCAGGGATACAGTTATTATTAAGCCAAGTACCTAAGTAAAAGAGCTTGTGAGCCATCCCGGACGGACCTGAAATGTCAAGGACAAGTTATTTTCTACATGCATTGTTAGATATTAGAGCGACAGATAACAGGGTTTAAGAATTTTGAAATTTTAAACTCTTTTAGAAGGAACAACTTGGAATCCACTTTGTCAAGACAATTGAATGATCACTGGCCCCACCCATTGACGTTTGACAAGGCAGCTTGACTAACATATAGACAATTAATGTAAGGGTGCATAATTTATGGACAGGAACATAAAACAAAAGGAAAAATATTGGTTGGCAATCTAAGCATTGTAACTACAACATGAATATGCTATAGTTACAACATTAAAGTTGCCAACCAACAAACTTCTTATCTACACACAATCCTGACTGACTGTGAATGAATATCCCAACTTCTTGTCATTCAAGCATCAAGAGAACAGGACTGAACAATTCAACCCCTTCCCAAACAATGATGCTTTTTGATATCTCTTTAGAAAAATGATTTGGAAAACATTGGGATAAATGAAGAAATTGCATAAAACAAGTAATTTCTTTATTTTCCACAAATATTTCTTCCAAAAAACCCGACAACATTGAATTGTCGTCTGCAACTCCATTCAATTGCGACCAGTCTAAAATTAATTTCAATGTGAGGAAAGTTATTGGCCAGTCAGCATTTAAGACCCAAATAAACAGATGCATGAATAGGCAGATATTGGACAGAAATTGAGAAATTAGAATAAAGCCAAGTTCCTGTATTCTAATAGAAAATAAATATTCCTTCTGAGAAAAGCATTACACATTAAACTTATTTATCAACGGCTCAAGAAAGCAGTTATATTATTAAAGCAACTCTATGCAACTGAAATGGACAAACAAGAAAATGTATGCCAAACTGATTGAAATATAGAGAGAAACATTGTGTTGCCATGAGCATTTTGTCTAACTAACCTCATTAGATATAACTTTAGTTCATTGATTGATTGTATGGGGTTTTATATTATATTTCAGTCATATTATGGCAGCTGAGACACCTTACCATAGGGTTCTTGTATGTCTCGCACAGGTACAATTACTATCACAGCCTCTAACTGCTCATCCCTCACCCATTTGTGAGAAGCAAAAGACAATGTCCAATGTGAAAGAGAATATCAGGCACTCTATGATATAATGTACCGTTTTGGTAAAAAAGTTCCCTTTAAGTGGTCTTAGCACAAAAAAAGCATGGACGCATAAATGATAAAGGTAAACCAGTTTAGTTTAAGTTTGCACACTTACATTTTGAAAGTGTACACATCATTTAAAGCATGCACTTTCACAATATAAGCCTGTATGCATAAAAATTACACACCTTTATATTGTGCATGCACTTGTAATTTAGGCATACACGCATGTTTTATACCCTTTAACACTCAGTAATTGTGCGTGCAAGTATACATTTTGAGAGTGCACCTGTATTATTTATGTGTGCACAGGTTTATTTTAGTGTGTACTACCTAAAGTGGACTTTTGACAAATTTAGTGCACCATACCAGGACCCCTTGATTCGTAGCAGTATGCTACCTACTGAGATACAGCCAAGACAAACTTTGGTTTATAAACACCACTACTAAATGAAAGCAATATAATAACAGTACTTAAACAAGTAAATAAAACATACTTTTTCAGTTTTGAAAGAACTAGAGAACATCCAGTAAATAAAATAATCAATCTAAAAACAAGGTAACCATAGAAAATATCTTGTACTCATCAAAAAGGGGGTTAAAAAACTACCAGTAGTTTGAGATTTGTTTTCTATAAAACAGACCTTTAGAAAACATTCAGAAACTGGTGTTAACCCTTTACTAGCCCTGGACAAACATATGGTAACATGCAATTTCTTCTTTTCCCATAATACTTTCTACCCTGTAGTTTGTTACCTTTTGAAATTGTTATCTATGACTTCATTTAAATTAGACAGGTCTAATATTTTCCAAAACAGGAAAAGGCTAAACAATCTAAAAGCCCAGTTCTTGGATAAATTATAAAAGATAATGAATAGTTAGGACCATCCTTCTATAAGCACCAAATATATAAATATAAAAAATGTAAAAAAAAAAGGAATCAATATTCTGAAATAGACATACAAATTACTTTGCCATCTTCTAGATCATAATTTCAAATATGTTAATATAAATATTTTGTTGAAAAATTTACAATAACATGACACATAATGTAATACAGTATAAAACAGAAGAATTTGTAACAAGTTTCATGCACATCAATTGACGGATTGCCAACCAGGCCCATTGACCTCAAAAAAGGCATTTCATCAAACAATTTCTTCATAACCCACAAAGTGTTTTCTACCCAAAAAGACATTACATTAACTGTAAATATTGTTTGTAACTCCTTTCAATTTAGACCAGTCTAAAAAGTTTTCTTTAATAGGTTAAGTTGCCAAACTAACAAATATGCCTGACATTAACCCTTGACATGCTGAATAAATTCTGTATTGAGAATAAAATCAGAATCAAAGGACTGCAAGCACTAAGGCTCTAATTGTGGGTCAACATTTCTTTTGGCAATTGATTTCATAATCAATTCTAGCTTGAAAAGTACAAACAGGTGGTGCAAACAAAGGTGAGACTGCAAATATGTACAGCCTGATCTTTGTACATACCTCCTGCCTAAACAGGAATATTCTGGGTTCAGTATGACAAGGGTTAATGTAGGAGTTCATTAATCAGTTCCACCAAATGAATTTGATTTGTCAATCCATTGACCAGACACTGCCCAGGCCCACTTACTCTGTTAGCCCCAACCATCGATTTCAACAGGAAGTTCCACATTGATTTTAAATGGCATTATTTTGAAAATTTCATTGCAAATTTTATGGCCAGTAGCATTTAACAAAACAGTAAAATGGTTGGTTGGCAAACAAACAAAAGTGCTTCTCAAAGATGGTAGCCAATATTGGAGTTCATATTTTACACTCTAGTGATTGGTCAATTGTTTTAATGACCAAAGCAATCCGTCAATTTAGCTACAAATCTACAAGCGTGTACTAAAGTACTAATCTACAGCTGCAAATTAAAGAGTGGACACAGTTAGGGCAAATAAGTACATAAATTACATATATGACATGAACAATTTATTAACCCTTGTCATGCTATACTCAGAATATTTCTATTTTGGCAAGATGTGTAGACAAAGATCAAACTGCATAAATGTGCAATCTAATCTTAGTTTACACCAAATTTTAGTCCTTTTTAAGCCTGAGTTGTTAATAAGACCAATTTTCAATATATGTATTAAACCAGAAAATGTGCTTTCAGCACATATCACAATGCAATTTTGTAAGTATGACAAGGTTTATAATTGATTAGCTAGTATCCAAAATGATTTTAAGGCCACGAAGAACATATTTGAAAGGATTTTATCTATATTGTAGACCAAATTTTAATTCATTCAGTATAAAGAATGAAGTTCCATTAAATACTATTTTTGTAAAATACATATTAATATCTCTCTTTTCCAAAATGCTTGATACAATTTACATGTCTAAAGTGAAGTGAATATTTACAGAATCTATAATGAAATGAAATAAGCAGGGGAAGCTAAGCAGCGAATGTTTTATACGAGCCTGTGTGGGACATTTCCTACAATAATTTGCTCACCAGTGTGATGTGTGGACATAGAGTAGTCTTCACAGTCAAACACTGCATTTTGAATATTCCCTGACTGTCTTAACCTGTTCCCACACAATTATCCTTTGATGTCCTTCTGAAAAGAAGGTATGAAAAACATTGTGGAAATGAAGAAATTGCTTGTTACAAGCAATTTCTTCATTATCCACATTGTTTTCAACCCTAAAAGACAAAAGTTTTTTTATATTTCACAACTGAACAACTGTCGTCTGCAACATCTTTGGATTTGGACCAGTCTAAAAGTTAATTGTTTGGTAATGGGTTAAGAAACATCGAGTCAGTACCAATCTCAATGCAATGACGGGACTCTGATCAGACTGAATGGATGCACAGACTATTCTTCACTTGGTACCAATGTAAAATTATTGGAATGTCTTGACAAGGCTCATACAAAGGCCCAATAATTACTGTTTTAAACCTTCTCAATAATTAGCACTATACATGTAATGAAAATCCTGCTCAAAAGAGGTACCAGTAATTGCAAGAGATTGCTGGTAAACAGGATTTTTTTCTTTTTCATTTTTTCCATTATTTAAAAGCAAAAGCCTGTAGTACGTATAATGATTCATAAACACACAAATCCGTATATTAGATTTATAAAAAGGCTTGAAGATACATAAAATTTAAGTGAAGGAAACTTCAAATTGATTTGTATGAAACATATTTAACCCATTACTAGAGGACAACATTTCAAACTGGTCTTAATGGAAATAAGTTGAAGACATCATTCCAAATTGTGCTAAATGTGGAAAATAAGTGCCAAATAGGGTTAAAAATGTGAAAAGGAGAAATTGTTTGTTGCACGCAATTTCTCCTTTTCACACAAAGTTTTCTATTATTGAATTTCTTCGAGTGTCAGAAAGTGTCATTGTGTGGGAATGGCTTAATACAAGTAAGAGCAGTAGCTGTTGTTCAGTTGTTGAGAGGCATGATAATATAGGGATGAAACAGAAAAATGACATAACTATGAAAATAATATCAATAACGCATACCCTAATGAACAGGATTGACACTAAAATAGTTACATTGTCAGCAGGGAATAGTGAAATGCCAATACAAATAAACAAATTTGCTGTCAGAATTCAAAGCATAACATTTATAATAGATTGTCAGAGATTACAAAAGAATTTTGAAAAAAAATTGATAAGGTGCGAATTGGCGGGTTGCCGGCAAAGCCCATAGACTTCATCAAGATAATCAATTTAGATGGTAAACAGCGTTATTTTGCAAAATTTATGGTCAGTAACATGTAACAAACAAGACGGCCACTTGCCCTAGGGCGATCACCTGAGATAAAGGCCCTAAGCTTTTGGGTCAGGAGGACAAGAAACTTAAAGATTTAAAAAAAAAATGCTTTTTTTGCCAGGGTAACCATCTTTCAATATATTTCTAGGGACTCGAGGGTAATAATTTAGTAATTTTGAAAAGGGGTAACCATACTGATGTTTCATGCAAAATTTCAGGGCTGTATGCCTTCTAGCTCAGGAGATAATCTTTAAAAAAAACAATACTTTTTTTGTTGCTATGATAACCTTTAATTGGATTTCAAATATTTTTTTTTTTTCTTTTTTTTTTAAGTGCCCATCTTAGAAAATTCATGCCAAATTTGGTAAAAAATTGGCCCAAAGGCTTAAGAGGAAATTTCATCGAAGAAATTGTTGACATATGACGGACTACTCATAAAGGATGACACGACAGACAGAATGTGATAAAAAAAGCTGATCTCTTTATGCTCAGGTGAGCAAAAAAGTAAAATGTTTGGTTTGTGACTTAAATGTCATAATGGCAGCATGAATAAACTATAGCTACAACAATTAAGTTGCCAAACCAACAAAAAGATTATTAAAATCGGAGTTCAAAGTTCAATTGAGGTCTAAATGAAAACTTTAATTGGTTAATTGATTTTTTAATTGACAGCCACAATCTGTTAATTCTGAACATTTTTTAACAGTAGCTAGTTTGTGACGCTTCAAAATTACTTGGTATATTTGATTTTACAGGAAAACCAATAGATGAATTTTAAATCCGTATGATTAGTGGACAGAGTGTTTCTGCTTCTCTGTTGGTAGCATGTTAAAAAAATTTGATAGATATTAGCATATCACTGTATTATACACAAGCACCAACTATATTGAATAAGCTGTTCACATATACCAAGCATTACACAAAGCATGACCAAAATGTAAAATTAGTAAAAATTTTCTATTTTTTTGCCTTTTCAAACTGATCAAGAAAGAAGATTTCAACTAATAATAAAACTAAAGTACAATTAAAGTAAGGCAGAGATACTAGATTGAAGGTGGATATTAAAATTTTGTTACTTCTCAACCTCTAAACATTTAAGTACATAATGGCTATAGCAAGGGCTATGACAAGAAGATTCATGGCATACATCCATGGACAATTAGATGAAAGGAAATCGAAAAGGTTTATTGATCCAGACTATTCTATTATAACCCATTCCCAGACAATCCTGCTTTTTGATGCCAATTGCGAATAAAACTTTGAAAAAAATTGTGGAAACTTATAAAATCGCTTGTTACAAGCAATTTCTTCATTATCCACAAGTTTTCGTACCCAGAGAGTTGAGGATTTGTTTAAAATATTGTCTGCAACAAATTTAAGGTCCGACCAATCTAAAATTTTGTCATCTGGTAATGGGTTAAATCAACAGACATTATCCAAACAGTAATATATGGTCAATATTATCATTTTCATACTCCATGTATGGTTCTGAAAATCTACAAGAAAATTTGGCAAGAGATTTTAATTTTAAGTTGATTTGTATTCTTCTGAATAAAGAAAGTGTGTGTAAGTGTTTATGACAAAAAACATTCTAAAGCTACGAGAGTTTTAGATTTTTTTTTCTGGACAAAAGCTGAGTCATATTAAAAGGGTATGCAAAAAAAAAAAGTCTATTTTAATTAACCCATTCCCATTCAGTCACCCTTTTAGACACCCCCAAGGTAAAAAGCTTTGGAAAACATAGTGGAAAATGAAGAAATTGCTTGTGACAAGCAATTTCTTCATCTACCACAATGTTTCTACCCAAAAAGTTGAAAAAATCTTAGATTTCATAAACTTTAAATTGTCGTCTGCATCTCCTTTGAATTTGGACCATTCTACACTTTTGCCGTCTGGTAATGGGTTAGAAAACCAAAACTTTCACCAGTCTCTACACTAAAAGACCAATCTTCTGATTAGCATTGATAGTACAATTAACCCATTACCAGAAGACAAGGTTTTAGACTGGCCTAAATTGAAAGAAGTTGCAGGCAGCAATTCAAAATTGATGAAACTTCATATTTGTCTTTTGGGGTAGAAAAAAATTTGGGAAATGAAGGAATTGCTTGTTCCAAGCAATTTCTTCATTTTCCACAATTTTTTCTTAACTCTTTTTTCTTGATGGGTGTAAAAAAGCTGGATTGCATGGAAATGGGTTAGGCATCTTAACAATTTCAAATTGAGCTTGAAGCACAGGTAGTTTGAGCAGTCTGAACATCACAAAGAGCACTAAAAATACTCCCTGACAGTCTAAAGAAATTTTGACTCTTTACATATCTACTGAGCATAGAGTAATTACTGTGATCAGACTGTGAAGACACAAAAGCTGATCAAATTCTCTTATGTTGGAGAAATTGTTGGGAATGTTACATACAGGCCTAAATATGAAATTGTAGAATTAAAGATTTAAAGCCTTGATAAATAGTAAGTAAAAAGTCTAAAAGAGACAGAAGAAATATTATAATAGAAAAAAAAAAGTCATGCTTTGTATAAACATTTAGCTACCTTGAGTTTATTTAGGCGTGTTAATACTAAAAGCTCCTCATTGCCCATGATTTAAAATATGGACCTTAATAACTGGTAGTTTTTGAACCATCATATAAGGCGAGGAGGCGGCAGTTGGTCCTTTAGAAAACTGCAATTTAACAGGCTGCTGAGGACCTGAGCGGAAAACTGGCACACTCCGACCTAAAGCATGGCGCTTTCGTCTTCTCCGTCCTTGAAAATAAATTCAATCTTAAGACTTAAATAGATTGATGAAACTAATACTATTTTACTCTACCATTTCATAGGCAATAATTTGAACAGTATGAAAGAACAAAACTCTTCATTAATAAGCCTTGAAAATAGAATAATTCATTACTGTTACACTAGCACATAAATGAATGAATATTGTCAGCTATAAAATACCAAAGTTTCAAATGGCTTTGAAGTAATTTGACTGATTAATTTTTTCAATGATTGGTTTCATGACATATCAATTTTATTGAATTTCTAATACAGAGCATTTTATTCTATTCAAAGTCACTCTAAATTGGAGCTAGCAAATGACATCTAGTTTAGTCAATTTAGAAGTTGGAAATTTATGCTAAAGGGAGTCAAATGATTACTAGAATGATAAAGATAGTTGCTGAATCAGCATTGTAAAAGTTACAATGATTTAACCCATTGCAAGATTACAAAAGTTTAGACTGGTCCAATTTGAAAGAAAATGCAGAAAGTTAAAGATGATGAAATTTTACAATTTTTGTCTTTTTTAGGTAGAAAAAATTGTGGGATATTAAGAGATTGCTTGTAACAAGCCATTTCTTTATTTTCCACAATGTTATCCTAACTTTTTTTCTTGAGGGGTATCAAAAGGCCGGCTTGTGTGGGAATAACAAAAAAATTATGGCTCAAACAACATCTAAATCTTTATATGCAAACCCTTCAAAATTCAGAAAAAAATAACCATTTCAAAGATGCTTTATTTTCTTCAATGAAGTGCTAAATCCCATCAAACACTTTAAAAGAATCCAGTACTGAATTTTAACACGAGCACTGTATAAGGGTACCACACTTGGCTGCAGACACTGGATAATGAAAATTCTTAGGGGGCAGAAATCTTGCAACAAAGCAGTAATCTCCCTTGATGGTATAGAATGATCTTTTGATAGTGAACATATAATCAACGGTTTCATGTCAATTTCTCTAGTCATAATGTATTTTACCAAAATATCAACATTTTTGCAAGAAGATGCTAGTGACAATGCTTTAGTCTTTAGCAAAGCCTCTGGCTTTCTCTGAAAAAGCCAAGCTAAAATTTCTGATGAAACACCAGGCCAGCCACTCAAATACAAAAACAGAAGCAAAAGTATTGCTAGTTTTGTAACATAAATCTATTTGCTTCACAAAATTAATCTAAATCACATTCATCCATTAAATCATATTTTAGAAGTTGGAAAAAACAAAACAAAAAAACTTGTGTTAAAAGCTCGATTGTTTAGCCTATTTCCTCACCATGACGCTTTTTGACACCCCCCCCCCTCCACACACACACACCAAAAACAAGTTTGGAAAAACATTTTGGAAAATGAAGAAATTGCTTGTCATAAGCAATTTCTTCATTATCAACAATGTTTTCTACCAAAAAAAAATCAAACTGTGATCAACTAAAATTTGTTGTCAGCAACATCTTTGAATTTGGACCAGTATAAAATTTTGTCATCAGGTAATGCGTTAACAGTGAATGGCAACAGAGTGTATGATAATATTACTGCAAGCAAGTTCAACACTCAGCCTTGGACATTTAGACACTATCTTTAACCCATTCCCACACAATGACGCTTTTTGACACCACTCAAGAAGCAGGCTTTGGACAACATTGTAGAAAATGAAGAAACTGCTGGTGAAAAGCAATTTCTTCATTTTTCACAATGTTTTCTACCAAAAACTGTGAATCATGTCTGCAGCTTCTTTCCATTTGGACCAATTTGTCGTCTGGTAATAGGTTAAAAATACAGACAACCCTGTAAGTTACTAATGAGCCATTTCTGCTTGATGGCAAATAAGGGGTAAATTTTCAAAATTAATGCAACAAAGAAGTACCATATATGAAATTTAGAGTACTTGACAATAGAATAAGTTATGTGGGAACAGTTTACAGGTCTGGTTTAAATGATGATATTTACAAGAGTTTATTTCACACACAAATAAGTATGATTCAAACCTTTGTCATTTGATGTCCATACAAGCTGAATTAATATTAATAATTTTACAGCAAAAATCTAATTAGCTACCGAACCTATACAATCTGATTTGTATATGAAGAAAAAAAAAATATACCCCTTTCTCTACACCAACCTCGTATTCTACTGTTGAATTAATTATATCTTAATTATTTTGGAGACAAATTTAACCATCAGATTCTTTTCAAGATTGTGGTTTGTACCTACCCATGTCCTTTTCTGAATTTCTTTCCATGCAAAGTCTACAGTTTGAGATATTTCACCTACCCATGTTCTTTTCTGAATTTCTTCTACAATTTGAGATATTTCATTGTTTTACATATTTCATGTGCAGTTTCTATACTTCCTGCAAGGACTCTTTGATGGTTGCTACACTGCTATACATTTGAACCTTTATTTTTTCAAAATACTAGGTTTTTATTGAAAATCTTAAATGTAATGGTCAGCTTTTAAACAAATAGTAGCTATAAAAGCAGCTTACAATAGCTTCATTCTTACATCTACTATTACTGTACTTCTTTATCTTTTTATATGACATATTTATTCTTTGGATAATTAAATTTTTATGAGATTTGCTCTTATCTTATATTCATATATGATTATGTGAGAAAAAAATCGAACATCAGAGCTTTTTTCAATCTTTGCAATCACTCCACATGTCTATAATTTTTAACAATGACTATGCCACCTACACTTTTAACCCATTACCACACGATGACAATTTCTGACACCCTGAAGAAATACTATCAATGAAAACTTTGTCAGAAAAGGAGAAATTGCTCGAAACAAGCAAATTTCTCCTTTTCTCACAATGTTTTCTTCCTTATTTGGCCCTTTTTTTCAATTTTAGTACAATTTGAAATGTCGTCTGCAACTTCTTTCAATTTGGACCAGTCTGAAATTGTGTCGTCTGGTAATGGGTAAATCCATTCCTTGTATCCTTTTTTTTTTTCAAACTTTTATAATTAGACCTTCTACAACTTAAGTTATTTCAGATCTTGTACTTGCTGCCTTGGCTTTGCATTCTATTTTTTCATGACAATTAAATTCTTCCACTTGTGAAAGTCTGCTATTCCTTTGCTCAACTATGTGAGATATTTTACTATTGCCTGTAATCTTTTTTATGTCATTCAATTATCTATATTCATTGTGTATGTTTTTGCTAATCTATGCATTCACTTGAATAACTATCAAATTACGTTCTTATTATCACATGGAACAAGAAATGTTTTAACCCGTTCCAACACAATCCCGCTTTTTTACGCTCCTGAAGAAAAGACTCGAGGAAAACAAGGTTGAAATTGTAGAGATTGCTTCATTTTAAACCTTGTTTTCTAACCCAAAAGACAGATAAACTCAAAATTCTCTCGACTTTAAATTGACGCCTGTAACTTCATAGAATTTGGACCAGTCTAAAATTTTAACACGATGAAATGTGTTAATGAAGGGCTTGAAATAACAAGGAACCCACAATTGAGTATGGAAGTACTTTGTACATAGGAGTAAACTTGTTTACCTAAATAAGCTTAGTCAAATCCAAGAATTACAACTTTGAGTTTGCAAACTGATGATTTTAAAATAACAAATGAGATTAACCAATTATCAGACTACAAAATTTCCCACTGGTCCAAATTAACATAAGATAATGATGACCTTTTCTAACCTAATGAAATTCTGATTTTTTGTCTTTCAGGGCAAATAACACAGTTGGAAATGGGGATATTGCTTGCTTCAGTTTCCATGTTTTCTCAAGCTTCTGTCTTGAGGGTACAAAAACAAGATTGTGTAGGAATGATATTTTTTCTTTCAATTTTCCATACACTTTGTCAAAGCCTTCTGCCTACAATCATTGATTTTTAAAGGAATTCAATGGTTACCTAGTTCATTTATAATTGTGTGAATTATTGCATGTTAGTAATCTGCCTACCAAGAAGTTTGAAACATTTTCACAAGATTTAAGACAAAAGGAAACCAAGGACTAGTACCAATAAGATGATAAATGCATGGCATATTATAGCAATAAGTTGCATTCGGCAATATCGTTTTTAATTCATATTCAGTATAATATTAATGAAAAAAAAAAGAAAATTAATGAAGATGGCAGAGATGACACAGATTAATAATGTATGAACAATTTAAAAGTATATAAATAAACTTTATGCAAAAATATAGGTCCTGAACCAATTACCACCAATATTTCTGAATTCATTGTCTTCATCTCTAATATTAGTCAACTGTTTGGATAAAAAGTCATATTTTCGGCACCAATCTTATTCCATGTATCGAATTGAGAAATTAAACTTTTAAAACTTTTAAAATACTAAAAAAATCTAATTCCCATACCCAGGGCCCTGGAAATTTGGAAATTTAAATCGGTACGGGACAATGCGCCCCCGGCAAAAACGAACCCCCCCTTTCCGTAGATAATAACGAATACCCCCGCCTTTTTTCACCTTTCCCATACGTAAAAGGGTTCATCTCTCATTCAGGAGTTGCCTTCTTTTTCAAATTTTCTGAAGATGATTATAATCTTCAACGAGTGGAAGATAGATGAAAACAACTGACAGATCCTACTTTCATTTAGTTTTTGAAAATTCGGCTGTGTAAAAAAATGCATATGTCAATTTTCTCTCAACATGAGCGTCTGTTGATGGAAAAACACGGCTGACGCCACAAAAATGTTGGGTCACTCCATTCTCTCCGATGGGATCGCAGTCATGACGTACATCAAAAAGACCAACGAGACAAACTCAAGTGGGTCGCCCACGTATTGCACTATTTTCCTAGGGAAGAATTTGTGCACAAATCTCGGTCATTCATATATTGTAGTTGATTTCTGATTTATTATTTGGACGTTTTCCAACCCTGAAATAAGATTTAATTTTGTTGACAGAACTAGCGATATTATTTAACTGTCAATTTCGTTTATATTTAAATTATCTGTATTCTGCGGATTTCAAATTATTGTTTGAATTCTGTCGGCTACTTTTCATAATGTGAATGAAAAACTATAAAACATATATTAACGATTTGACTTTTTTAAACAAATTTCAAACCCACCTTCAGGAAACACTTGTGATAAGTTAATTTCAAAGCTTTGTACTGAGCTATTCAGACTTTGTATGAACGGCAACTGAAGCCTGTTCATCTCTCGATACCGATTCTCTATTGCAAATACTTTTCAAAACTCGATACCCGAAGTTTGGTCAAGCGTGAAACTGCAAATTAGGTTCACGTGCAGATGGGCATTTGACTGGCTGGAGGGTATTTAAACTAATTATCGATTTTTGGCACTTTTGTTTATCTCTTTATCTACAGGTAACGTGTGAAACCCTTGAATTATTTCGGTTTCAAGTGGATTTTGACAGATGGTGGGGAGTTTATCAATGGTTTCAACGTGAAATTTGATGAAAATTTCGGACCGATTTTGGTATAATTTTTGGGATTCCAATCGGTCTGGCAATTCAAATTTGGTCCAGACCGGCAATTTATCGGATTTTCGGAGCCCTGCCCATACCTATCTTAACCAATAATTGAAATCCCTTTTAAAAACCCAATCTTTAAAGCACTGTGGAACAAAAAGGACTTTGATGAAAAATACTTTCCTTCAATCTACCATACCATTTTAATTTCTATTACTTGAACAATACGTAATTGATCATTGACATATCTCAAATTAAAACCAGATTTAAAAAAAAAATCATTCTCAGCCTATGCCTTAATTCCTTAACAGACAATTTGATCAGATTTTAACATTCAGCTTTTGTAATATGATTAACTTCAAATTCAATTACAACTGCAATTTCTATCCTCTGTGAAAATGACTTCACGAACAGGGTTATCATTTTTATGTTGTAAATATAACATATCAGAAAATCAGATATAAATCATTCATTGGTCATCTCAGAATGAACTGAAATAAATTCAGAAGTATTGGTGAACACCAGAGGGGTTACTGATATAATAATGCTTTATGAAGACCCTACCTAAGTATCGTGGAATATACAAATCTTCGTCTAGTTTTATAGTAGAAAAAGAAAAAATGATGATTATTTCAAAGAATAGTGTAACATAATTCTGCATTTTTTCTACAAATAGACATATTACAAAATGGATGCACTACAACATACTTAAAATGAATTTACCTCAGCTTTGACATTCATTATAATCATATTCCTAATGTCACAACTTCAGAAAATAACATAAAATAAAACAAATAGAAAAGTAATGTGTCTTAATTATTCTGAAGATATATAAAACAATAAGATAGATTTTTATAACATCTTATTTCCAGGAGCTCTGGCAGTTAAGGCTCAACAACAATAACCCAAAGTGAATCTCTACAAGGTGCAACCAATCATATCTACACACACAGCTACAATGGGAGTGATTTCAATTTGATTGTTCATACATCAAACTGTATGTTGTGGGTACTCATTAGAATTGTCTTTACAAGACGGTTCCATTGAAAATCCCCAACATTGGGTTTAGATGAAAAACAATAGATTATAGATAGTCATCACTCCCTCTAATTTTGAGTTCTGCACACATCAACAAACTATATCATTTCACCTACACTGGTTTAACCATACATTTTTTTATATTAAAGACAACATTTGAGACTATATCAGTATCATAGTTGTCTGTCCAAGGTTCCACATACTCTTGCAACAATTAGATAATACTAACTGCTTATATCTCATTCCCTTATCACGGAGGAGGACTAAATCTATTTGAAAAGCAGGCAAAATTCTCAGCGGCAAGATAATATCACAGAGCTCAAGACTTCATGCAAAGCTATTGTAACTGCATACAAAATCTTTGCACTTACAAAAGTCTTGCAAAACCCCATCTATATATATTAGCTTTACATAAAGTTGGCCAAACAAATCCTATGTGAAATTCTCTATTGGATTTGTTAAGGAGCTTGGCCTATAGATTTCCTCTGTAGATCTAGTTAGGTTAAAATATCGAAACTTTGGAGATTTTTCTTCCTCTGGGTTGAAAGTGACATTAATACTAGCATATGGAACCTTGGGAAATTTTATAGTAACTTCTGGTTTCCTAGTTCTACTTGTTGGTTTTTCTATATTTTGGTTGCGCTGTCTTGGCACGCCAAGCTGACGCCTTCTCGGTCTTCTTGGCTGTTTTGGAAATGCATCAACATTATAGTACTCATTTAATATTTCTTGTGTTTGGGTGCTGCTACAAACTAGTGGGTTATTTACATTACCTTTAGCCTGGGCCTTCAGTGTCCTTAGGTCTGTTGTTTCCACATTATTTACACTTAAAGCTGGTCTATCTTTACCATCTAAGTTTGGAATTGTGTAATTTGTTGATACTGAGGTCCTTGACACAATTTTCTTAGAGGACATGTTGGCTATGTAGCTTGTAGTGGGTACAGCACCAGAACCAAAAATAGATGTTTTTGGAGTAATGGTTGACGGTGATGGTGGTGAAGACCCATTTTTCAATGATCTACCCTGTTCAGTTTCATCATCGTCCATTCTATTTCTATCATTTACTATCGCACCACCCCTTTCTGAAAGTCTTTGACTATATACACTTCCATTATCACTCACTGATTTATCAACAACACTTGTGTTACTATTACTTTGGGTGCCACTGTGACTATGGTGGACCGCACCTGGGGATTTCTGACTATGGTGTTTACGTGTCCTGTGCACATTTGGATCATGATTTTCTTTACTAAGTGATTTTTTAACAGGTGCAGAGTTACTTGACTTTTTATTTTCATTGTCATCATCTTTGCCATCGTTGTGAGTGTGAGGTCGTCGTATATTCCCTCCTTTGCTGGTATTTTCTATATTATTACCTGTGAGTTTATCATTAAATATCACCTGCTTTTCTTTCCTTGGAGAAAACAAAGTATCAGAGTCATTATTTTTCTTTACATTCATCCAACCTGGACGTTTAATTGGAGATCCTTCTGCACATAAACTAATTCCAATGTAAGGTGGCACAGTCACAATAGGTTGTTTGTATGCTAACTCAAACCTCCCTATATCACAGTTTCTGTCCCATTTTCTGTCTATAACAACTGAAATATCAAACAAAAAACAGTTTCTGAAATTTGAAATTTTAGTGATTTCATACATGATGATATGTAAACATAATTATCTACTATCAATCACAAAGAATTTTTTACTGAACAACAAATTAAGACACAAGACTTCCCTTTCTTTTCAAACAATTGAAAGTACTGTCAATCTGAAAATATCTACAACTTCTACGATTTGGATGAGTCTAAAGTTGTATTGTTTGGAAATAGGTTAATCCACTTAGTTGTTGTTTAGACTGCACATTGTCTGTTGTTCACAAACATGTCAATGTCACACCCAGGTTCAATAAACCCATTACCAGACAGCAAAATTTTAGACTTATCCAATTTGAAAAGAGTTGCAGACAACAATTAAAATTTTTGGAAATTCTAGATTTTTTCAAACTTCTGAGTAGAAAACATTATGTAAAATGAAGAAATTGCTTGACTCAAGCAATTTCTTCATTTTAAACAATAATTTCCCAATTGTTTTCTTTGAGGGGCTTTCAAAAGCGTCAATGAGTGGGAATGGGTTAAGTGTAATCTTTGCACTAACCTTTCAGAGTATCTTCAAGAACATTGGCACACAGTCTAGATGTTACCTCTGTACTACTCTCCATACTCGGACTAGAGTTGATCTCTATCAACCAGGGACGATAATCGCTAGTCAACATGAAATCAGCACCATACAACTCAAACGACGCCTTGAATATGTAAAAACAAGAAATATTAAAGAATGTAAAAAAGGAGCCAAGTTCTTGATAAATATAGTTTGTAACAAGTGATTTCTACATTTTCAGAATGTTTTTACCAAGAAAGTTGACAAAAACTAAAGTTTCATGAAATTTAAATTTTCGTCTGCAGCTTCTTTCATATTTGGACCAGTCTTAAATTTTCTCATGTGTGATGGGTTTAAAGAAAAGTTTGTATTCTGTATAACTACAATACTTGTACAAGATTTCTTAACCCATAACAAGACTACAAAAATTTAGATTGGTCTAAAATGAAAGAAATTGCAGGCAAAATAGGGTAGAAAACATTGTGAGGAAATGAGAAATTGCATGTTACCAACAATTTCTCCTTTTCCCACAAAGTTCTCCAAGCTTATATTTCTTCAGGGCATCAAAAGCATCATCGTGTGGTAATGTCTTAAATCACTCGACAATATTTCTCACTGTAAAAAAAATCATGGCAAATTTGTCATTCAAAAGTTAACACTGGTGAAGAAAAGACAATGACTGTTAAATTTTTACATATCCCATGTAGGGCAAATCTCCCGATAAAATTTGTTGATAGTGACTAAACTAATCATAGATTTCGACAAACACATTTACACTGCGAAAGAAAGAAAAAAGTTATTTTTGGGGCTGTCTGTTTTTCTTTATACCTTTTCAGCGATTTATCACGATTACTGATTGGATTTTCACTTAATTACAATGTATATCACTGATAGAACAGTGAAGTAATCAAAATAACAAACTTGGTGTTTTAGATTGATTTTATCCTGCCTTTCTTCACTGAGCTCTACTGAACGTAAACTAAGCAGGGCCAAAGCTGCTGATGAAGTTATTTAATTTTCAACTCCATGTCATGCCAAAAGATGTTTTTTCTTGATACTTGGCTTGAAATCTAACAATTTACTTGTTGTTTTGCATTGAAGAAATAAAACAAAGGATCAATATAAGTTTAAGATCAATCTTTCATATCATGCATAACAAAAATTTATTCTTACTGGATTTATTGGATCCAAAGCTGCAACAAATGAAATCATTCATTTTGAGAAGAAGTGAACTTTGAGCTCCAACATTAGCCAACATTTATGGAGTCATTGCGTGGGAAGGGGTTAAACCAAAGATGATTATCATCCAGTTTCTTCACTACAAACCTTTCTATATTCCACGAGATCTTGTGTTGCTAATAATGCACAAATGATGGCTTTCTTCATGCCAGGATATATTGTTTCATCCCAGTGGTTGGGCAAACGTTGACTCCTGAGGGAAAAAAGGATTGATTTAATGCCAAGTGCTAGAAAAATTTAATTGTAGAAAACACTGTGAGAAAATGATGAAGTATTCGTAACGCATAACTTCTTTTCTCAAGTTTGCTTCCCTATATACCCTTCATTTTTCAAATTCACATTTTTAATTAAGATTTCATGTGCAACTAATTTTAATTTCATGCAGTATGAAATTTCCTTGTCTAGTAACAGGTAAAATTCAACTTGGCTTTTGTCTTATGAATGGGTTAAACAATTACCAGACTACACAATTTTAGATGGGTCCAAATTAAAAGGAGTTGCAGACGACAAAAAAAAGTGTAAAAGTGTTTTTTTTAAACTTTCTGATTGTAGAACATTGTGGTAAATGCAAGCAATTTCTTCATTTTCCTCAATGATTTTCCCATTATTTTTCTATAGGGGCGTCAGAAAGCATCACTGTGTGGGAATGGGTTAAAAGATCTGAGCTATAGGCTAAGAAACAGTATAGAAATGAGATGAAGTAAATAGCCCAGACTTACTTAATGTAATCTTTAAACTCCTCATGGGTCCACATGTTTTCATCTGGCAGTTCTTTAGCTCTAGGACCATTCTTGTAGTATTTTTGTATAGCATTGTTGGATAAATGGATAGACTCGTCATAGTCATCTAGGGTAAACTGTTGTGAACAGAACCTGTGATGGGGGAAATACATATGAGTTGGGAACTGAAGAAAAGTATCTCATAAATGATTATGATGTCAGAGAAAATCATGTAAAGTTGACACATTTATCATTTCAAAGAGTTTTTAATCATTTCTGATCCTTTATTTTGCTGTTTTTTGTTGGGTTTTTTCCTGTTCTCTTGAATTTAAATATTTCAGTACTTCACTTGATGAGGCATATCGTACCAAAAATTGGAATTCGTTTTTAACCCTTTCCTGTTTTTCAAAACTTTAGAATGGTCCACAATGTTTTCTCGGGTATAAATTGACATCGAGATAAAGTCCCAGGTTTGTACAGGAAAGGATTACGTTATGCCTATAATGCAGAAACAGAGACACTTTTAGGAGATTGTCATAGATAAAAAATTAATTTAATTTGACCCATTCCCACACAGCAAAATTTTAGACTGGTCCAAATTGAAAGAGATTGCAGACAACAAAACAATGTTTGTTTCATCTGAAAAATAAGGGACATATGGGGTAGAAAATATTGTGAGAATAAAAAAGAAGAAATTGCTTGTGGCAAGCTATTTCTTCTTTACTTACAATGTTTTCCAAATCTATATTTCTTATGCACATAATAATGTGATACTGTGTGGTAATAGGTTATGTCCAATCCATTTACTGTTGACCATGAAACACTATTCATGCGTTTCTGGCTGGCTTTCAAATACTTCCATCTGCCTTTTTGAATATAATCTAACGGTTGACTAAATTTGAGGTTGAGATATAATTACCTTAGATAGCTGTCTTGATAGAAAAAGATAGTGAGAGGGTTCCAGTCTGTAACCAGGAACCACTGTCGAATATCAAACTTGCAGTTGTATATCAAGAGTGGACGCTCTGAAATTAAAGAATTTTTCCTCCAGTGAATAACCATTCAACATTCTAAAACTCAAGATATCTAGGCCTGAGGTTAAAAAACTTTTTACTTACTAAATTGAGAATATACTCATAATTCGATTTGAAATTATGTATGATTCATAAATGAATTTTTTTAAACTTGATTTTTTTTCAGGTAATAGACTAAGAACTTGGCATTAAATATTTTTAACTTATCACATACCACAACTTGTTGATAAGAATCTGAATTCAATCAAGATTTATGAAACAAAAAGTGCCTATCTATCACCAAAACAACAATTGGCCAATCACTGGCCCGCCCACTTAATCCATTTGCCATGCCCATCGACTCCGACCGGAAGTCCCGCTTTGATTTTAAACAGCATTATTTGGCAGAATTTATGGCAAGTAGCATGGAATAAAAAGGTAGAAAAGTTGGTTGGTAACCTAAACGTCATAACTACAGCTTCAAAAAGCTGTAGTTACAATGATTAAGTCGCCAAACCAACAAAAAAGGTATAAAAAAAAGTGGCCAATGTCTGAATTCAAAATTCACCTCTTGTCTTAACCCTTTCCTGTTTTATGAAATTTTAGACAGGTCCAACTTGAAAGAGGCTGCAGACGATCCATGAAATGTGAAATCTGACCATCCTATGTGATAGAAAATATTGTGGGAAAAGGAGAAATTGCTTGTTACAAGCACAATGTTTTCTCCTTTTTCCACAATGTTTTCTCAAGTATAAAATCACAGTGACGTAAAATCCCGGGTTTGTCCAGGAAAGAGTTAATAAATGATTTCACTGGTCAACTATCACTTACCCATATATTTTTGAACGACATATTTATTGTCTTTCCTCACAACTTGACTATTGACTAGTTTTAACATGTCTCCCAATCTGTCATAACATGTAATCCCTGAAAATAAAAGAAAGATAAATCATACAGAAATTAAATTAGTTTTTGTCATACTGAACCTGAATATTTCTGTGTTGGTAGAAGGTATGTGCTGTCTGATCTTTGTCAACAACACCTGTTTGTCTGTTTAAAGTAAGAATTGTTCATGAAATTATTTTTTCAAGAGAAATATCAACCAATGATAAGCCCTCATTGTGCTTTCAACTCTTTGATTTTAATGTAATTCTGTAAAAGGACTTTAGTTTGCATGACAAGAGTTAATGTTTTGAGTCATGTGAAAATTGACCAGCCGAGGAGTGGAGAAAGTAGTAACCCTACTTAGACATTGTGGATTGCACTCGCTGACTAGGGACAACCCATTTTGCACTTTGTAAATTTTCTGATTGCATAAATCAATTATTACAGAATTCTTGCTGAATCCTATGTTGTTGGGACTCATTAGAATCATCTCACTGAGATGATTCTAATGAGTTTCAATAACATTGGATTTAGTTATAAATGTTTTAGTAAATACGATCACTTCTTTTTGAGAGCTTTGATTTTAAAAAGGGGATCTTGATTGTGGTGGCTTAATGGAAGTTGTCTCTTAATAGAGGTTGTAGCTCAAGCAAGATCCACTGTACTTAAATAATTTTTTGAAATACCAACTCTGATTGACCTGTATTGGATTTGATATCTTTCTCAAATATTTGTTTTAGATGAGGTCTATATGGTCCTGTCTTATGACATGTCATAATTGAATGGGTCATGCATTAATAAATACTTACAACAGTTTTGTGCTGACCTCTTGATATATGAACTAAAATATATGAAGCACGGATCCCCCCCCCCCCCCCCTCACAAACTCAATCCCTTTAACCCAGCGTATGTGACATAACCTGCTAGGTCAGCTTTTAAATGTGACCTTCACTTCTGATATGTGAACAAAGAAATTATTATTTGACTTTCAATCCTGTCTTTGGTTTCAATGCCAAGCTTTAAATTTGGAAAATGGAGAAGGCCAATTTTATCCCATGCTTTTTGGCTGTGATCTTGTCTTTCCAACTATACTATTCCCATGACACTAGGAATCATCAAGGGAAACAACCGTGCCAAGTAATTTTGAAATCCATTCGTATAAGTAGAAGACTTATAAGAAGATAGAGCCTAAAATGATTTTCAAACAGTGTTCATTTGTAACCTTTATCTTTAACTCTGTGTTGGTTTTTTTTAGACTTGTCCAAATTGAGAAAGGGTACAGATGAAAATGGGATGCAATTTGAAATGAAGCCATCTTGTGTGGTAGAAAACATATTGGGAAAAGAACAAATTGCTTGTTACAAGTAATTTCTTCTTTTTTTAAAAATGTTTTCTATAGTATAAAATCACAGCAACGATAAATCCTGGGTTTGTACAGTAAAGGTTTAATGTATTCAATTCAAATCCCCATTTGAAACTGTTAAAAGTGTCATGGAATATGGCAAAAAAATAATAATAATAATTTACACGGAAAAAATTAAAGTGATGACAAACAAAGAATAATGAGGATGTTGTGAAATCAGTATATCATCCTATTTTTCTATTGATTGATTGATTGAATGGGGTTTAACTCCACTTTTAACAGTATTTCAGTCATATCGTGGTGGCTGGAGCACCTAACAATGGATCCCTGGTATTTCTCACATCAGTACTACTACTACATCCTTTACTAGCCTCCAGCTGCTATCCCACTTAGGTTTACGATTATCCACCAATTGATGAGAGACAAATGTCAGAAAGGATATGTGCCGCAGCCGGGGATCGAACTCATGACAGGCTTTGATTGAAGATAAGTAGTCTGACACGCTACCAACTGCGCTATGACGGCAGCCACATTATTCTAAGGTTGGGGATACAATAAAATGTTTATAGAATAAAAGCAGACCTACCCCTTCCCCTTGACTTAGCTCCCGGTTTGACAATCCACACATTCTTCACTCCATCTAACTCAAACTGTGGCATTACTGCTTTCATTCTATTCAGCAGATTTTCAACCTGACCCAGGATATTTGCAGGAACTTGTACAATGATTCCACCATCACTGTAAATGTAAAATCAAGAACATACAAATAGTATACTTTTTTGCAAAGTTAGGCAATTTAACCAATTTTATACAAATCTTGTTTTTTATGACCCTGATCAAAAAAGCTTTTGAAATTATTGTGGGAAATGAAGAAATACCCTCAAATAAGCAATATCTTAATTCCAATAGGGTTTTCTTCTCAAAAGACTTTTTAAGATTAAATCAACTAAAATGCATCACCTGCAACTTCTTTCAATTTGGACCAGTCTTAAATTTCACAGTCAATATATACAGTCTTAGTTATGAATACATGCCAATTCAAAAGAAGTAACAAATGTTTATTGGTGTTTTTAATTCCCCCCCCCTTTTTTTGCCTCAGGTAGGAAATAAAGAAATTGCTCGAGACAAATTTGCGCAATTTCTTCATATTCCCTGAATGTTTTCACAAGTTTTTTTTAACTTGTGGGGTAAAAATGCTGGATTGTTTGGGAATAGGTTAGCCTTAATAGTCATTCAAATACAGTAAAACCTATATCAAGTCACAAGTGATAATGTGGTCACTAAAGGGATATTTTTGTGCTTCTTCCAGATGGCCATGGACACTGAGGACTTCTTGTAGCTGTTTTAACCCATTCCCACACAAGAAAATTATAGACTGGTCTAAATGGAAAGAAGTTGCAGACGGCAATTTCAAGTTGATAAAATATTAAAACTCTTTGACTTTGGGGCAGAAAACATTGCAGATAATGAAGAAATTGATTGAAACAAGTAATTTCTTCATTTTCCATAATTTTTTCAGAAGCTTTTTTGCTAAGGGGTGTCTAAAAGCGCCATTGAGTGGGAATGGGTTTATAAAATACACATTAGGAATAATTAATTTTCTTAAAACTTTTGTCAGCAAGATTAAAAATATGTTATCAATTTGAAATATATCAAATAATATGTACGTACTGGACAATTTGATAATACCAGTTTATAAGTTCATCCCATTGTGCTGCCGTCAAACAGTCAGACTGAAAATAGAAAGATATTTATTCAAAGAACTATGCATCTTACTACTGATAGTTATGTAAAGCTAGTGTTGCCAACATGTAATGTAATAACCCTTGCCATACTGAACCTGGAACAATTTGTTTTGGCAAGAAGTATAGATAAAGATCAAATAAGATTTAAAAAAGTATCAATGATAGATGCTTCCAGTGCTTTCAGCCCTTTGATCTAAATGCAATTTTGTAGAGGGCTTATAATTCACCATGACAAGGGTTAACAATATTAACCCATTCCCACACAATGACACTTTTGATGCCTTTCATGAAATACAATTTGGAAAAAATGGTGTAAAAAGATTGAATTTGCTTGTAACAAGCAAATTCATCATTTTCCAAAATGTCTTCCATCTAGAAAGAAAAAAAATCTATAATTTCACAAACTTTTAATTCCCATCATCAACTCCTTTCAATTTGGACCAATCTAAAATTTTGCAGTCTGGTAAAGGGTTAATTCTATTTACTCCTAGTTGGATGGAAGTGGGTCAAACAAATTTAGGCAGTCAATCGTATATCTCAGATGCATGAGTCAGGTTCTTAATATTCCTGTTTTGGCAAAAGGTATAGACAAAGATCAGCCTGCACATAAGTGCAGTCTGATCTTAGTCTAGACCACCCGCTTGTACCTTTTAAGCAGCATTTGTTTGTAAAATAGATTTTCAAAAAAATTCAAGCCATCTAGAAGGGATTCCAATACTTACAGTGCTTTGATGCATTCTTGGATGAAGTTTTTATTCAGCATGACAAAGATTCAGACACATTCTTTAGACTGAGAATTATAAGCTAATTAGTAACATTCTTCACAATTCTTAGCTTACTCAGCATTAGCTTAACCTGTTACAACACATCAAAGTTGTAGACTGGTCCAAATTGAAAGAATTTGTAGACACCATTTCAAAAAGCACTGAAATTCGAAGATAAGTGCCAAATAAGGTAAGACATCTTGAGAAATAGAGAAATTATTTGTTACAAGAAATTTCTCCTTTCCTGAAAATTTTTTCTGTGTGCACTGTATATTTCTGTATGTTTCTAGGGCATCAAAGAGCAAACTTGTGCAGTAATTAGTTAAGGAGTAGCATAACCATGTTGAATGTTTTTGCTTGAAATGACTAAAATCATTTTTCACCATTAGTATAATGTATTGATACCAAACGATCACCTTTCATTGCAGTTTATTCTTTGGCCTTACATCCCTGTGATACATCACTTCCTCTTTGATTTAGAAATGTCAAATACTTTTCAAAATTCAATCAGAGAATTTTTTTAACCCTTCTCATCCTAATCCCATATTACTCCTGTATTGACAATAGCTTTTGCAGATGTAAATACTAAGATCGGCCTGCACAGACACCACCTGCTGTTGCATTTAGTGTTGAGGAAATTTTTGAACACAAAGTAAGTTTAAATTCAACATAAATTATGATTTTGTGAAGAAAGGATAAATATTCAGTAGGACTACAGTTAACACTTCATGGGAACTATTACTCTGTTTCTGTCTGGTTATAACATGCATGCTCTTATGCCTTTCACTGAATCACTATCTTAACTATAATAACCATGATATATTTCATTAGTTTAAGAATTTAATATGTGTATCAATTCAAGGAAATCATTCCTGTTCCAAAAAAAAAACTTAATTTCTATTAACCAATTACCACACAACAAAATTTTGAACTGGTCTGAATTCAAAGAAGTTGCAGACAACAATTTCAAATTGAGAAAACTGAATATATTCGTCTTTTTAGGTAGAAAACAATGCTTAGAATGAAGAAATTCCTTGTAACAAGCAATTTCTTCATTTTCAACCTTGTTTTCATTAAATCTTCTTGAGAGGCGTAAAAAAGCAAGATCATGTGGAATTGGTTTAAAGAAATGTATTTTATTTTCAATCCTTCAGGACACTACAGAGCCAAAATTACTATTTACTTGGAACTTCTTTCATTCAATCACTTGCTAATGGTTCAAAGAATACAAAGAAAATGCCAATCCTGCTTACCTCCCCTTGATGATCAATATCCTCATGGTTCAAAAACGTCAGATATTTTTCACATTGTACCATGGATCGTTCTAAACACTTCATCGGTACGATCACTCTTTGTTTCTTTTTCTTTCTGCGACTTGAATCTAAAGGTTTTGGCACTGGAATTAATCAAACAAACAATTTCAGTGCATATGTTTTAAAATCAGGGTAGGTATTCCCCATGACAAGTAGTCATACTTACAAATCCAATCAGAAACTTTATAGCACAGGAACTGATCGGACAAGATTTTTTCTGATGAATATGAAATATATGAAATTCAAAGACAAAACGTAGATTTAAACTTGTTTGTGAATACTGGCCCTGTCTTCTAAAGTATAAAATACTGACTTGAAATTTAACTCCTTGCCAAGCAAATTCGTTTTTCTCTACCCTGCCATATGTAATAAAAATGACATGTTTTAACCCTCACTAGACAATGAGGCTTTTTCAGGTGCCCCTCTAGAAAAGCTTCCACAATGTTTTCTACCTTGAAGTTTGTAAAAATCTTATATTTCATTGACTATATATTGTCATCTGCAATTCATTTAAATTCAGACCAGTCCAAAATTTTTGCTGTGTGGGAATGTGTTAAAGCATAGGATATCAAAGGAATAGGCTATACATATCAGAAATTGAATCGGCACATTATATCTCTTTTATTTTATTTTTTTTTTTCCTGATATTTTTAGGAAATGTATTAATAACTTAGGATAGAACAATACAATTATGTAGCAGATTATATAACATAACCCAAGGCTTCTACTTATTTTTCTATTTTTGTAATCATAATACTATAATTAAAATGACTATCTGAAAATTGTTCAAATTCTAAAATCGAGTAAAAAAAATCCAATTAAAGAAATGTAAATAGAAACATGAGAGTAAAGATGGCATACCCTCACAATGAATAAACCAGCTAGAGGTGTTTGAGCACTTGTATTTCTCTAACAAATTTATCTTCAAGCAGGTCATTTAGTTAGTTAGTTTACTGTTTTTTTCATTTTTGTAAGGGAGGAACTATCTTTTATTAACCCATTCCCACACAGTGACACTTTTTGATGCCCCTCAAGGAAAACCATTGGGAAAAAATTATGTAAAATGAAGAAATTGCTTGTAACAAGCAATTTCTTCATTCTACACAATGTTTCCTATCCAGAAAGTTAAAAAATTCTAAAATTTCATAAACTTTAAATTGTCGTCTGCAACTCCTTTCAATTTGGACCAGTCTTAAATTCTGTTGTGTGACAATGGAATTAACAAATATTCTCAGTGAGACAGAAACAATTATGATCTCTAACTGAAATTAGGCCATTACTCCAAACCATTATTTTTCAAACTATCAAAATTTCTTCAAGAAATCTGATAAATAGTTACAGAAAAACATTCCTGTGAAATTGAAGGAATCTGACAAAGGATCATTCTTGTCAATTAATTGAAATCTATCGACTGGTTTCTGGAAAGAAGATTTTCATAATTTTAGCTACAATACAAATTGAATTTAGCCCTGGAAATGAAAGATAATTATGTTTACAATCACATTCTTTTTTACAAATTCTGTTAAAGAGTCAATCAATTTCGATGTTAACGTTTGTTTTAATCCATCAACTGCTTACAGAAAAGAAGATTTTGAAAGTTTTCACAATATACTAGATGGTAATTAGACCAGCCAATAAAAGCAATGTTTTTATCCCATCAAATTCTTTGCAGGAATGTGATCAAGGGTCATCAAAGGATTATTCCTATGAAATTTGGTTGAAACCCATCGTCTGGTTTCTAAGAAGATTTTCACAGTTTTCACTATACACCATATATGGAAATTATCATCAGCCATAAAAGTCATGCTTTTTAGCCAATGAAATTTCTGTAAATGAATCTAATCAAGTGTCATCCAAGAACCCCTCTTGTGAAATTTTGTTGAAATGTGTGCAATACTCTCAGGAGACAAATTTCAAAGCAAAAGTTTACAAAAATGATAGACTCACTAACAAACAGAAACAATTATGCCATGACAATAACCTACTGGCTTTCTGCCAGTAGAGCTAACAACTTTAAACAGTATTGAGAACTAAATTTAGAATGAATAAGATATCAGGTTTCAACCTTATCAAAGAAAGAAATTGATTCCTTCTCACGACAATAGTCATAACATATGTGTACACATTGCCAAATTAAGGTCCCTCTTTCTGTGGCAGCCAAGAATGGTTAAAACCTGACAATATGCACAAGGTTAGGTGACTAGGTACATTCTGTATAATTCTCATGCAAGTCTATCATGAAAAGTAGGAGGAGTTGTGCTTACAACAAAATTTGAATGAATCCCCCAATGCAGTTTAAAATAGCAAAAGCCCGGCAGTTTGCGCAAAGTCTGGTGATTAGAGACATTGTATGAAAATTCTATTCAGATTTTCGAAAATATAGGTAGATGATGTGTAAACAGAGTGTGGACACACAGATGGTCGGACAGACCAAGAAGTTGATACCAATATATGTCCACCTTCGGCAGTGTATAAAGAGCAAACACAGATAGATGACTATCATTATGGATTCAAAGTACATAACATTTGAATCAAAGTACTTTATTGCTACTAATTCATAGAATTTACAATTTCAACCCATTTCCACACAATCTCTTCCTTTTACGTTCCTCAAGAAATAAGCTTTGGAAAACATTGTGGAGAATGAAGAAATTGCTTGTGACAAGCATTTTCTTCACTATCCACAATGTTTTCTATCTAAAAAGATGAAAAAATATTAAACACCAACAATTTGAAATTGTTGTCTGTATCTTCTTTCAATTTGGACCAGTCTAAAATTTTGTTGAGTGGGAATGGGTTAACCAAATAAAAGCATGCAGTGTTTATTATATCTACTCCTAAAACATGCTTAAAATGTTTTTGCTTGTGTTTACAGACAATTGTTGCAAACATTTCGATACTTGGAGAAATAGAGCAGTAAAAATGTGTAGGGGTTATTACAAAATAAATCTGATTCAAAATGTTGATTAAATAAGTAATTACTGCTGTACAAAATCGGAATGACTATCAAACTTTTCTGGTAAAGATATAATTTCATGAAATAAGCTTACCAATTTTATGGAGAATCAGTCAAGTATGAGAAAATTATCAAACCCATTACCATACGACAAATTTTAGACTGATCCAAATTAAAAGAAAATGCAGACAACAATTTTACGTGTATTAAATATTAGATTTTTTCAACCTTCTTGGTAACATTGTTAGAAGCAATTTCTTCATTTTACACAATGTTCTCCCAGTTGTTCATCTTGAGGGGCATCCAATAGCACCATCGTGTGGGAATGATTTAAAAACATGGCATTCTTCTTCTTATTTCAAAAATAGTACATAATGATAAGAAATAAGTTTCATTCAAAACACAGAAACATTCCTGTAATGTTATACATAGGATTTAAATACAGAACTATATTTATTTCAATTTGAGGAACTTTATTCTAAAAGCATGCAGTATTTATCATATCCACTGAGATTAACCCATTACCAGATGACAAAATTATAGACTGGTCCAGATTGAAAGTAGTTGTAGGCAATATTTCAAAATACGTTGATATTAGAAAATAAGTGAATAGGCTGTAGTTACGACATTTAGGTCGCCAACCAACTACATGTATACTGCTTTTTCGTTACATGCTACTGGCCATAAGTCTTCCAAAATAAGGCCCTTTAAAATCAAAGTGGGACTTCCTGTCAGAGTCATTGGGCTGGGCTATCGAAGTAAATGGGCAGGGCCAGCGATTGGTCAATTTAAACTGGGTTGAATAAGGAATAGAAAAGGATTATCTTTCAATAGATACATTTCATAAGGAATCTTTGATGATCAGCAATAATGAAATTTATGGTTCAATATTGAAAAGTTCAACAATAAAAATATATTGAAAAGTTCAAATATGAAAATATAATGTACGTATAAGGAATAGCATGTATAACTATGGGATAAAACAAAAATCACCATTATTACCAAATAAGGGCATGCAGTGTTTATATATCTACTACTACTGCACATTTTGTTGCCATGACTTACCACCGTTTTCATCCATACTTTCTTCCATAGATTCCTCACCTACGGCCTCATCTTAATGAAACAATTGGATTTAATGTTATTTTCCTAATATTATGTTTGATTTCAATACAATCCTGAATAAGGAGTTTTTCAGCATGACAAGGTTTAAAATAATATCATATGAATACCCTTTTTTTTTTTGCTTGTTTTTGTTTGATTGTTTTTCTCAATGGTAAAACAGTGCAGGAACATTTACAAAACTTTAATCACAATGATGTAAATCAGATTCTAGTTAAAGGATGATCCTTCTAATAAATCTATACCTACTCTAAAGAACAATATCCTGCAAAGCAGTTGGCAAAAATAACATGAGAAAAATTCTGAAATTCACACAGGCACAAAAAAGAAAACTTGGATCAACATTTTTTCCTCGAGACAGACAAAAAAAGATTAGGCATGGTTCTTACAAAAATACATTTGAAGTATCTACCCTTATAGTATGGGTAAGCTTTCGATAGTGAAAATATTTCATGATTTTTAAGTCGATGACAGAGATATTGTAAAAAGTCTTAGCATTTGCTTGGGGACAGTGTCGATAAACCAGGCAAAGACAATACCAGAGCTATGCAAATATCTCAAGTTTTCTGAAAACAGCCAGTCTAAATAGGAACATGAAGAATGTAACTTTCAAAGTATTGAAATATCAGGTAGCACCAAATTTTACATGGACCTTTATTAACCCATTACCAGACAGTAAAATTTTAGACTGATCCAAAGTGAAAGGAGATGCAGATGAGAATTTAAAGTTTGCAAAATTTCAGATATACTTTCTAAAAGTAAAGAACATTGTAGCAAATGTAGAAATCGCTTGTCATGAGCAATTTCTTATTTTTCCATAATGTTTTCTCAATCATGAGGGGCATCAAAAAGTGCCATTGTGTTGGAATGTGTAAAGACCCTCTAAATACAAACTCAGAAGGTAAAAACTACGAGAAAATTTCTAGTTTGTAGGTCTATTTTTGGACAGAGAGACCAACAAATAACAAACAATGTTAGAAAAAATCTAAAATCATTGAAAAAAAGGGGGAAATAAAAAAGTCAGATGAGTTTGAAATGCAAACATTGCTTCTAATCAATATACAGGAAATTGCATAGATCATCATGGTTCCACAATATCTATTCTGTGAACTAATATCTAGCATGTATTGTACTAAAAATCATTCAATAATTACAATATTTTGGAAAAAAAGGGAGGAAAAACTCATTGCAACCAGATGATTTTATTCATATCTTTCAGGTGCGTCAAACTTGTCCCTTGTGAAATTTTGCATACATACCTATATTATGATTTTTTTATAGAGATGTTCTACTAACCTTTATCATGCTGATCCCGGAATATTCCTGCTTTGGCAAGAGGCATAGTCAAAGATCAGCATGCACATATGTGCAGTCTGATCTTAGCCTACACCACCTGTTTGTCCTTTTAAAGTCAGAATTTTTCATAAGATCAATTTCCAACCAAAATATTGACTCTGACAATAAGACCTACAGTATCATCAGCCCTTTTGATCTTAATGAATTTCTGAACAAGGATTTTATTCAGTATGACAACGGCTATGATTTTTGAAGTTAACTTATAATTTTTCACACTCCTTGGTGTAAATTTCAATTTCTTTTTCCTTATTAGTTTTATATGATTTCATTTCCCACTAATTCCAGTTCTAGTTTGATATTTTAAGTTTTGAATGAGTTTCAGTACTTTAAACCAATCTGTACAAACTATATATAACATCTTACCATTCATATTATCAAGATATTCCATAACTGAGGAAGGAATCAGAATTCATTCTTTATAATAAATTTACTTTTTTTCTTTAACTGAATATTCTTGAAAAACAAAATCTAATACTCAGACTTTGCTCTCTTTGCATGACAAAATATAAGATATGAAGAAGGCAATAATTGCCTTATATTGCTAAGCTAAGTTTACCGTTAAGACAGACAGTGTGACCCATTTTCAGGAAAATTAACCCATTACCAAATGACAAAATTTTGGACTCCTCAAAATTCAAAGAATTTCAGACTGCAACTTCAGGTTGATAAAATCCAATATATCTTTGCATTTTTGGGGCTGACAACAATGTGAACAAGAGCCATGTCGGACATGGCCATCCCCCGTCATAAAAGCTTGGTAGTAAACTGATTTAGGCTTCTTGTGCACTGCATTTCTTCCTGAGCTCAATAATAGCTATTATATTTTTAGAAATATGCTCCAGACAAAATCTTAGTCTTAAAAACAACAAAGGGCCATAACTCCAAAATTATGCAAGCAAGGGTTAAGGTTCTTGTGCACTGCACTTCTCCTCAATGAGATCTATCTTGATAGCATTTATACTTTAGGAGATCTGCTCCGGAATTAGTGACGGAATTAATGGATGACGGAAATGATGGAATGACTGAATGATGGAATGTCGGACAGAGACCATTACTATATCCCCTTCGCCAAAACGGAAGGGCATAAAAATAAAAATGAAGAAATGGCTTGTAACATGCAATTTCTACATTTTTCACACTGTTTTCACAAAGTCTTTTCTTAAGGGGATGTATCAAAGCAGGATTGTGTGGGAATGTGTTAAGTAGAAAAAGTGGCTGCTACACTATTCATTAAGATTTTCTTAAAGTTTGACCTTGTTTCTATCTCAATGAAGACCATGACCAATTTAAGTGTTGATTGAACAAACGTCTTGTCTTTAGAGGGAGAGAAATTAACATTAGTTTGCCTAGTTTAGATCTACCTAGCTTATCACTCTAAGTGACCAAAATTCAAACCTGTCCAAGATTTTATCAAAATTAATTGAAAACCAAATTAGGTTATAGTCTCTGTAGTTCCCCCCCAATTTTTTTTTTATAATTTTCTATCTAATGATCTACCTTTAGACCCCAAGTGACTAAATCATCAAGCTGTCCACAAATAAGTGCATTTAGACAAAAAATTTAATATTGAGACTATTTTTTTGTTTTATAAATCCACTACCAGATGTCAAAATTTCAGACTGGCCAAGTAAGAAAGACAAAAATTTAAAGTTTATGAAATTTAAAATTTCTTATTTTAATTTTCTGAGAGAAAACATTGTGGAAAAAGAAGAAATTGCTAGTTACAATCAATTTCTTAATTTTCCACAATGTTTTCTAAATTGTTTCTCTTTATGGGTGTCTAAAAGCGTCACTGTGTGGTAATGGGTTAAGGACAACTCTTTTAAAGATCCTCTATTTCATTTCACCCTTTAATCATTAAATACATGACAAATGTTTTGAAATATGACTTCTTGAAAATCATGGATTTTTTTCAAATCGTAATTACCTGATTCAAGAATGGCTTTTTCCTTTTTCTTTTGTTCGTCTTCCAATTTTTTCTGTACCATATGTGCACAGGGGTTGTCTGTACTCATATTTGGTCGGGATCTTGTACATTCCGGGTTGGTACAAATGAATGGTACTTCAGCTGGTTTCTCTTCCTTTTCTTTTTCGCGGTTTTCCTCGTTACATTCTCCTCCCTCCATGTACATGTCATTGACAAGTTTCAGAATGTTTACACATGTTGTTATTCTGTAATCATCTGAAAACATTGATAATAATGGTATATTCAACAGTTAGAGAATATAATGCATTTAAGGTTAGGGATAAACATCAGTAAACAATTTAATGCTTCAGAATGGCCCTAAATTGCTCACCTGACTAATTTAGCATTAATTTTCAAGGATTTCTTTAAACAAAGTAGCCAAGTAGATATTGAAGAGATGTTTACAAGTAAGCCTGGCCCTGCAACACCCTTATTTGGGGTCAAAATTTACATACAAGTTTTGAGAAGGGTCATCCAAGGAATATTCATGACAAGTTGGGTTGAATTTGACCCAGTGGTTACCAAGGAGAAGATGTTGAAGGATTTCTAAGTCACAAAATGCCCACCCTAACACATCCATATTTTGGGGTCAATCAAGTTCTGAGAAATGTCCCTAATTAAGATTCATGCCAAGTTTAATTAATATTGGCCCACTGGTTTTGGAGGAGAAGAAGTGTAAAGATTTCAAAGCCAAAATAAGCCCGGCCCTGCCACATCCATATATGGGGGTCAATCAAAATTTAGAGAACAAATTTTGAGGAGGGTCACCCAAGGAACATTCATGCCAAGTTTGGTTGAAATTGGCCCAATTGTAAGATGTTTAAAGATTTCAAAGTCAAAATCTGTCTTGCCCTGCCACACCTTAGGGTCAATTAAATTTTCATGAACAACTTTTGAGAAGGGTCACCCAAGGAACATTTCTGCCAAGTTTGGTTGAAATTGGCCAAGTGGTTACTGAGGAGATGATGTTTAAAGAATTGTTGACAACTTCCGATCAATGACCCATGATGCACGACGGACAAAAGGTTATCACAAAGGCTCACCTTGAGCATGCTGTTGCTCAGATTTCTACTCCAAAAGACAAATAACTATAAAATTTCATCGACTGAAAATATAGTATGCAGTTTCTTTCAATTTTGACCTAGAATTATGTCATCTGGTAATGTGTTAAAAACTTTTTACAATGAAGACCAAAATACCTATAAATGCTGCTTTTTCCTCTTCATGACTGAGTCTATAACACCTAGGATAAAAATCATCTGGATTGGCTTCATCAAACCAAGGTACTTGTCGCATATTTACACACAGGCCAACCTAAAGTAAAATCGTAAATAAAAAATATACTCCGATTGTCAACTAGATATTGTCTATGAAGCAGGATGTCAAATCTTCTGCTTGCAGATGCAAATATAAGTAATAACAAGGAAGTGACAATGCTTTAGAATTTAGAAAACAAGATGCAAATGTTCAACATGAAAGCCCAAACACCACTATTTTCTTTAGTATGACCCATGGTAGTTAACCATGATCTTATCAGATGATCCTGACCTTGGACATTATGATATTTGGCATCTAACTGTGACCTTGACCAAAGAAGTACAGAGCCCAAATTTTGGTATGGCACATTGTCTCATACTGATGAACTGTTCTGCCAAGTAATTAGAGGATCAATCCATGTATTGTGAGAGTTAGGGTGCAGATACAAATACTACTCAATTTTTTAAACCCTTGTCATGCTGAGCCTGGAATATTTGGGTTGTAGCAGGAGGTATAGACAAAGATCAGAAAAAAACCCTGTCTGTTCTTTTTAAACCAGAGTTGTTTATGAAATTAATTTTCAAAAAAAGTATTGACTATTGAACAGTAAGTACAACCAGTGCTTTCAGTCCTTTGATTTCAATGCAATTCTGAAAAATCTTATTCAGCATGACATTTGGTAACTTTACCTTCTGACAGTGACCTTAACCCAATGGCCTCATATCATGGTTAACAAATAGCTGAGAACCTTGCAGCCTTTTCTGTAAGCATCTATACATAAAACCTTTGATGGTTTAAATTTGTGAATTTTATTTTGCAAAATGAGTGGTTCAAGTTGTTCACTCACCTTAGTTGTAAAGGAACCTGCCTTACAATAATGGTTGACCATCTGTTCTTTTGTTAAAAATCTGTAATCTATCACATCACGTTTTAGCACCCAGATAAATGATGGATTGACATTGCGCACCATACGGGACTAAAAAAGAAAAAACGACTGTCAAAATATTTCATTTTTCTGTATGATGTTGATAATGGCTAGTAATGAACTTCATATTGAAATATTGACAGATGGTGACTGTCAGTCAACAAATGGATTAACCAATGTAAGCTTTAATTTTGACCTGAAGTGGAATGTCATACTCCAACATTCATTTTGTTAGTGGACAACTGAAAATTGTAACTACATCTGATTAAAGCTGTAGTTGCAAAGTTTAAGTTGCCATCAAATGGTTTACTGTTTGTTTTGTGAACATATTGATGGTTTTTGTGCTGAACCATTGATATGTTTTACAAAATAATGTTGTCTATAACATCACTAAAGCCAGCTTGTTTAACCCTTGTCATGCTGAACCCCCAATGTTCCGGTTTTGGCAGGAGGTGTAGACAAAGATAAGCCTGCACATAAGTCCAGTCTGATCTTGGTCTACACCTCCTGTTTGTACTTTTCCTGCCAGAGTTGTTTACGAAATTAAATTTCAAAAGAAATACTGATGACTGAACAAAAGTACTACCAGTGCTTTCAGTTCTGAAATGGATTTTATACAGCATGACAAGGGATTAATTAATTGAGCCAAGCAAGCACTCCATCAGTTAGAGATAAGCAATGAAATAAGATGTGGAGATGAAAGCATTCAGTAGCATAATCATAACAACAAACAAGCCAATTTGATATCTGGTAGTAAAAGAGAATTTATCATAAGGAAAAGTTTTCATCACTGTTTTGATAAATTGTCAAAAAAATTTTTACATAAACATGGGCAGACCTGAACTTTCCATTGTATGATAATTAGAAGGTTTATTCAGCTGACTGCTAACCAAAACTTGTCTGTATTATAGATTTAGCTAACAGTCTCAATTTTTTCAATGGCTATCATAGTTCCAACCTACCATTATTCCATATATACCATCTTCTTCTTCCCATGGAGGTACTTTTGGTTGGTCATCTGAAAGTAAACACAGATAAAAGTGAAGAGGCACATTCTGATAAAGATATTTCCTTGTGGCTATTTCTAATTCACGATTAACCATCAAATACCTAAAATGTCTAACAAATGAAACACAGAGCTGCTACCAACAAAGTTTGACAAGAGTCTTACTATAATCTCCTTTACCCATTACCAGACAAAAAATTTAAAACTGGTCCAAATTGAAAAAAAGATGCAGATAACAATTCAAAATATCTTAAAACTGGAAAAGGATTACCTAATAAGATTAAAACATCATGAGAAAAGGAGAAATTGCTTGTTACTCACAATTTCTTTTTTCCCACAAAGTTTCCCATAACCATTTTTCTTCAGAGGATCCAAATGTGGGACTTGCAGTAATGGGTTAAAATCTAGGTCAATAATCATTTTACTTCAAGTCTTGGCCTGAATATCATTACCATCACATTAATCTTGTTGTTCCCTTTAAAGTATAATATGCTTTTTTTTCTTTCTCTTTTTTTCTAATCATTTTCATTAAAAAAAAAAATTTAACTCTTGTCATGGCGAACCAGAAATATTTCTACTTTGGCAGGAGGTATAGACTAAGATCAGCCTGCATATAAGTTTGATCTGATCTTAGTCTACACAAACTGTTTACAAATAAATTAACAAAAGAAATATTGACCCATATCAGAGCCTTTCAATACTCTCAGTCCTTTGATTTAAATGTAATTCTGAGCAAGAATTTTTTCCAGCATGACAAGAGTTTAAACTCGTATATTCAAAGATCAACATTCCATACTGTCACTATCTGTATCATCATCGTCATCATCATCATCGTCATCATCATCATCGTCATCGTCATCATCGTCTCCATCTCGCCGTCGTCGTTTTCTTGTAGATTTCTGGGGTCCAGGTATTCGGTAGAATTTTTCGACCCAGCCTCTTTTACGAAGACAATGTCTGATAGTGGAGTAGCCTCCTTGAATTGTGAATACCTTTTTTAACTGGAAAGGGAAAAAAATAGTTAACAATCAAATATCTACTTTAATACATATTGTTTTACCCGTTACCAGATAACCATATTCTAGATTTGAATGATTTTGAAAATGTCATTTCAAAGTATTTGAATTGAAAAGAAAGTGCCAGACTTGGTGGAAAGTGTTGGAAGAAAAGAGAGATATTACATGTAATAAGAAATGTCCCCTTTTCTCACAATATATTCATAGCATATTTTCCTTGTGTGCCTCAAAATGTCTGCTTCTGAATCTATTACATAAAAGTTTTGAAGTTAGCCCTTGTCATGTTGAACCCGGAGTATTCTGGTTTTAGCAGGTGGTAACATAAAATCAGACTGCAAATAAGTGAAGTTTGATCTTAGCCTACACCTCTGAAACTAGAGTTGTGTGTGAAAATAATTTTCAAAAAAAGTATTGACAACTGAACAACAAATACTACCACTGCTTTCAGCCCTTTGATTTTTATACAATTCTGAGTAGGATTTTATTCAACATGACTAAGAGTTAAGATATTCACCCAGGCAAATGGCCCATGACCAAATCTCAAATGATTCCAATGACATTTAAATATAAGTTACTTTAACCCTTGTCATGCTGTATAAATCACCTTATTGATTTGATGTAAAATCAAAGGACTGAAAGTACTGATAGTACTTGTTGTTCAAAAATAAATACTTTTTTTTTTAAAATCAAATTTCATAAACAACTCTGACAAAAAAAGGTACAAGCAGGAGGTGTAGACCAAGATAAGGCTGCACTTAAGTGCAGGCTGATCTTGGTCTTCATCTCCTGCCGGGTTCAACATGACAAGGGTTAATTTTTTCTTCAATTTTAGACAAACTAAAAATTAGAATAAAAGATAATTAATACACTGTTCATTAAACCTTGTCATGCTGAATAAAATCCTCTACATAATTGCATTAAAATCCACGGGTTGAAGGAGCTGGAAAAAACTGAAGTGGGATAACCCTTTCCCGTTTTTTTTTAAATTTAAGACTCAGCCAAAATGAAAGAGGATGCAGACAACAATCATTATTGGATACAATTTGAAATGAAACCATCTTGTGTGGTAGAAAAAATTGTGGGAAAAGGAGAAATTGCTTGTTACAAGCAATTTCTTCTTTTTCCACAATGTTTTTTCAACTATAAAACCAAAGCAACGTAAATTCCCTGATTTGTATGGGAAAGGGATAATATTTGTTTCAAAATATATTTCAAAAACACATCTGGCTATAAAGGGACAAATAGGTAGTGAATACTAAGATCAGACTGCACATATGTACTGCCAATGAGGGAATATTCTAGACTCAGCATTACAAGGGCTAAGATATCTATCAGTATTGAAAATGATAACCTAGTAGATACAGGTAGGAATGGTTAATATTTGAAAATATAAAATTCAAGCAGCGTCAATTATCTATTGAGTTAACTCCCAGAATATTGCTGTTTATGCTGGAGGTATAGACAAAGATCAGCTAGTCAATAAGTGAAGTCTTATCTTAGTCTACAAAACCAGCCAGTAACTTTTAAGTGGCATTTATTCGAGAAATTAATTCTGAAAAGAAATTCTAGTCCTCTATAATGGCTTTCAGTGCTACTGCTTTTTTAAAAGCAATTTCGGAAAATGATTTTTATTTAGCATAACAAGGGTTAAACTCCAAGGTCAAGACTCACTTTAATGGCTTTTTCTGCTTGTTCTTTGGCTTTTTGTAGTCTATCTGTGTTATTCATTGCGGTTATTTTCCTGGTGAGTTTGGGCCGTCCCAAGGCTGGCATAGTCTTACTACGAGAAAGACTGGAATTTTCATCATCTGAAAAGATAATACGTAATGTATGTGAAAATATAATGAAACTAAAGAAATAATTAGGATAAAGTATGCCAAATTACCCTAATCATAGAATCTTCCTGAAAACCAAAAATGAAATGTGTGTCATAAAAGATGTCGCAGACCATAATTTAACCCATTCCCACACAGTGACGCTTTTAGACGCCCCTATAAGACAAACAATTGAGAAAACATTGTGTAAAATGAAGAAATTGCTTGTAACAGGCAATTTCTTCATTTACACAATGTTTTCTACCCAGAAAGTTGAAAAAATCTAGAATTTCATCAACTTTAAATTGTCGTCTGCAACTCCTTTGAATTTGGACCAGTCTAAAATTTTGTTGTGCTGGAATAGGTTAAAGACAGCTTTATTCCAAATGCCACCATCTTATAGGGTAAAAAACATTGTTGGAAAAAAAGAATTTGTTTGTAACAAGCAATTTCTTCTTTTCATACAATCTTTTCTCAAGTATAAAACTATGCTGGGCATAAAAACCAGGGATCGTACAGGAAAGGGTTAAAAAACACTGCATGCAAGTGACAATGTTTGACTCGATAGTAAAAAAAGGGTATTAATCTAACAAAAATTGCTTCTGGAATTATATCCTTTGAAAGTACTAATTGCTCTGGTAATAGCAAATAAGCATATAAAGTTTCAAGTAAATATCTTAATGATAACAGAGATATATCCATGGTTGGTGTCTGTAATGCTAAGGCCAATGACACCAGAGTGCTTCAATTATTTTTCTTAATTAGCCAAGCTAAAGTGTAATCATTTGTTCTACAAAAATACTGCAACAATACCCAAGAGTTTCCAAGACCAGATATAGCTGAGTGAGTGAAACACCTCTAATTTCTAATGGGCAGAGAAGTATTATATTTTGTTTCATTTCTTTTTACCTTGGGGGGGGGGGGGTTGTATTCATAGCTTCTAATTTCTATCTCAGTGGACTGATGCAGTGACTATTACAGCTTTTACCAGAAGACAAAAAAAGTGACTCAGGTCTAAACTCAAGGAAGTTGCAGAAATTATTTCAAAGGGCATTTGGATTGAACAATAATGAAGGAAAAGGGTAGATTGGATTAAGCAATGCCTTTTTTTCTCAGTGTTTTCATAAGTACATGTATTAAAAAATAAGGTTGTGTGCTAATGGATTAAGTGCCACAAAGACACTCCCCTCAACTCGCAACCACTGGACAACAGGTCAGGTGTGATCCTTTTTGAGTTTTTGGGGTATTTAAATGAATTTGTTGTTAAGATATAAAAATAAAATGCTAAGTATCAGACTTTCTCTTTTTGCCTCATAAACCTCTCCAATGGATGCAAATTTAAAGCAAAAGCACTGATGGGATGAAAACTTTTATTTCAAATTTCTTTTAATTCTTCATTTAAATAGAAAGATAAGGCCAAATCAAAAAGGCCAATTTTAAAAATCAAACTAATTTTTTCTATCACCATATTAAGTCTTTAAAGCCATAAAACTTTTGACAATTTAATGCTGGGTTATTTGTCAATGAAATTGGAAATTATAAAGTTTGGTAGAATATGATAAATCAAACCCTATCATTTCAGCTATAGCCATTAGACTTCTCAATACAGATAATTTCACCCTTTCTATATTTTCCTTCAAAATAATCAAGTATGATTATGTGCTAATAAACACAAAATAAATTTTTCAAATACAAGTTTTTGGAAATGTGACCTTGATATATGACCTTGACCACAATAGACAACAAGGATTCCATGTTAGAACTATGAAAGCCCTATCACCTACAATCATAAAGCAACGGCCAATATGTTGAAGTTTTTATTTTGATGCTAAATAGAAAAGAATTCACATGTGAAATATCAAAATTACCTTTCAAAAGTTAGGGCAAATGTTAAGACAGGTAGTCCAACATGGATACTCAAACTTTATTCCTAAGACAAGAGTGTGAAAAAATTAAAGCAAATCCAAAACAAGAGGCCCATGAGGGCCTGAGACACTCTACTGGGTAACAATTTTTTTATTAAAGAAATCCGATATTTATGGAAGTTATTTAATTAAAGAAGAGTGCATGAAATGAAAATGACAAATTGGACTTTATCCCCCTTATTATTTTGAGCAACAATCCTTAAGGCCCCTTTGCCCTTGTTTCATGTTGGATCCATTCCATTTCCAAAGGGAAGTTTCCTTATGACCCTGCAATCATCCTGTGAAATTTTCAACAGAATCAGATTATAATTATGGACTTTATCATTTTGAGTGAAAATCCATAAGGCCCCTTTTCCTGTGTTTTCTTATAGATCCATTTCATTTCTGAAGGGAACTTTCCTTAGGTCCATACAATAGTCCTGTAAATTTTAAAATCAATCTGATAATAATTGTGAACTTCTTCACATAAACAAGAGTGTTTTGAATGATAATCTGTAATGCCCCTTTTCCTGTGTTTCCAATGCCACAATTATTCCTTGCATCTTTGAATAGAATCCAATAAAAACTGTTGACTGTATTGTGTTAAAGAAGATATTTCAATCAAGTTCTCACAAAGCCCTTTTTCCTGTGATACTTTATTGTTAATTTAATCATTCTGTGAAAGTTTTAAGTGAATCTAATGACATATGGGGACTTCATTATGTTAACTAAGTAATTAAAAAAAATCATTGTGAAATTTTCATAGGGCCCCTTTTCCCAAGATACTTTACAGAACAACCCAAATTTCAAAAGTAACAATTCTTATGAAGGTACAATCATTCTGTATAAGTGTAAAGAGAATCAATGAAAACAGTGGACTGAATTGTGTCAAGAGTATTATTTAATAAAATTTTCATAAGGCCTCTTTTCCCATGAAACTTAATAAATCATAACCAATTTACAAAGGAACAATCCTAATTATTGAAAGTTTGAAGAAAATGATAAAGATTGAGGACTTTATTGTGATAATGACCCTTTTCCTGTGTTTCTTGACAGTTCAAACCCCATTTCGAAAAGAGTGATCATTATGACCTTACAATAATTCTGTGAAAATTTCAACAAATTTGATCAAAGCTGTGGGCTTCATTGCGTTAATAAGGATTTTTCAATTAAATTTTCAAACAGCCCCTTTTCCCATGTTACTTGATAGATCTGAACAAAGTCCAAAGGGAACTATACTTACAAAAGTATAATCATTCTATTTGAGTATGAAGACAACCCGATGAATTCTGTGGACATTATAGCATTAATTAAGATTTTTCTAATTAAATTTTCATAAGGCCCTTTTTCCAATGTTTCTCAATGGATCAGACCTAATTTTGAAAGGAATAATCCTTATGATGGTACAATTATTCTTTGAAAGTTTGAAGTAGATCTGGTGAAATCTTGGGACATCATTGTGTTTATTAAGATTTTATTATTAAATTTTTTGAAGGCCCCTTTTACCATGTTTCTAGACGGATCAAACCTATTCCTGAAAGAAACCATCCATATTATGGTATAATCATACTGTGAAAGTTTGAAAAGAATTTGTTAAAAACTGTGAACTCGTAGAGTGTTAATTAGGATTTTTTCATTAAATTTTCATAAGACCCTTATCCGATGATACTTGATGGATCAGAGCCACTTTTGAAAGAGACAATCCTAAAAATGGTACAAATATTCTGTAAAAGTTTGAAGGGAATCTGATGAAGCCTGTGAACTCCAGTGTGTTAATGAAGATTTTTTTAATCAAACTTTCAAAGGGCCCCTTTTTCCCTGTTAATTGATGGATCATACTGAATTCCGAAAGGAACGATCCCTATGATTGTACAATCATTCTGTTAAAGTTTGAAGAGAACATGATGAAACTTGTGGACTCTAGAGTGAAAACAAGCAATTTTAATAGATTTTTAAATTAATTTTTCAAAAGGCCCCTTTTCCTGTGTTTCTTGACGGATCATACCAATTTTTGAAAGGAAGGATCCTTATGTTAGTACAATCATTCTGTTAAAGAGAATCCAATGAAAACTGTGGACTCTAGAGTTTTCACAAGGAATTTTAATAGATTTTTAAATTAAATTTTCATAAGGCCCCTTTTCCTGAGTTTTTTGTTGGATCATACCCAATTTCGAAAGGAAAGGTCCTTATGATGATACAATTATTCTGAGTAAGTTTGAAGAGAATCCGATGAAAACTGTGGACACTAGAGTGCTAACAAAGAATTTTTGATTGAATTTTTAATTAGGCCCCTTTTCCTGTGTTTCTTGACAGATCTGACCCAATTTTGAAAGGAACAATCCTTATAATGGTACAATCATTCTGAGAAAGTTTGAAGAGAATCCAATGAAAACTGTAGAGTCTTGTGAGTTTAAAAGGAAAAGTTAATGGACAGAAGCTGGACGGGAAAAGCCATTGCTATAGCTCTTCTGGTCCTTGGCTAGCAGGGCTAAAAATTGGTCAAATAATGAATTAAGTTTTATCACTCAAAGCTAAGAAAATATGCATGCAGCATGTTATATAAACCTGCAACAATAAATGCTCATGTTTATTAAAGCTAAGCCATTGGTGTCTTGTAAGCTTTAACCAACTCCCACACAGTGACGCTTTTAAACACCCCCAAGAAACAAGAGGGCCAGAATGGCCCTAAAATCGCTCACCTGACTAATGTAAGATGATTCGAAATTTTGCCAACACTTTTGAAAAGGGTCACCCAAGGAACATTCATGCCAAGTTTGGTTGAAATTGGCCCTATGATTACTGAGGAGAAGATGTTTAAAGATTTCAAAGTCAAAAACTGCCTGACCCTGCCATGCCCATATTTGGGTATAAATCAAAATTCCACGAACAACTTTTGAAAAGGGTCACCAAAGGTACATTGATGCCAAGTTTGGTTGAAATTGGCCAAATGGTTACTGAGGAGAAGATGTTTAAAGATTTCTAAGTCAAAAACTGCCACGCCCTGCCACGCCAATATTAGGGCCTTAATCAAAATTCCACGGACAACTTTTGAAAAGGGTCACCCAAGGAACATTGATGCCAAGTTTGGTTGAAATTGGCCCAATGGTTACTGAGGAGAAGATGTTTAAAGATTTCAAAGTCAAAAAGTGCCTGACCCTGCCACGCCCATATTTGGGCATAAATCAGAATTTCGCTACCAACTTTTGAAAAGGGTCACCCAAGGAACATTCATACCAAATTTGGTTGAAATTGGCCCAATGGTTACTGAGGAGAAGATGTTTAAAGATTTCAAAGTCAAAAACTGCCACGCCCTGCCACGCCCATATTTGGGGGTCAATCAAAAATCTGCCTACAACTTTTGAGAAGGGTCACCCAAGGAACATTCCTACCAAGTTTGGTTGAATTCCGCCCAGTGGTTACTGAGGAGAAGATGTTTAAAGAATTGTTGACGCCTTCCAGTGCACGACGCACGACAGACAAAAGGTGATACCAAAAGCTCACCTTGAGCACGTTGTGCTCAGGTGAGCTAAAAAAGCCTTGGAAAGCATTGTGGAAAATGTAGAAATTGCTTGTGATAAGCAATTTCTTCATTATCCATGATGTTTTCTATCCAGAAAGTTGACAATATCCAAAATTTGATAAACTCTATATTGTTGTCTTCAACTTCTTTCAATTTGGGCCAGTCTATAAAATTTTGCCATCTGGGAATTGGTTAAAAGCAGAGTGAACACAATATTCTATATGTGATAATCAACATTATGCGGTTTATACCTCTCTTTGGACATTTTGTTTTTCTCCTATTTTCCTTCAATATTTCACTAACAAGATCCAAAGATCCTCCTTCCGAATAATCAAGACTAATTCTTGTAGGAGCAACATATCTATTCCTCTTTGGAATCACAACTAATTTCCCACTCTTCATTTTATCATTTCTTTTCACAAAATTGTCGTCATAAATCAGATTTCTTTCAACTTTCATTTTCCTTCTGACTAATTTTAATGAAATTTATTTCATTGTTATTTTAAAGATTATTGAATAAAACGAGTAATATGATCCCTTGATCAATTTAAATTTGCCGAGTCAGATTTCTTGAATATTAAATTTCAAGTGCAGTATTTTAAATCCTTTACTAATCTAGCTTGAATTCTTATTAATATCAATCGCTTAACAACCTAGCAATCAATCATTGAGACTATCAATCTTAAAAACAACATACTTTATTAAATGTCCTTAACTAAGATGTTTAATTAATCCAATTTCTTTTTCATAGTCTTGATTAATTATTGTCATGCCTTACTAAAAATTTCTTAAATTTCTATTCCTTTTACCATTATTTCAGTGTTGAAAGATTAAAGGAACGGAATTATTTTTTTAAATCAGATTAAACTTTGCAAGGCTAAAGACTAAAGTAACTTTCGTAATCTTCATAATAAACAATCCGGTACCCTTTGTTTAAACTTTTCACATTGGTGGTATTGAATGCAATTTACATTAAAACAGTTTGCATTAAATCCAGATAGAGGTTTAAAAAAGACATCAACTTAAACCTCCAATCATATCCAAAATGTATATTTTGTGAGGGTTTTCAACTTGCTCATTAGTTACTTTTTTTTGGCAGTAATAGAAAAAATACAAGATTTTTACTTAACACATTCCAACATAGTGACACTTTTGGACCCTCTTCTAGAAAAAAGCTTTAGAAAACATTGTGGTAAATGAAGAAATTGCTTGTCACAAGCAATTTCTTCCTTGTCCACAATTTTTTCAACCCAAATAAGCAAAGAGTTTCAAATTTTGATCATCAAAAAAATGTTGTCTGCAGTTGGGTTTTTTTTTTTGGACCAGCCTACTTTTTATTCTAATAAAAAGAATAAGTAAATCATTAAGCATCTGAAATGACTAAAATTAAAAAGCACAAGTTGATCCACATGCAAACTGTTCACTCCTCAAGCTTAAACTTCCTCTATAATGTTCACCCATAATAAATTATCACAAGTTGAAGTAGTTTTAAGTATGTTATATCTTGTCTATGCTTCCAAGATTGATTATTTATATGAGCAAAACATATTGGAAATTTGTATAGATTGTTCAAGCTATATGGCTTTCTTTTTAAAATTCAATAACTCTTTAGCTCAGGTTGAAGGCTGTTCATCCCAGCCTACTTATAATGAAAGGTTGTTGTCTGCATGGTTTTAAATTCTAATGCACTTTTTTAGTGCTTTCTGATTTATAAGTTGCGTTTTAAGCTTTTATATATATAAGCAATTGAATCGTTTGTTATCTTAGCCTAACCAATCAATTCATAAGGATTTCAGACATCAGAAATTGATAAGAGGGACCACTCTATGAGTAGTCTCTAAACCATTTTCAAAGTAGATGTTCTTGTCAGTATGGCTTTAAAAATGATGCATGAAAAATGTAACAGAACAATATGATTCTAATAATATACTTTGGTTGGACAATAAAATGGTTATATACAATATATGTACATATAACTGCATTTTGTTATCTACTGTGTGATGGAATATACAATGCCAAGTTGATTATATACCATAAATTGACATCTTTTTCCGTTTCCTTCTCCTCAAAGGCTCTGTAGATATAAAATTAAGTTCCAACGCACTGAAAAGCCCTTATAATTTTGGACCAATATTTCTTTTAGTAATTTGGCGATGTCAAAGGGTCATGCAGTCTAAAATCAGACTGCATGTATATGCAAGATGATCTTAGCCTATACATCCTGTCAAAGAAAAATATTCTAGGTTCAGTATGACCAGACTTAGTGTTAATTTAACCTTTAACTTATCTACTAACCCTTGTCATGCTGTATAAATTACCTTGCTGAATTACTATAAAATCAAAGGGCAAAGAGTGCTGACAGAACTTGTTGTTCAAAAATCAATATTTCTTTTAGAAATCATTTTCATAAACAACTCTGGCAAGAAAAATACAAGCAGGAGGTCTAGACCAAGATCAGACTGCACTTATGTGCAGTCTGACCTTGGTCTACACCTCCTGCCAAAACCGGAATATTCTGGGTTCAGCATGACAAGGGTTAAGATACATACAAAAATTCTTTGCACCAACTACAAAATCATAACACTGAAATACATAATTAAAGAAAATTCTTCTCCATCATTTCAGTTACAGTTTCAGTCTGTACATGCTTTTACCCATTCCCACACAGTGACGCCTTTTGACGCCCTCTAGAAAAACAATTGGGAAAACATTGTGAAAAATGAAGCAATTAGTTGTCATGATGAATCCATAATATTCTGGTTTTAGCAGGAGTTAAAGACAAAGATCAGCCTGCATATGAGTGCAGTCTGATCTTAGTCTACACCTTCTCTCTGTCCTTTTCAAGTCAAGAGTTATATATGAAAATACTTTTACAAAAGAAGTATTCAAGATCGAACAACAAGTACTACCAATGATTTCAGCACTTTAACCCTTTCCTGTCCTATCCCTGGTTTTTACGACCTGTGATTTTATACATTAGAAAAAAATTGTGGGAAAAGAAGAAATTGCTTGTAACAAGCAATTTCTTCTTTTCCTACAATATTTTCTACCCTGTAAGTTAGTTATTTTTCAAATTGCACTCACTTTTAGTTGTCATCTGCAACCTCTTTCAAGTTGGACAAGTCTAAAATTTTGAAAAACAGGAAAGGGTTAAGTGCTATTCTGAAAAAGATTCCATTCAGCATGACAAGGGTAAATTTTTCAAGTTACCTTGAATACTACCTTTTTGTTAAAAAAATTAACACATTCCCACAAAATTCTGCTTTTTTAAACACCTCAAGGAAAAAGCTTTGAAAAACGTTGTGGACAATGAAGAAATTTCCTGGATCAAGCAATTTCTTCATTGTCCATAATGTTTTTTACATTTTGGGTAATGAAGAACATTTTGAATTTTCATCAATTAGAAATTGTCTGCATCTTCCTTTTCAATTTGGACCCATCTAAATTGTTGTTGAGTGGTAATAAGTTAAATCTAATTTTGCTTTACAAAATTCCGGATAGTCCTTTTATGCAAGAGTGGTCACTCTGATTAGTCACACAATGGGTAAGAGGATCAATTATTAATACATTTTACAATCTCTGGTATAATTAATTATTGTAAACTCAACACCAGTATGAACCCAAATCCTGCTTAATAAGGCCACAACGTAGTTTGCAGACAGTGTAGATAATGATAGGTCAGTACTAGAGTTCTTATTGTAGAATCTAATCTTAGACCATTACATCAACATCTGCTTTTGCTCAATTATCACTAGCTTTACATTGCCTTTGGATATTTAACCCATTTCCACACAAGAAGATTTTAGACCAGTCCAAATTCACAGAAGTTGCAGACGACAATTTTTAAGTTGATGAAATCTTCAAAATGTTTGTCTTTAGGGTAGAAAACATTGTAGATGATGAATAAATTGCTTGTAACAAGCAATTTTTTCATTTTCCACAATGTTTATCAAAGCTTTCATATTGAGGGGTGTTAAAAGCGTCACTTCGTGGAAATGGGTTAAGTCAGTAACATATATTCTTTATCCTCAATTTACAAAATAATATAAAGCCTGTAGTTTTCATTAAACAGGAAATGGGTAAAAGCATTAAACAAAGGGAGCTAACTATAACAGGGTTATCCTATACCTTCTTGTCCTTCTGGGACTACCTGCATACCATCTGGAAATTTGTTTAGAGATTGATAAGCTTAGGTTGAGAGATTGTCTCATTTTCAAAGTAAAATCTTTTACTGTAGAATAGAACATTCTACCATATCAGGCAATGTGTTCAGAGCAATGATACATGGTCATTACAAAGACTAGTTACAGAGCAGGACTGACAATTGCCATGCATGACTTGTCGAACTTGTGCTTTTCTACTTGCGGACAAGTAATTATTTCAAGGTCAATTGTCTATGGGACAAGTAAATACCTGAGCAAATCTTGGAATGGTTAATTATAGATCTAAAATAAAGATTATTATTAATATTACTGAAAAACTGATGGATTAGGAATTATTGAGGTTAATGAAGAAACTGCTGGATTCCAGCTGAGAATGCTGAGAATCTAATTATTAAGCTTTTAACCCATTCCCCCACGATAATATTTTAAACTTGTCCAAATTCAAAGAAGTTGCAACCGAAACTTTAAAGTTAATGAAAGTTTTAAGATCTTTGTCATCTAGGGTAGAAAACATAGTGGATAAGCAATTCCTTCAGTCTCCACAGTGTTTTCAAAAGCTTTCATATTGAGGGGCATTTAAAAGCGACATTGAGGGAATGGGTTAAAGATTGGGAAATCTTGTTTGAATTTGTCAATTGAGATATCATTGCTGTCATTCAAGAAATCAACTAAACAATCAATTCCTTCAATAAACTGGAAGTAAATGTTGTTGTCATGTATTATTGTTGTTTTGGCAACTTAACCCATTCCCACTTAGTGACACTTTAAGACGCCCCAAAGGAAAAAAAGCGTTGGAAACAATTGTGGAATATGTAGAAATTGTAGTTCAGTCGGCATGGCAGGTCGAGTAAAATGCCAGGGCCAGCAATCCGTCAATTATCACCTTCAAATTTCACTGTTTGACATCTTAGCTGAACTGCCTTGTTGGAGATCAGTGTGGCGATGGTGAATATCCTTAACTTATTTTCATTAAATATTTTGCAAATTTGACTAAAAAAGAGTTGAAGAACATTGAAGCTTAATCAAGATGGTGTTCTACCAATGTTTGATTAGTGTTACTACAGGGGGTGAACAGTAGTCTTTAGAGAATAAAATAGAACTTTGAAATATAAACCCTTGTCATGTTGAACCCAGAATACTCCTATTTTGGCAGGAGGTCTAGACAAAGATCAGGCTGCACATACGTGTAGTCTTATCAATGTCTGAACCCCCTTCTTGTTTCTTTGAAGCCAGCATTGTTTATACCATTAATTTTCTAAATAATTACCAAACCAGAATGAGTTTTTAAGGTCCTTTGATTTTCAAATAATTTTGTAGAGGATTTTATTCAGCATGACAAGAGTTAAAGTTAACAAAGACCAGAGGGCAAATACATAATGTCTATAAACTACCAATGTTTGCTTAGTGTATGTATAAATACAAACAAATAGTATTTGTAGGAACAATTTCCAATAAATTTCCAATAAATACTAGGTCATTACTTTGGTGCTCCAAAAAAAAGCAATACTAAGGTCATGGTCATACTATATTTGAAAAAGTTTCAAACACAAAAAAAGCATATTCCAATCATAATTTGACAAATACGAGTGTATATGTATTTTTTTAGCCCATTCCCACACTATAATTCATTTTATATTCTCCTGAAGAAAAGAGCTTTCGAAAACATTATGGAAAATGAAGTAATTGCTTAATCAAAGTAATTCCTCCATAATCCACAATGCTTTATATACCAAAAGTCAAAGAATTTTAAAACTTCATCAACCTGAAATTATTGTCTGCAACTGCTTTGAATTTGGACAAGTCTGAGATTTTGTTGTGTAGTAAAGGGTTAATCAAATCAGATTGATTGACAAAATATTCATTTATTTTAAAACAACCTTTTAAGTCAATAAGATAGAACGAGAATGTTCATCATAGTATAGCTTTTAACAGATGTGAAAAAAGAATTTAAAACGAAAGAATGGGTAAATGAGAAGTTTATAAAAGACAATTAATATTTAGAGATGTTTTAATGTGGTAATTTGAACATGAGCATTCGTAAGGAGGGAGTGATGACATTGTTCTAAAGCTTCATAACCCATTACCAGATGACAAAATTTAAGACTAGTATAAATTCAAAGAAGTTGCAGAAGACAATTTTTAGTTGATCTTTTTTTTGTTTTTCATCTCTTGAGGTTTGACCTATTCCCATACAACAAAATTGTTGGCTGGTCCAAATTCATAGGAGACGCAGACAACATTGTTAAGTAAACGGATTTACATTTTTTTTCAACTTTCTTGTTGGAAAACAATGTTTTAGATGAAGAAACTGCTTGTTGCATGCATTTTCTTTATTTTTTGCACAATGTTTTCCAAAATCGTTTCCTTGAGGGGCGTCAAAAAGTATCTATGTGTGGGAATGAGTTAAAACATTTTGGATAATGAAGAAATTGCTTGGTTTCCTTTTTTATTCTTTGGGTGTCAAAAACATGATAGTGTGGGAATGGTTAAACCCTATATCTCGAGTGCTCATTGAAATGATCTTGATTAAAAGGTTCCAATAAATACCACAATATTTGGTTTTAATTTAAAAAAATTAACAAATATTTAAATTCAAATTTTGAAATCAAAGTCTCCGATTCTTTTGTCTGGATCTCAGAAGTTTGACAAGTAAAAGTCTGCAATACTTACTGCGTATGTCATCAACATCACTTCCTGCACTGTCTCCGACGGACTTGTTCCCTTTCATGTGATGTGCACGAATGCGGGTTTTATGTCGCTTGAGGACCATTTCAGGGTTTCCGTTTGAATAAGGTCCTGAAAGAAAAGAAAAAAACAGGATGTATTTGTGAAACACAATGCTCCTGCAATAGGACTAAACGTTTGATCTTGGTATGTGACCTCGACCTTACCACATGACCTTGACATATCATCATGCCAAATATGAGCATTGTATCTTGAATAGGCTGGTAGTAATGGGCAATGTTAAGTTTTTTTGTTAAGTTTTGCAGACAGACAGACAGAAAGACAGACAGGGGTAAAACAATGTACCCATGATTCTTCGATGCAGGGGCACAAAAATGTGCATACTGCACAGACTCAACAAGGTTGAACTTTTTATTTTCCAAAGAATTTCTTAATCTAGAATGGACACTCTACCTTGTTATATTCTTGAAGTACTATTACAAATTCACTACTGCTGGAAATGTTCCACTTTTCAAATATTTGTTGGCAGCTCCTTGACATATGATAGCTAGTTCACATATCATTATTTATGACAAAATTTGACATGCTCTTTGATTTCCATAGAAAACAGGTATAACCATCAACCAGAGAATTCTTTTTCTCTGAGAAAGATTTCTTTTAACCAATCCTCACACCTTTCTCTTTGTTAACACCCTCAAGAAAAAAGCTGCAAAAAGCAATGTCTACATTAACCACTATGATTTGTAACAAGAAAGCCAACAAATTTTACAATTTCACCAACTTGAAATTGACTGCATTTTTTTTCAATTGTAACAAGCTATTTATTTATTCTACATGTTTTTCCAAAGCATTTTGGTTAAGGGGGGGGGGGGGGGTAAAAGAGTGAGATTGTGTGGCAACGAGTTAACCCATTCCCACATAATCCCTCCTTTTAACGCCATTCAAGAAAAAAGCTTTAGAGAACATTGTGGAAAGTGAAGAAATTGCTTGTGACAAGTAGCAAATTTCTTCATTATCCACAATCTTTTCTATCCAAAAAGACAAAAAAAAATCGAAATTCCGTCAACTTCAAGTTGGGCCTGTCTAAAATGTTGTTGACTGGGAATTATTTAATCATCATTAAAAAGAATCTTTACCTCTCACTACAATAGATTTGAACAAGATCCTGACTTTTTATCACTTTTATATGATGACTCTCAAACTTGGATTGACACATTCATTCATGTAATAGATTTCTATTTTCCACAACAAAATATTCAACAAATTCCATATTACAAAATCTCTCAGTTGTCAATAAGGTATTAATCAATTATACATTGAATACATTTTCATTATAATCCCTTTTCAAAGATCACATTATCCATTTGTCGATATAAAAGTTAGTCTTGTAATACTAGACTGGAATATATAATTGGTTTTAAAACCAATATTCTATATATTGATAAAATATAAAACAAGTTGAACCCATTACCAGCCATGTATAATGCCTTTTCAAAGTTTTGTGGAAATACAAATTGCATTAAGCAAGCAATTTCTTTCATTCCAACAATACTTATTATCATTCTTTGCCATCAAATTCTTATGTGAAATGATTTTAACCCATTCCCAAACAATCCTTCATGAAAACAGCTTTAAACAACAGCATGAAAAAAAGCTTTTAGAAAGCAATTTATTAATTTACCACAATGTTTTCTACCTTAAAGGCAGAAATCTTTTAAACTTCTCCCAATAAAATGTGTCAACTGTGACTTCTTAAAATTAGACCATTCTAAAATTTTGTTGTCTGTCAATGGATTAAATTACCATCAAGTATCCGCTGAAGACCTGGAGAAATACTGGTTTTATTTCGCTGTAAGGAAGGCATAGTATCTCCTAACTCGTCAATTTCTTCTTTATCTATCGGAGAGTCTGGCGGCACAGATTCTGTGTCCTGTGAGTTGGCATTTACATTCTCATTCTCTTCAATCTGGAACATACAACAAATCACTTTGCAGATTTTACTTTTTCCTAAGTCTGGGGCTCTGAACCAATTACCAGATGACAAACTTTTAGACTGGTCCTATGTTAAAGGAGTGGTAGAGGATAATAAGATATTTATGAAATTGTAGATTTTGGAATTTTTCTGTGTTGAAAACATTGTGGAAAATGAAGAAATTGCTTCTTGAAAGCTAATTCTTCTTTTTCCACAATGTTTGCCTGATCGATTTTCTTGAGGGCAATAAAAAGTGTCATTGTGTGGGAATGGGTTAAGGGGTCCAGGGCAAGAACTTGTAGCCACTCACTGTCCTAATTCCTAACCACTAGGCCATGCAAACCCTTGGAATGTTACTCTAAAGCTTGGGACAGTCTCTAGTTATCTTCAGACAAGCAATTGGTTGAAGTCTAATCTTAACTCATTATCAGACAACACAACTCTAGACTTGTCAAAATTGAAAGAAGATGCAGCCTACAATTTACAGTATGGGTGAATTGAAAAATAAGTATCATTATAGGTTAAACAAGATGTGTTTGTGAAACACCATGCCCCCAATATAGGAATTCTTTAGAAACGGGTGATATTTATTTTTTTTTTTTTTCTCTTTGACAGACAGACGGAGAGACAGACGGACAGACAGACAGACGGACACGGGTAAAACAATATTCCCCCAATCTATCAATGCGGGGGCATAAAAATAGAAAGGAGATGTTGCTTATTACAAGCAATTTCTTCTTTTCTTGGAATGTTTTCTGAAACTGTTTTTCTTCTGTAAGTAAAATGTAGATTATGTTGAAATGGATTAATGGCTTGCAGTAAAAGAATTAATAGACTTTATCCTTTCAACTTGAGATCACTCCAAAATTTGGTCTTTTAACCCTTTCCTGTTTATTCCCTGGTTTGAACGTCCCTGTGTTTTTGTACTTGATGAAAGCAATTTCTTCTTTTCCACAATATTTTCTATCGTACTAAATGGTTATCATTTAAATAAAATAAACTTAAAATTGTCATAAGCAAAACCTTTGAATTTGGGCAGGTCTAAAATTTTCAAAACATTAATAAAACTGTTGAAAGGAGAGTGGTTGTCATAGACAACAATAACATTACCACAGTGACAAAGCAAAATTTTAGACTCATCCCCATCCTAAGAAGCTTCAAACGACAATTAAAAAGTTACTGAAATCTTATAATGTTTGGTAGTTGTTAAGGAAAAAAACATTGTTGGAAATGAAGAAATTGCTTGCTATAAGCTATTTCTTGATTTTGCACAATATTTTCTGACTCTCTTTTTTTTTAGGGAAATGAACTGTGGGTTGTGCTGGAATGTCTTGATCCATTACCAGATGGCAAGACTTCAGACTGGTCCAAATTGAAAGGAGTTGCAGATGACAATTTAAAGAGCATGAAATTTTAGATTGTTTCTACTGTCATGGTAGAAAACATTGTGGAAAATGAAGAAATTGCTTGTTGCAAGCCATTTCTCTCTTTTTCTTTCTTTCTTTCTTCGCAATGTTTTCCCAATTGTAATTCTTAACCCATTCCTGTTTTGCAAAATGTTAGACCTGTCCAAATTCAAAGGTTTTGCAGACGAAAATTTAAAGTTGATTTGATTTGAAAAATAACTATTTAGTAAGGTAGAAAATATTGTGGAAAAAGGAGAATTTGCTTGATACAAGCAATTTCTTCTTTTCCCACAATGTTTTCTAAATTACAAAATCACAGGGACGTGAAAACCAGGAATTAACCAGAAAAGGGTTAAGGGGCATGAAAAAGCTTCATTTTGTGGGAATGGCTAACTGTTATCTTGATCTTACACATGAACCTACCAAAACAAATACTTCAAAGAGTTCATCTACTGGAGAACAGTTGTGCCAAACTATTTTGAAATGCAACAACACTTATCAATTTATTAGTTATGGACAGGATAGAATAGATTGACAGATGGAGGGACTGACAGACACGCCTACACCAAACTGTCATTGTAACAACTATGTCTTGCTCACAACAGGTGAGTTCAACAAAAATGAAGCTGGTAACCTAGGTATCCTCTTTTTTCATTTAAGCTCTTATGCTATAACCAATTTCCACACAACCCTGCTTTCATTTACAACCCAAGAAAATAGCTTGGGAAAACATTGTGGAAAATAAAGATATTGCTTGTTACAAGCAATGTGTTCATTATCCACAATGTTTTCTACCCCAAAAGACTATCATCAACTCAATATGTTGTCTGCAACCTCTTTCAATTTGACCAGTCTAAATTTTTTCTGTTTGGGAATGGGTTAACCCACAATGACTGGTCCAAATTAAATGAAGTTGCAGATGACATTTAAAAGTTGGTGAAATTTTGGATTTTTTCAACCTTTGGGGTAGGAAACATTTTGTAAAATGAAGAAATTGCTTGTCACAAGAATTTTTTTTCATTTTTATACGCCCGTCGAAGACAGGATGTATTATGGGATCACCCGTGGCATTCGGGTGTAAAGGCGTCCAGTTGTCCGGGCGGTGTCCACTTCTTTGTCCTGAGCATAACTCTGTCACCGTATGTCCAATTGACTTTAAACTTGGCAGTTATATTCTTCTCATCAATACGGAGTGCAGTGCTCAATAACCATAACTCTACCTGGCATATTTTTTTAGTAATTGCCCTTTGTTGTTTTTCATACTTGAATCTTGTCCAGAGTATATCTCTAAAAGTATAATAGCTAGAATCATGAAATTTCATGGATGGATAGAGCTGACCAAGTGGGAGTTAAGTGAACAAGAACCATAACTCTTACTAGCCTATTTTTTGAGTTATTGCCCTTTGTTGTTTTTCATACTTGAATCTTGTCCGGAGTATATCTCTAAAAGTATAATAGCTAGAATCATGAAACTTAATGGATGGATAGAGCTCACCAAGTGGGAGTGCAGTGTACAAGAACCATAAGTCTACCGTATCTTTTGAGTTATTGTCCTTTGTTTTTTTGTCATACTTTGTTCATACTTGGATCTTGTTCAATGCATATCTCTAAAAGTATATAAGCTATGATAATGAAACTTCATGGGTAGATAGATCTCATCAAGGGAAACAAGTGCACAAGAACCTGGCTTATTTTTTGAGTTTTTTCCCTTTGTTGTTTTTCATACTTAGATCTTGTCCGGAGCATATCTCTAAAAGTATTCAAGCTATGCTCATGAAAATTCATGGGTAGATAGATCTCATCAAGGGGAAGTGCAGTGCACAAGAACCATAACTCTACCTTTGGCTTATTTATTGAGTTATTGCCCTTTGTTGTTTTTCATACTTTGATCTTGTCCGGAGCATATCTCTAAAAGTATTCAAATAATGATTATGAATCTTCATGGGTAGATAGATCTCATAAAGGGGGGGGGGGGAGTGCAGTGCACAAGAACCATAACTCTACCTTTGGCTTATTTTTTGAGTTATTGCCCTTTGTTGTTTTTCATACTTGGATCTTGTTCAGAGCATATCTCTTAAAGTATATAAGTTATGAAAATGAAACTTCAGGGGTAGATAGATCTCATCAAGGATTAGTGCAGTGCTTAAGAACCATAACTCTACCTTTGGTTTATTTGTTAAGTTATTGCCCTTTGTTGTTTTTCATACTTTGATCTTGTCCGGAGCAGATCTCTAAAAGTATTCAAGCTATGATCATGAAACTTCATGGTTAGATAGATCTCATCAAGGGGAAGTGCAGCTCATTAAAACTAAAACTCTACCTTTGGCTTATTTTTTGAGTTATTTCCCTTCGTTGTTTTTCATACTTGGATCTTGTTCAGAGCATATTTCAGAAAGTATATTAGCTATGATCTTGAATCTTCATGGGTAGATAGATCTCATAAAGGAGAAGTGCAGTGTACAAGAACTTTAACTCTTCCTATCATATTTTGAGATTTATTGCCCTTTGTTGTTTTTCAGACTTGGATTTTGTCTGGATTATATATCTGAAAGTGTAATAGCTTTGATCATGAAACTTCATGAGTGGGTAGATATCACCAAGGGGAAGTGCAGGTCACAAGAACCATAACTCTACCTGGCATACTTTTTGAATTATTCCCCTTTGTTGCTTTTCACATTTGATTTTGTTTTAAATTTCTCATGGTGTGGCAGCCTATGGTTTTCAAAACCTTATGATAACAAGAAAAACACCAGAACCATAAGATATCATTGTGAATTGTTCCTCTTTCTTGAAATTAGACTTAAATTTTACTCCCCTTACCCAGTCAACAACCAGTAGTGTTATGGGCGTATTTTGTGACAATTTGCCACCTTGTTCACAATGTTTTCCCTATTGTTTTTCTAAAGGGACGTTAGAAAGCATCACTGTGTGGAAATGGGATAAGGCATGTTTTAGTAGCTCCATTGTATGGTAGAACTTAAATTCAATATAACATACATTAAAGCAATAATACTGTAAAAGGAAATTTGTCTCCTGGAAAAATTAAGAATTGATAATCAAATACAATATTATACATTTACAAGCCTTTACCTTTTTATTCAAATTGACTTTTCCTCAAGCACTGTTAATGTAAAAACATTATATGTTTAAGATTTACTTCATTTAAACGTTTCATAAGGAACTAGGTCAAAATGACCCTAATTACCGGCTAATTATCAAATAATTACATGTAATGAATTTTTGAATGCTAAAGTGAAATCCATATAAATATGAAATAAGTTACCTCCAAACCCACCAAATAATCAAGTTATGCCTTGGATTACATAAGAGTTGATGTTTTGTGTTGATTGTGATATAATAGAATACATTGTAGGTTAAAGTTTATAGTTACTAAATTTCAATTGGTAGCCAAATGAGAATATAATCACCCAGAGTTTAGGGTGACAAAAGTTTATACAATTCAAGTAAAAATATTTTCAAGGTTTCTGTATATAAACAAATGCAGTAAAAAAAATGCACATTGATTACAAAACCTCAGGAAACAGAAATACCGATTTAACCCTTTCCTGTTTTTGGAAATTTTAGACCTGTCCGAATTCAAAGGTTTTGCAGACCATATTCTAAAGTGGATTTTATTTGAACAATAACCATTCAATAGGGTAGAAAACTTTGTGGAAAAAGAAGAAATTGCTTGTTACAAGCAATTTCTTCTTTTACCACAATGTTTTCTCAAGAATAAAATCACAGGAACATAAAATCCCGTATTTGAATGGGAAAGGGTTAATTCAAATACCTCAAGCTAAATTGTTGCCAGTATCTAAGTCCTGAGATATATCAAACTGAATCCTATACAGACTCAACCACGCATCAAAATGAGCTAAATTTCTTTCATCTTCCAAATATTGAAATTGGAGTAAGAGGCTTAGAATACAGGTTCATCTGGGTATGAAGAGCAAAAATCAATTTCTTTACCTTTTTCCTATAGTCTCTCAATTCATGAACTGTAAAAAGGCATTAGTTTGAAGAAAATGTAAAGAGCAAAAATCAATTTCTTTACCTTTTTCCTATAGTCTCTCAATTCATGAACTGTAAAAAGGCATTAGTTTGAAGAAAATGTAAACTCGCTAAAGGGCTTATGGCTTAAATTAACCCTTCTCATGCTGATCCCGAAATATTCATGCTTTCACAATAGCTTTAGCAGTTGTACCATAGACTACGATCAACCTGCTGATGTGCAGTCTGATCTTAGTCGACACTGCCCGCTTGTTATTGTTGCTTTGAGATAAATCTTTCAATAAAACATTGATCTATTAATGTCAATGTTACAAAAAATAGTGGTTTAAGGTAAACAAGCAGTTATTATCATTGAAATGTCTGATTTATGTCCAGCGGCTGTTCAAAATTTAAACCATTCCCACATGATAACGTTTTTTGATGCCCCTCATTAAAAACAAATGGGTAAACAAAGTGTAAATAAAACAAGCAATTTCTTCCTTTTATGGATTAACTGTTACATGAAGTTTGTTTGAATGGGGTTTAACGCCGTTTTTAACAATCATTCAGTTATATCGCAGCGGCTGGAGCTCCTAACAATGGATTCCTGGTATTTCTCGCACCAGTACTACCACTACACCCTTTCCTAGCCTCCAGCTGCTATCCCACATAGGCTTACGATTATCTGCCCATTGGTGGTAGACAAATGTCGGAAAGAGTATTGCCGCCGTCGGGGATCGAACCCGGGACCCTTTGAATGATAGTCCGACGCGCTACCAACTGCGCTATGACGGCGGCTCTGTTACATGAAGACTGTAGCAAGTTACACTTGTTATCAACTGGAATATCTACTAATGAAATAAGGTCAATGTCTTCTTACAAATGCAAGGCTTTAATGTCAAATTTTGGAAAATTGGGTGTTAAGGTTACTAGAGTTTTTTTTGTTTTGAAAACACATGTACATCTTGTTCTGGGTAAAAATAGAAAGTATCTCTTAACCCATTACCAGATGGCAAAATTTTTTACTAGAAGTTTTTTAAATTTTTAATTTTTTCAACTTTCTGGATAGAAAACACTGGGAAAAATTAAGAAATTGCTTGTGACAAGCAATTTCTTCATTTTTCACAATGTTTCCCAAGGCTTTTTTCCATGGGGGCATCTAAAAGAGTCACTAAGTGGGAATGGGTTAATTAATTGATATCTTCTGTTGGTTTTTGATCTAATATAAAGTCAGTCCTTTCTTTGATGTACCGCCAAAGTATCATTTCTGTGTTGTGAATTGATCTTCTGATCACCACTTCCTGTGACATTTTAGAATATTGTTTAACCCTCGATGTTATAAAGGGTGGAAATTTGAACATAGTAGATTTTGAAGTAGTAAACTTGCAGGTAATAAAATTCAATACTCCAATTTGATTGAATATAACTTTACAAACAAGGTACCCTTTAAAGTCTATAGATCAAAGTTTGACCTTACCATAGTTAGCAACACTAATAGTCAAGGTTGTGCAATTGGTAGTAATGTGTCCCTGTTAGGGCATTCTCCTTACTAAGATCTGACTATGTATTTATCAACCAGTCTGATTCACAAGGTAAATTAAAAATTCATAAAAAGGACATGATTGAACATGTCAAGTCTAAGCGCAAATTTTCTAAAATGTAACCATGGCAATAAATCTGAACCTTGATAGATGACCTTGGCCTTGAGTCAAAAGTTCTTGCTACAAGGAATACTAAAATGTGTGAAATATGAAAGCTTTTTCATTTTCTTTTCATAAGACATGCCTAATGTTAAGAAATTCAATTTAGGTAAGAAATTAAAGTTAACATACTAACAAATTGGATGAGCCCTTCAAATTTAACCCATTACCACACAATCCCAATTTTGTGGGGTGATAATTGGTTAATTAATGATTGCACTGTTTTGAGACAATAATAGTAAGCGGTCATCAAATAGATGATAATATAGATTGAACCCATAACCAGACAACAAGTATTTGACTGGTCTAAATTCCAGGTGACAATAATTATTTTAAGTTGTTGATGTTTTGATTTTTTTTTTGTTTGTTTTTAGAGGAAGAAAACATTATCGACAACAATCCATTTCTTCATTCTCCATAAAGTTTTCAGAGTCTTTTTCCTTCAGAGTGTCAGAAATAGTGATTGTGTGGGAGTAGGTTAGGCTAATTAATGAAGCTTTAAGACAGGTAAGGATAGGAATCAATTTGCCCATGTTTTATTAATGAATGTAGTGTTTACTACTGTTATGGTTTGAACTAGCAACCATCAATATCAATGCCTGGTATTTAATTAAATCTTTTCCTCCCACAACTGAACAGAACAACTATTGTAAAAGTTATGATAATTAACAAGACAGTTAACTCAGGTCCTGTAGCTGTCATCTGAAAAAACTCTGATTTTTCAACACAACATAAATTTATCCTAACGTTCATATAACAAAATCACCTTGGTATTTCTGAAAAAAACTTAGACCAGTCACCTTTGTCTCCAGAACTTAATACTACATATTCTATCAGATAGAAATTTGAACTATTAGTTTTGAGACTGAATGTAATAGATTTATTTTTCTTTGATGTTGTTGCTGTTTCTTTTTAAGAACTATTTTTGTATTGGCTTTTGAAAAAAATGATTCCAGATCTCTTTATTCGAATTGAATATGTCCAAGTCACAAGGTGCATCATTCCACAGCTTAAATCTGTTTTCTGGTGATCTAAAGTGAGGTTTAAAAAAAATTTTCTAGAAATGTGACCTGGAATAACCCATTGATTATTTTTTACTTTAACCCATTCCAACTTGACATAATTTATACCGGTCCGAATTGAGAAAAAAATGCAGAAGACAATTTTAAGTTGATGAAATTCTAAAATTCTTTGTCTTTTGGGGTAGAAAACATTGTGGACATTGAAGAAATTGCTAGAAAAAAGCAATTTCTTCTATGTTCACAATGTTTTCCACGGCTTTCTTTTTTAGGGGCGTAAAACGGAGGGATTGTGTGGGAATGGGTTAAAAGAATAAATAAATAATCAACAGAGTTGATAATTACTGAAATGAGTTAAAGCTTAGGGTAAGAGTTTTGAGTTAACCAGGGGTCCACAATGACTTTGTTTCAATGGGATCCTACAGGAATCCTTACTAATTATATCAGGATTTCCTTAACCCTTGTCATGCTGAACCCGGAATATTCCGGTTTTAGCAGGAGGTGTAGACTAAGATCAGACTGCACATATGTGCAGGCTGATCTTAGTCTACACCTCCTGCTTGTACTTTTCCTGCCAGAGTTGTTGATGAAGTTGATTTCTAAAAGAAATATTGATTTTTGAACACCAAGTTCTATCAGTGCTTTCGGCCCTTTGATTTGCCAGCATTTCAGTAAGGTAATTTATACAGCATGACAAGGGTTAAGATAATCAGTGATCCCTCCTAAACCCATTCTTTGAAGTTGGACCTGTCTAAAATTTTATTCCATTCCCACTCAGTGACACTTTTAAACAACCCGAAGGAAAAAAAAGCTTTGGAAAACATTGTGGAAAAGAAGAAATTGCTTGTTACAAGCAATTTCTTTATTTTTTTTTTCAATGTTTTCTACCCATAAAGTTGAAAAAATCCAAAATTTTGTAATCTTTAAATTGTCGTCTGCAACTTCTTTCAATTTTGGCAGGTCTAAAGTTGTGCCGTATAGTAATGGGTTAACATACATAAACTCATTCCAACACAATTCTAGCATACATGCATGTACAGTCTGATCTTAGTCAACTACTCTTGTTTGTCTCTTTTAAGCCAGAGTTGGTCATAATCAATGAATTTCAAGAATCTTAAATATTTATCAGACAATTTAACCCATTACCAAAAAGCAAAATTTTAGGCCTGTCCAAATTGAAAGGAGTTGCAGACAACAATTTAAAGTTGATGAAAGTTAAGACTTTTTCAACTTTCTTGGTAGAAAACATTGTGGAAAACGAAGAAATAGCTTATTACAAGCAATTTCTTCATTTAACATAATGTTTTCCTGATTGTTTTTCTTAATGGGCACCAGAAAGTGTCACTGTGTGGGAATGGGTTAAGCCAATATTACAAAGAGAAGACAAAATCCTACTTAACCCTTTACCTATTTTTTTTTTTTTTTTTATCTTGCACTGGTCTAAATTGTAAGAGGATACGGACGACAATCAATTGGATGCAGTTTGAAAAGAAACCACCCTTTGTGGTAGAAGATATATCGGAAAAGGAGAAACTGTTTGTTACAAGCTATTTCTCCCTTTTCCTCAATGTTTTCTCAAGTATAAAATTACTGTGATGTAATATCCTGGGTTTGAGACAAGAAAGGGTTAAAATTTAAAAAAAAAACTCATATCTGTCTAATTAGTCATTTAGAATAGAAGAGTACTTGAAGAAAAGCCTTGTTTGGTCATCTAATTATAGATTATCTGTATATATAGCCCTTTCCAACAAAATCCCTTTTTTTACCCATAGAGAGAAAACCTTTGGATAATTCTTAACTGAAATGAAGAAATTGCTTGTTCTTCATTATGCATAAAGTTTCCCATCCAAAAAGACAACGATTTTTTAAATTCAACCAATATTTGAAATGTAATCTACATTTTCTTTCAATTTGAACAAGTCCAAATCAGCTTCAGTGTAATGGTTGATTAAATTAGGAATTTCAATATCACCTTAATAATATATCTGCACAGTCAAAGAGGTAAGGGACATAAATGATTTCAATTGAATAAATCTACAGATTAGTAAGCTCCCTTCAAAACTTAAAGTATCACTTCCCCCCCAAAAAATAAAGATGGTTTTCAAAATTCTCTTATATCCCTTCACCTAATGAATAGGTATTTTCTGTACAATTTACTTTGTAACCAGCCAATCAAAAGGTCAAACCCAATTTCTGTGACTGCCAATTAGAGGGTATCTTACATACAACTTAGGTAAAACTTAATATGGCCGGTCACGTTGCCAATTGTTGCATACCACCTAACCCTTTGCCTCCGGCAATTACATAATCCAACATTGATGGTCTATAAGTTTCATTGCTAAAACTTCTGTATAAAACTTGACAAATGAATTTTAATAGAAAGGAAAACAGGTGAACCTTTTTTTGATAACTTAAAATTATTTAATTTTTGTTTGTTTGTTTTCATCTGTTTATATCTTTGATATATGAATTTTACTTTTACATTTAAAATGTTGAGTTTTGTGCATAGTTAAGTTGACAGGGCAATGTCATGAATTGTTTGTTTTATATCTTGATTTTTTTGTAAAACACACAGCTTGATATAGTCCTTATAAAATCATTGAGAGAAAGGGAGAGGGGGGGGGGGGGAGAGAGAGAGAGAGATTTCGATGTTTGCAATTTTGTAGAAATCAAAACTGGTTGAAAAATGGTCCATTCAATAGATTTATGAAACAATGGAACTGTGCATGGGTATCATTCAGGTGTGTACGAGAATACTTAAAGTAGCTTGATATAATTGAAGCAATGAAAATCATTGATTAGAAACTAAGTTTTACTTTGTTTCAAGTAAAAGTCTGTACATTCATGGTTTAGGGTGAATCATGTGAAGGGGTTCATTTCACATTGAAATCAAAATATAAAGTGCATTTTGTAGTTTGATGATAAAAAATCTTTGGTGATATTTAAAAAGTAAATTTGTTACTCCAATTCATCGCTTTATCATATATTAAGATAACAAATCATTTTAACTATGTCAAGATGAAAATGTTCTCATTGGCGACGTCTTGAAAATTTGACTAGATTTATTATCTAATAAAGAGTTAAATGCAAGTTATAATTCCTTCAATCGATGTACTTTTAGTTACTCAAAAAGCAATTTTTAACATACAGAAATTCTCTATTCAATGTGCCAAGGGTTAGATAAGTAGAACGTGTGCCCCCCTTGGTACGACAAGATGTGCTTCAATGGGATCCCACAGACCTCCCTACCTATTACATAAGGGATTCCTGCAGATAATCAGGGATCCCCTCTTAATATACATTTACTCATTCCCAAACAATCCTGTCCTTTCACGCTCAATTTGGAAAACATCTAGACTATTTGCTGGTTGTCTGAAGAAATCTGAGTCAATAGCTATCTACAGAATGCACAGGATATATAGACTGTTCTGAGTTTTAATATGGCATAATTAATGTAAAATTGTTGCACTGTTGTACACAGGATAGAATTAACCTATTACCTTACAGCCAAGCTTTAGGAACCTGTATAAAGTTTATTTTATTTCAATTAAGGACATTTTGTTTTACAGTTTGTCTCAGATTTAATGAATAAATTTACCAGTAAGTTGAATTTGAACCTTCACACAAACCACCCTTATTTCAGATATCTGCAGTCAATTTCAATTATTAGAGAAATCATGGAAATGTGACTGTGTATTGTGGAAAATGTGTGAAAATCAACTTCAAATCTGTAGAATTTCAACATAAATATATTGTTTCCCTTCATTTTTCCCCCCTTTTCATTTGATAAGGTGTAGGAATCTTTACTAGTAAGCAGAGAATGATAATGCTGAAATATAGAACTCAGATTTTTAAGCATAGTACCAACCTGCATATATTTGAACTCTAATTTGCAATGTGAAAAGGAAAAGTGAAATTTCTAGCACATTGGCAAATTCATGTGAAAATAGTTCACATTTTGATAAAATACAAGTGCAAAGTTATTGTTTGTGTATGATTGTGTTTAATGGCACTTACGAAATTCATTAAAAAGCAGTATTGTTTAGTATTCACCATCGAACAAGTAACTCATTACACACACAATTAATCCAAACAATTTTATCTGTTCTATTTAGGTCAAATTATTTATGGATTGAATATGTATTGATTTACAACTGCATTGAAATACAATATGCAAAGGAATAAGGCACTTAGACATAAAAAGACTATTTACAAAAATTAACACTTCATAAAATGAACATGCCCTTATAAAAAAGAAAGATTTATAGGTGTTTATCGTTAGAAACTAAAATATGCGTAAACTTAGCAGCCATGGATGCTTGACGTCAAGCCCATATATTGCTATTTGTGCCATGTAATGCTTTATAACCTATTATCAGATCTCTAAATGCTACAAGAAATTTCTACATTTTCTACATACTCTACGATTTTTGTTTTTCTTAAGCGGCATAAAAAGTAAAGTATGTAGGAATTGGTTAAACCATTTGTCACCAGTCATCAAAATTTGAGACTGGTACAAATTCAAAGAAGAAGCAGACAATAATTAGCTAAGTTATGAAATTTTAGAAATGAGATTCTAGAAATCTTTACAAGTATTTTGGATCGGAAACATTTATGAAAATAAATGGATTGCTTATCACAAGCAATTTCTTCATTTTCCGCAATGTTTTCCAATACATTTTTCTCGAGAGGCATCCAAAAGTGCCATCGTGTGGGAATAGGTGAATCGGCATAATAACATTCTAGTGCTAAAAATCATAAGTGCCTATATGATTTAAGCTGCTGGATGGCAATGAGATCTATGGTTGTAACCTGCAAGCCCAATAATATCATTTTACCTATAGCAGAGAACGCTTATAATGTACGCAATATATGCATATGAAGGTACAATCGTTCTATTAAAGTTTGAAGAGATTCTGATAAAGACTGAGGACATTCTTGTGTTAATGAGGATTTGGTAATAATTTTTCATACAGCCCCTTTTCCTATGATACTAGACAGATCAGGCCCAATTTGGAAAGAAACAATCCTTATGATGGTACAAACATTCTGTGAAAGTTTGAACAGAATCTGATGAAAACTGCAGACTTTATCTTGGTGTAAAATTTTTAGAATAAAATTTTCATAAGGCTCCTATTCCTGTGATACTTGAAGGATCAGGTCTCATGTCAGCATCAATTATTGTATAATGATTCTGTGAAGGTTTGTAGAAAATCCAATGAAAGCTCTGGACATAATATTCTCAAAAGGCCCCTTTTCCCATGATACTAGACAGATCAGGACTAATTTGAAAAGAAAGAATCCTCATGATTGAACAATCATTCTGTGAAAGTTTAAACAGAATCTGATGAAAACTTTTGACTTTATTGTGGTACAAGGATTTTAAAATTGAATTTCATAATGCTCCTTTTACTGTGATACTTGACAGATCAGGTCTAAAGTCAACATCAATAATTATTATTGTACAATTATTCTGTGAATGTTTGAGGAAAACCTGATGGAAGCTCTGGACTTGGTAACAAGGATTTATGAATGAAATTTTCCTAAGGCCCCTTTTGACATGTTTCTTGACAGTTCAAACTCTGTTATGAAAAGAATTATCGTTATGACCTTACAATCATTCTGTGAAAGTTTCAACTAAATCTTATCAAAGCTGTGGGCTTCATTGTGTTAAAAGAGTTTTTTAATTGAATTTTCATATAGCCCCTTTTCCCATGTTACTTGACGGATCTGAACAGATTCCAAAGGGAACTATACTTACAAAGTATAATCATTCTGTTTCAGTATAGAGACAACTCCATGAAATATGTGGACTGTAAAGCATTTATTAAGATTTTTTTACATTGAATTTTCCTAAGGCCAATTTTCTTATGTGTCTTGATGGATCAGACCCAATTTGAAAGGAACAATCCTTATGATGGTACAATCATTATGTGAAAGTTTGAAGTCGATCAGGTGAAATCTAGAGCCACAATGTGATAACTAAGATTTTTTTATTAAATTTTCATATGGCCACTTTTCCGGATCAAACCCACTTCCAAAAGAAACAATCCATTTAAAGTAATAATAATTCCGTGAATGTTTGAAGAGAATTTGTTGACAACTGTGGACTCTATTCTGTTTTCAAGGATTTTTTTGTTCAAATTTTCATAAGGCCCCTTTTCCCATATTTCTTGACAGATCATACCCAATTTCAAAAGGAACCATCCTTATGGTAGTACAATCATTCTGTGAAAGTTTGAAGGGAATCCAATGAAAACTGTGGACTCTAGAGTGTTAACAGAGATTTCTTCATTAAATTTTAATTTGGCCTATCTTCCCCTGTTTCTTGACGGATCATACCCAAAACCGAAAGGAACAATCCAGATTATGGTACAATCATTTTGTGAAAGATTGAAGGGAATCCGATGAAATCTGTGGACTCGAGAGTGTTAATGAGGATTTTTTAATTAAATTTTAATAAGGTGCCTTTTCCAATGTTTCTTGACGGATCTGACCCAATTTTGAAAGGAACAATCCTTATGATGGTACAATCATTCTGAGATAGTTTGAAGAGAATCCGATGAAAACTGTGGACTCTAGAGTGTTGACAAGGATTTCTAAATAGATTTTTACATTATTTTAAAAAGGCAACTTTTCCCGTGTTTCTTGTTGGATCATACCCGATTCAGATAGGAACATTTCTTATGATGGTACAATCATTCTGTGAAAGTTTGAAGAGTATCAAATGAAAACTGTTGACTCAAGAGTGTTAACAAGATTTTTTTAATTAAATTTTCATAAGGCCACTTTTCCCCTGCTTCTTGATGGATCTGGCCCAAATTTGAAAGGAACGATCCTGATGATTGTACAATCATGAGAAAGTTCGAAGAAATCAAATGAAAACTGTGGACTCTAGAGTGTCAACGAGGATTTTTTAATTAAATTTTCATCAGGCCCCTTATCCCCTTATTCCAATTCCCAATTCCAAAAGGAACGATCCTTATGATGGTACAATCATTCTTCGAAAGTTTGAAGGGAATCTGAAAAACACTGTGGACTCTTGAGTGTTAACAAGGATTTCTTAATTAAATTTCATTAGGCCCCTTTTCCTGTGTTTCTTGACCGATCATATCCAATTTCAAAAGGAACCTTCCTTGTGGTAGTACAATCATTCTGTGAAAGTTTGAAGGGAATCTGATGAAAACTGTGGACTCTAGAGTGTTAACAGAGATTTCTTCATTAAATTTTAATTAAACTTTCATAAGGCCCCTTTTCCCATGTTTCTTGACGGATCTGATTCAATTTTGAAAGGAACGATCTTTATGAAGGTACAATCATTCTGTGAAAGTTTGAAGGGAATCTGAAAAACACTGTGGACTCTTGAGTGTTAACAAGGATTTCTTAATTAAATTTCATTAGGCCCCTTTTCCTGTGTTTCTTGACCGATCATATCCAATTTCAAAAGGAACCTTCCTTGTGGTAGTACAATCATTCTGTGAAAGTTTGAAGGGAATCTGATGAAAACTGTGGACTCTAGAGTGTTAACAGAGATTTCTTCATTAAATTTTAATTAAACTTTCATAAGGCCCCTTTTCCCATGTTTCTTGACGGATCTGATTCAATTTCGAAAGGAACGATCTTTATGAAGGTACAATCATTCTGTGAAAGTTTGAAGGGAATCCGATAAAAACCGTGGAGTCTTGAGTGTTAACATGGAAAAGTTAATGTACAGATGACGGATGGACATACTGATGCCAGATGGGAAAAAGCTACCAAAAGAGCTCTAGTGGCCTTTGGCCAGTAGAGCTATAAACTGCGGACTTTATCTTGGTGTAAAAATTTTAAAAAATGGTGTAAATTTAAAAAAAAAAAATTCATAAGGCTCCTTTTCCTAATATTGGTAAATTAAAAAAAAATACAATGTACCATTATTTTTCCGCTTTTCTTCCCCAATTCTGTCTGATTGAACACACAGCAAAAAGCTCATTGACAAATATGAAGTAAAGTCTTTTTGGTACAGTTTATTTTATTATGAGGGAGGTGATCAAAAGGGCTGCTGCCAGATGTTGAGCTATTTATCGGGAAGTTTACGGAGTTGACACATGCCAGACACATACCCCGTGAGAATTCTTGGTGACTGAATTTTACTCTTGTCGTTATGTCAAGAGTTAACATCATTTAATCGACTGCCTGAAATTACCATCAATACTGATTTCATTTAACAATGGGTATTTTTCCTCACAGCAGGTAAGCCTCCGTGTTCAAGGATTTGTCGGTCTTAGACATATTCGAAAGTGAAACTAGACATTCCGCCTCGAATTTTCGATTATTATGACCTTTATCCTTAGGATTAAAAGTTGTCCCCTACAATCTTGAATCCAGTATTGTACACGTCGAGCTGATCGGTATAATTACCAATTCGTAAAAAAGAGTTCTTTGTTGATTTATTGATTTACTTTTAACAATGGTAAAGAAATTAGACAAAGTCCATTACCGGGAAAGACAGGTTCAAAGGTCGACCCATGTGACATTTTCTCAATGCGTTAGTAACCCAAAGTGTTCAACAACTCTTTGGTCTCCAAGGAGACGTCACTATGAGGCTTATTTAGATTTTATTGCTTTTGTCTAAGGATGGGAATGTAGAGCTAAATTCAATTAGATTACTTCGACGACTATCAATGATAATAAAACATGTCTCAGGTAAAAAGTCCAGCGTTCAATCTAGCTTTGTTTCATAGGGGGCCTAATGGGCCCATGGCTGTTGGTCAAGGGGGTCATGAGATACAAATACATAGACAAACTATTGAATTACAAGGTTTTAAATGTAACAAACCATAACAATTTAATCTACTAGAACAAGTTAAGACATTATTTCCATGACTTCATTCAGAGAAGTCTTGTTGAATGTGTGATTGAAGTGTGCCATTTGGGCCCTGTCTTCATTTTGAAGGGGGCCATTTTGGATTTTAAAGGGCCATTTTAGTCATGGCCCCCTCTAGATTGAACACTGAAAGTCTAGCTTTCTTATATTGAGGTCGAAAGAGAACCAAGGATTTGTAGACCTGTAGAAATTTGCAGATAATTCAATTCCCATACAAAGGTAAGGGTAGAATCTAATAATTCTCCGAACCCTGAATTTCGTCAGTTTCTGCAAAAAAAATCTCGTAACTACAGATGTTTTTCTTCATTTCCCTACTAGTAACATGTATAAAATTATTCTTGCTACAGGAGCATTATCACGAATTATCGGGTGTTTGTTTCCGATTCCGACTGTTAAATATTACAGTGATCGTGGGAGGGAGGAGGGGACAGCGTTACAGCATAATAACTCCACTTCTTCTGCTGTTTCAATTCTTTGACCTGCCAACAGCCTTATAGTGGAGTTGCAGTGTATTTAGTCACTAGATTGGAAATAAAGAAATGAAACTGTCACTAAAGCCCTTTGCCTGTCTTTCCCATTGGAATGTTTTCTTTTTCAATAGCATTCATCTTATGCCCTGTTAAACATTCTGCCTGATATTCATTAAGATTGAGCCATTTTTTTTTTATTAAATTACAGCCAAATTTGTGGCCCCAAGAGTATAAACACAGAAATTGACACTAAGCCCCCTTTTCCTGTGTTTTCCAATGGAATGTTCCAAATTTCAAAAGGGTTGATATGGTTCATCTTAATGACTTTACAAAAGTTCTGACCAAGTTTCAAGCAAAATTATCAACCCTAGTGTTAATAATAATAATTGTTGACAAAGGAAAAAGGACAATGCATAATGGACAATGATCACAAAGCTCACAATGAGCATGATGAGCTCTATTAAGCTAAAATACATAGGAGAGTAAGTTGAAGGCAGAGTTTGTAACATTCTTGATATACACAAAAACTACTTTTAATATTGTAGGCATTCAATGGATTTAGGTTAAAGTCTCCAGAGGCAACTTATACTTGTTGAACTTGGAAACTATCGCAAAATTTTGTCTGGTTACTTCACCCAACAAACTGGACACTTTGCCAGCTAAAAATGTCAGAACTACTGTGAAAAAAAAAACATTTATGATATAAATTTAGTATTTGTAGACGCACTGATTCTGATGACAGATGACTTACCCTAAACCCTCTCTCTTTCAATCTTTTATATTGGCTGAGTGGTGATAGTCTACCTTGTGACCCTTTATATACAAAAGTGGAGGAGCCTGCTCTTTCAATCTGCAAGAAAATAATAAGAGTAACTACATGAGCATGTCCACAGGACAATTGTTTGTTTCTAGGGAGATTGAAAATAAAGACTTTTCAAATATTAGAACATGGACCAGTTGTTAGGAAAATTTATCACACACATGTCCAACTTAGAAGACCAGCATTTCTGATTTTGTTTCTTGTTAACATCTTTTTTCATTTGATGAATAAGCTAATCATTCTTTACCCATTCATGCACAAGGTAATCTTTTGACTTACTGAAGAAATATATTTAGGAAAATAATGAAAGAGAAACTGCTTGTAATGAGATACTGCTAGTGTTCCCACCTATGTAAATGCCAAATTATATCTTGATTGAATGACTTATCTTTGAACATATTTCACTTTGCATATCTTGGCAAAAAATGAAGAAAAAAATCATTGTTTTTTACATTCTTTTGAAACACAGCTTAATTCTTGGGAAAAAAATTTGCTGTTCACCAGAGTTTTCTCAGCCTATCAGTATCTATGAATTAAATTAAAGGCTTGAAAAGAAAAATATAACATGTTTAACCCCAATTATTGCATAGGTTTAATTTCAAAGAAATGTGAACTCAGTTTTGATCTAGTCTAAAATTTATTATGGCTATAAAATGTTGAACTTGTACTTTTGCTGTTATGAACCAGCTTTGAAAGATCCTGGAGCAGATTCTTACCATTTTTCATATGGCTGTCTGTTCTCAAGAAGCTCCACTTTTCCTTTAAAACTACTTGAGTGACAATATTTGTATATCTTATGTGTATACTGTACATGTGTATTCAATATTATCATATGTACAAGGAAAATGTAATTCATATAAAAACTTGCTTGAAAACTTACCAACTTCTTTTGTTTTTCCAGGTGTTGCTGTTGTCTTGCCATAAAGTCAGTACCCAGACTCTCAACAATTTTGGCACTAGCAGTGCTGACTTTTGGCTTAAATGTAAATATGCTGTCATCCAGCACCACTTCAGCTTGCTTGCTCATTGCAATTGGCTTTAGAACTTCCTTATTTGGCTTGATCAAAGATCGGTCTGTTCCCAACGCCGGATTGAGATCATCCTTATCTCCTTCGGAAATTTTGACACTACTTTCGAATTTTTCGCTTAAGGTATTCACGGGTATAGGGTCCAAAGGCGCCCTCGCTTGACACTTTATTTCCCGCATAAAATTAGGGATCGCATCGGACCCCTTTTGCTGCAATCGCCTTTCAGCAATTTTTTTGCTGGCTGAACTTATTCTCGGTGCAAACTTATGTTCTTCTATGCCATTTCTTCTATGTTTTGCCATTTGAATAGAATAACCTGGCCATTGTCTTCTTTTCTATGTGAATTCCACACTATACTCCTTTGACATTGATCGCGTACGTCGTTTCTAAGGAGTCGCCATGTTGTTTTTATCCCGCAACCAGAATAATCTCTACGACAAAAAAAATGTTCGATCATTTTTCTATCTTTCTAAGAAAAAATGTTTTTGAATACAATTAGTGTAGAATGAATCATATATCTAACAATCTCAACTAATTTTCCATCATCAAATATCATTTACTAGCCTTTTTTTATTCAACTACTTTTCTATAAATAAAGATTTGTACGAAAATGTTTTACACCCTGTTTTTTAAAGAAAATTCTTTTGCTACTTTTACACGAATGAAAATAAATATATAAAACATCCGCTTTCGAATTTTATCAATAATCATTGACCGGCCTTTTAAAATTAAAACGATCACATGCAATCGGTTAATTAGAAATAGAAAATCAAACAAAACTCAAAAACCCCTTCAATGACTGCTCGATCGAAAATTCAAGACCCACCAAAAGCACTTGAAAAATCCGTCTTGAAAATTTTAGTTACTCCGACAACATGTTATTAGCAGGGTACCTGATCTGTCTAGAAACAGAATACTACCACTCAGTCTAACCGACATTACCAACAACCATAGTCTCTCCAAAACACACACATCTAACAAGGGAAGACAAACTTTTAGATGTCGTATTGACAATAAATTCCATCCTCGTTAAGTCCTCTGTCTAAGTGTATCCGCAATAGTACCGAAATACTCCCTGATCATCAACAACTTCGAAATGAAACCATGTTACAAAAAAACGTTGACCTTCATCATATTAGCCCCACAATAAATTTAAACTGCCTATTAAACTATTTTGGAAGTACATCAAACAGACAGACTGAAAAGTCAAATCATATATGCTGATCCACAGATTCCAAACAGACTTCACTAAGGAAGAACGATGATGACTACACTACCTACTTATCATTTTGAAATAATGCTCTTACGAACAGGCCACTTGTTTAATTGTACTATTCCAACTTTCCCTGATACTGGCGAGCTACCAAAAGAACGGCGCTATGCAACTATCTCAAGTATATTCAAAAAGGGAGAAAAACACCACACAGAAAATTCCCGCCCAGTATCCCTTACATCTATATTCTGCAAACTACTGCAACAAATCATCTGTCGACAGATGCTTAAATATTTTGGAGCTAATAACACCAGGATTCAAATCAGGCTCCTCGTGCGAAAAACAAATGTTAACTACTCTACACGACTTCTTGATATAATACAACACTTAACAAGTTGGCAACGCACTTTTTGATTTCTGCAATTCGATACAGTTCCTCACAAAAAACTACCCTGCAAACTTGAACACTATGGGCTAAAAGGAAACATTTTCATCTGGCTTACAACATTCCTCACTGAAAGAACGATGAGAACAGCTGTAGTAGGATAACATTCGTAATCATTGCCGGTCGGCCAAGGGTACCACATGGAACGGCCCTTGGCTTGCTCTTATTTTTTTTTTCCACATCAATGACCTACCGGACAGAGCGTCTGTTTGCGGACGATTGTCTCCTATATCAACTCTTGGATTTCTGTGCAGAAACACAAAATGTTGTAAAGAAAACTGCCAGAAAATAGCATATCTCTATGGTTACTCTTATGGACTTCGGATCTTTCATCTGGGACCTAAATCTACAAAAAGACATAGAAATTCGAAAAATCTTTAATAAATCTAACACAGAACCAGCAGATTCATCAAAAACGACTTCATAACAAGGGGAGAGGAATATATTACAAACATGGCAAAGAACAGGGACTACAAAGACGAAAAAGCCAAATGCTCATCTTGGTGCATATGTTTGTTGAGAGGTTGGTGCCGGGGCTACTCGTAATGGAATTACTGAGATCAAGCAGATCTTCGCGCAAAATCAAACTGAAAACATACAAAGACTGTGATACACCAAACATCCTAAATTCTCAGATCAAACAAACACGAAAAGTTTAGAACCAATACAAGCTAAACAAATAGGTACAAAAAATAATTCTTTGTACAATCGGTCATCAATCGCAACAAATTAGAAGAGGAAATAGTCAAGTGCAAAACCGTCGAGGCATTTAAATCAGGTAGAGAGAGGATTCGTGTTTTTATTTAGAATATAAAAAGAATAGCTTGCGCTATAATTGATAAATTGACAACGGTAATCATAATCATAATCTTGACATTCATCATTGTCATATTTTGTTAACATTATCGGCCTATTCACTATCACGCGAAACTCCTTTAATTCGCTTGCGAAATGAGGGGAAAAAAACACGTCATCTCGTGTTTCTGTCTCACACTCTAGTATTGAACAAAATCAGTGCATCTGTAGTTTATATATGTGAGTTTATTGAAAAATCCGAATCGTCATTTTGTCAGGAAACTGTTTTAACCCATTCCCAAACAGTTCTGCATTTTGATGCCCCGAAGAAATATGGTTAAGGCAGGCTTTTTTATAAAGGGAAAATTACTGGTAACAAGCGGATTCTCCTTTTTCGAATGTTTTCTTCCCTATTCCACCATTTCTTTTTATGTTTTCCTGTTTATAATAATTTGTTGTATTTTTATTTACTTTTTTTTCAAATTTAGCTCCTTTTAACTGTTGTCTGCAACTCCTTTTTGACAGGTCTGGTAATGGCTTGGATTTATGTAAGATAAAAAAAATAGAAAAGTGTGGGGAGATTTGCCTTGCTTATCGTGAACACCTCAGCCTTTTCTTCCTATTTATGAGACCCTTCCATGTAATAAGCCGTGTTTATAATCATCCGTCAATTAAGGCTTTGTTTTTTAAACACCCAAGTCTTCTCATTTCGTGAGTTCTTTAGTGGAACAAATGCAACGGTTATTGGATCAAACCCATGAACTCTTTAGTTATCGCTATCCGATTTGTATTTGCTTATTAATGATTGGTGGTCCTGTATATGCTTAGTCCCGATTTATACGGTTTGCATTTTTAATCTTTGGTTTTGGATTGTCTACGCTTGTCCGTTTTTCATCGTTCTGTGGTTTGGATTTTGCCATCTCAATATCTTGGGCAATAGGCGTTACGAAATTTACTTTTTGGTTCCTTCATCCCGTGAACCGTTTGTACGGTGTCTTCTTTATAATGTCCCTTGTAATTAGGTCGAAGCTTTCCTTCTGCCTTCAGAGCGAAATGTTTTTCAATTTTTCTACACCAATCTTTTCACTTGCTAATGCTCCTTGTAAATACCGATATTTTTCACTGTGCACAGACTTTCTCTTATAACGTTATTACCATTTCATAAGCTCTCATATTAAGAATTGTCTTCGTCTATAGAATCACCAGAAGTAACGCTATCGGTATCGTCATCGGTGCGGTAGACCACCATGGCTTCCGTGTATTATTTGTACTTGTTTAACGTCTTACTTGGTGACGTTTTCACATCGTATCCGATTGTTCTAAGATCGTTAATTAATGTCTCAAGTATGCCTCAAGTTAATTTGATTCATATAATGTAATTTTTCTCCTTGATGGTCCCATTTTCCAAATCGAACATGTACTGAAAGATGTATCCGTAATTTCGAAGGAAGTCTTTAGAAAGTATATCCTTGACCTTAAGTTTTAAGTCAGCCTTCAATTTGACCGCCTTTTTCGGCATTTGTCTGTCTTTGTATTTCTTACTTATATGTTCTGTTCTCCTTAGCTCTTGCCATCATATTTTGGAACGCTTCCTGTTTGAGGTTATGAGAAAGGGGCTTCTGGTCACATCTTGGCAAGCGAGAAATTTTTTGTCGGCGGCTGTTTGAGATCTTTATTGGTCGTTTCCTTTTATCATTTTCTTCGCAATCCAGATTTACCAGCTTTTGTAGGTGATGAGAAGTAGAAAATACTGTGCCACATTCTTCACAGACTGTATTACGTCGAGAGATTGAATGGTGTAGTTCCGATCGACTGGTTCAGATATGACTCTCAGGGCGCTCTAGAATCGGCATTTCTACTTTCTACTCTGCTTTCTGCGAGATGCACAGTGACCCGCCGAACGCGGGGTTTCAATTAATAAGTAAATACCCGTACGGACGTTTGGTAGCATATTCGAAATTCATTTACAAAGTCTGCGGATTATTCGACTACATTTGTTTGGGATATTTGGCAGTTTCCCTAGTAAAAAAAATAAGGTAACATTTTAACAACTTCGATAGATGGGATATACGTAAAATATTAAGTCCTTACGGTTGCCATCGCTTGTAAAGCCAAATAAATCGTTTTGGGGGGAGATTTGTTCTGGTATTCGTTCCAGTTGTTGTTAAGAGTAGATTTGTGTGTCTTTTTAAACTGTCCACCCAGAAATGTCGCAGATTGTGCAACGATACAAATTTTAATGAAACATTGTTTCTATTCTCCTCTCTTATAAACTTAATAAGTCTAGTAAATGCTAAAATTAAGTTGTAAGTTTTTATGCTCCCCGAAAAAATTTTCGGGGGGAGCATATAGTCGCCGGCCTGTGCGTCCGTCCGTCCTTCCATCCGTCCGAAGTCATATCTCAGCAACCCCTAGGCCTAATTGGACGAAACTTCATATATAATCTTCCTAGGAAATTTCCAAGACCCTTTTTTTGATTTTTCTTATTTCAAGGCTGTGTCATGGAAAAGGGGCCTTGATGTAAAAACTAGTTTTTTTGCCAATTTATCCAAGACTTATTGTTAGAATTTCATGAAATTTCATATTTGAGAAGCAAATCAGATTCCCTTGACCTTAAACTAACGGGAATTTTCGTTTTAAAAAATGCCTTCTGGGAAAAGGGGCCTTTATGTTATTACCTTTACGTTAACTGTCTTTTTTCCCTGCAAAAACTAAAATTTGCAATAACTTTTGATTGGTTACAGATGAAGTCTTCATATTTCACACGTGCATTGCACGTGACAAACCCTTTCTGTTGGTAAAAGTTCATCACTCAAGGTCATGGTCATTTTTCAAGATCAAAATTTAGAAAATCTTAACTTTAACATTGTCTATAAGTTTACAATGTTAAGTGATATAACATCCATATTTCACATGTGCATTGCTTTTGACATGGACTTTCTGTTGGTACTAAGTTCAAGGTCATCTGTCAAGATCAAATTCATTTCTCAAGGTCAAAATTTGAAAATTTCAACTTTAACATCGTCTTGTTAGTTTTCAATGGTAAGTGATATAGCCTTCATATTTCACATGTGCATTGCTAATCACATGACCTTTCTGTTGGAATTAAGTTCAAGGTCATCTGTCAAGGTCAAGGTCATTTCTCAAGGTCAAAATTTCAACAACAAAAAAATAAATAAAAAAAATTAACAGAGCCCATTGGTATACAATGGTAAGCGATATAGCCTACATATTTTACATGTGCATTGCTTATGACATGGACATTCTGTTGATACTAAGTTCAAGGTTGTCTGTCAAGTTCATGGTCATTTCTCAAGGTCAAAATTTCGAAAAGCTTACCTTTAACATTATCTTAAAGTTTACAATGGTAAGTGACACACTCTTCATATTTTACATGTGCATTGCTTATGACATGACCTTTCTGTTGGTATGAGTTTCAAGGTCAAGGTAATCTGTCAAGGTCAAGGTCATTTCTCAAAGTCAAAGTTTCGAAAATTTCAACATTAACATCTCCCATAAGTAAACAATGGTAAGTGATATAGCCTTCATATTTTACATGTGCATTGCTTATGACATGGTCTTTCTGTTAAAACTAAGTTCAAAAAAAAAAGGTCATTGGTCAAGGTCAAATTGTCAAGGTCATTAATTTTCAACTATTACTCCTTTAATAATTGCAAACATTTCTTTTGACTTTACATAAATGTTGTTCATTAAAAGCCCTAGGCAATTTTTATTTCATTTTTTGACACAATGAGCCTTACCATGCTAAAAAGTGGCTTAATGCCATGAAGCTTTACATTTTGTATATATCCTACTCTAAAATAAATCAGTCTATTGTTTCTGCAAGACAACTCAAGTAAGAGTCTTCATTTTTGTATGGAGAAATTTTTCATCGATAACTTGGATAGTGAAGGTAAAATATTTAACCCTTTACCATATAATGATATTGAATTTTACTAGAATCAGGCCTGTGAATCCAAACAGCTTCCTTCAATGTTTGTCAAACTTCCAAATTTCTTGTGAACTGAACTCTCAAACTATAGTTGCATTCAATAAAAAGTTTTTTGTCCAATAATGGCATATAGTTCTGTGACAAAAGCCTTATTCGGGGAGCATAATCCGTCTCCGACGGCTCTTGTTTTTGACTGTGCTTGTCCAGTTTGTATTTTTAGAAAATGAGATTTATCATTTTCTCAAGTATCTACTCTACAGTTTGAAGATGGATAAGTGGTCAAGTGGTTATTCTCTTCACCTACAAGTATGGATACTACATCTAAAAGGAAATACATTTAGATTCATTAAGAGGATGATCACCACCAGGGTCTAAGTCTTTGAATAATTATTAGTATTTGAAATAAAAAAGATCATTAAACTATTACGAAAAAAAAACATATATCGTAAGAAGTATCTACATGATTAACAACAATGACTACAAAGACCGCCAACATCTACCGACAACAACTACAACCGATAACAGCATCAATATTGTCATTACTTGATCAATATCAAGAACAACAGCCAACAACAACGGCCGACAAAAACAGTCGACAACAACAACTAACAATAATTACGACAGC